>JAANYP010006870.1:100000-136337 GCA_020465985.1 Centrapalus pauciflorus | reverse complement strand
CCCCCCCCCCCCTCTACAGTTTATTACTATATACTTTGGGAACCTTTCGGGACCTACAGTCCTGGTTGTTGGGTTTGTGGTTGGGGTACAGATTTGACTTGGGGAGGACTTTGAGTTCTGGGAGGGCTTTGGACTAGCGGGGATTCTTTTAGTGTGGAGGGAGCTTGAATGGAGGATAGGATTTCTTGTTGTGGAACGGGGGGCGGGGAGTTTAGTAATTCGAATGAGGAGGATGATTTTTGTGGTGACTCGGGCTCAGGTTTTGGGATGATTAAGGGTTGGTCGTCATCAGTATCGGAGTCAGAGTCAGACACCAATATGATTTCAACCTTTTCGTGAACGGGTTCAAATTCAACCATGGCTGACACCGGATCTAATGGAGCAGGACCTTCAATCAGGGCCTCGTCTTCTAACATCAACATCTCCTGAGCCTCATACCTATTATCCCCGGACCCTTGTATCTTTGTTCCCTCATATTCAGCCCCCCCTTCAATTACCATGAGTTCCTCAGACTGAGTCTTTCGACGTTTCTCCTCTTCATGGCGATCAGGGTCCACCTGGTCGTCATGTTTTCTCTTTTGTGACTCAGCCTGGGGACGGCATTGTAGCTCGATTACTGCAGACTCAAGACGGTCCATTTGGGAGTTGATTTGCTCCTGGACTTGAAGGATCAGGCGAGTAAGCGCGTCTATCTTGTATGAGAGATCTGCTATTTGTGACTGGACTGAATGGGATCCTGGTGGAGGCAGATCCTCAGAAGCGACACCCTTACCCTTTATGAATGAGAGAAGAGAGGTATGTCGTTCTTCAGCGGCCTCCTTTTGGGCGTCCAAGTCAGCCCGGGTAACAACGCCGGCAGCACGTAAAGCTGCCGTTAGCATCTCTAGATTTATTTCGAGATGGCCTGAAGTGGAGGGCATTGATGAGGTCTTCCTTCCGTTATTTCTGGATCCACAGTTGGATGCGCAGATCCGGAGGTTTGAGGAGCTGCCTGACGCCACGGAGGCGTCGTGCGTTGTGTGTGGGGGTGGGGAGTGAGCAGTGGGCGAAAGATGTTCGGTCACATGGGGCGTAGTGTGACCTAGTTCAACATCACGACTCTCCGAATGAGAGGGTGATGGAGTATGTGGAAGATCCTCGTGGAATGAAGTAGCGTCCTTTTGAAAGGACGCTAAGTGGGTGGTGGGGGTAGATTCGACCATTGGACTAATGGTCTTATAGTGGGTTGTCTGGCTAATAGGGCTTAGGTCACCCTCGGATGTTGCCTCGATCCCTCGTAGAACAGAGACGGTTCTTTCTGAATCCGCCGTCTCTGCTTCCTCACCTTGTCCTCCATCCGTTACACGCACAATCTCCCTCTCACCCATACCCATTATTTGCTGAATTTCCACCTCTTCTCCCTCAACCTCACTCGCTCTTGCCTCACCTTCGGATTGGGTAAGCTCAGTCGGATCTGACCGAGCCTCATCCGGATAAAATTCTCTCATATAAGCCCTTACCCTTTCTGATTGCATTGCCCTTTCAGAAGGGACAGTGGAATTGTCATTACTGGCACAGTGGGATCCCCCTTAGGAAGATTTAGCTTTTGAATCGTTGCTGTCATGTATACATCGGCCTCTGGACATTCATGGATGTCATCGTCGTTGTCCATGGCATATTGCATGATCAGCTGAAGGAATCGCTGGAGAGGAATGTATTTGCGGCCACGCTTGGTGCTTCTCTCCAGGTTGACTCTTCTCAATTCCTCGAACAAAAGTGCAGCATAGTAGTAGTGTCTATCGTATGCGAAGACTGCAAACATAGCAAGGACTTAGATTGATGTTGAGTCATGTCCAGCATGCTTGGCGGCAAAACATTTGTTTATGACATCGAAAAGAACCCTCCAGTGAGCCTAAAGGTTCTTGGTACGGAAGTTCGATGGCTTGGTGAGTGCACCATCGTGTCTCAAAGCTTTGATTTCATTTAGGGTTTCGAGGAGGGAAGGAATTGGGACAAAATGCAGGCGGTTAAGGGAATATGCTTCAGCGGGTAGGCGTAGAATATGGCGGATGGCTGCGGTGGTGACTTTGACTGGGACACAGTCTATAGTGAAAGTGAAGTACGGTTCGGCATCGGCTACAAACTTTTAGATGATGCCAGAACTATTGGAGGTAAATCTGGGGTACGGAGATGGCTGTGGAAAGGGAGTAGTAGATTGGGTAGTTTTGAAGAATGTCAAAGGCAATGTTTTCTGTTTCGCGGCTGATGATTGATACGTCAAGCTGCCAATTATGAGCAAAGAACTCGACGTATTCGGATTGGGGTAAAATGGATTCTTCGGGTAGTTGTGCGTTGTTATTTGGCGACTGCGGGTTCCATGATTCCTGTAAAAGTGCAGCAAAGCTAGAATAGCAGACTTAAGAAATATGGCGTTGATACTAAGTCTGGGATGAATGTGAAATAGAAACTGTCTGTCCTGTTTAAAGCATTGGGTCTTTATTAGTAGAATGAGAATTCTACTGAATAAAGTCCAAAGTCAATCGTTAAGAGACCAATGTTAGAACAGACATTTTCACTCAAACACTGATCCTAACTCTAACCATTGGTGCACATGACTTCAAATATTTTTGGATTTTTGATTTATAATGCAAATGCAAAAATGAAAAATTGGAAAAATAGGCTAAGTGTTGAATTTCGGGTGGGCCGAATTCGAATGAACAATACAACCGAATTCGGATCAGGCCGAAATCCAAATGATGCAGGAAAATGACAAGAAACGGTCCGAATTCGGATGGGCTCTGAATTCGGATGGGGACCGAATTCGGATACCACCCGACTTCGGATGCACAGTGCATGAAACTTGGAAAAATAATTGGAACTTTGAACATGCTTTGAAGGACCGAATTCGGATGCACAGTGGTCCGAATTCGGCCATGATAGTTGGAAAATTTTGAAATTTTCTAAGTATATCATCCGAATTCGGGGGTTGGTCCGAATTCGGATGGTCCGAACTCCAAGAGTATGCATTTAATGTTCATGCAACATGCTACGTGAACAGTTATAAAATGATAAAAATGCATGAAAATGTAGATCCTAGTCTAAAAACATGTGAGGAACATTTTATTTAACTACAAAAGACTAAAAATAACAGACTTAAGGTCCTAAAAATAGCAAAAACCAAAAATACATACTATAAAAAATTTGAAAATCAAACACTCAATATAGAAAGTTAAATGCTAAAATAAAGGTAAAGAAGTGTTACCTGATAGTGTCGTGGATGAAAAATGCAAGAAAAACGAAGAAACTTGATGATCTGAGAAGCTTTGAAGGACGAAAATGGTGGTTTGGGCAGTGGTTTGCGTCGGAGAAGAGAGAAAGATGAAGGAGGCGAAAAATCTTGAAGAATAAGGAATGTGTTTGGACCGTTGACCCGCCCCTTTTAAAGGAAGCGGGTCGGGTCGGGTGTAACAGGATCCGTGCCCAAAACCTTATGGGCCACCGGGTTTTTCATTAAAACAAAAGAAATTGGGCCTCAAAACAAACATTTGAAACAAAATTTTGGCCTAATTAGACAAACTCTTTTTTGTATTTTTCTTTGAAGCAAAAAAAATAAGTAAATACAAAATAAAATATTTTTGAGATTTTCTTTAACAATTAAGTTAAGACAAAAGAAATGAAATAGAATAAAAATAAAAATGTTTTCGGCTTTTTGACGTATTAAAAATAATTAAAAACCTTTTTGTGATTTTCTGACCGATTATATCCAACTTTAAAATCTAAAAATTAACCAACCTAAAAATTAAAAATTAGAGAAGATAAAAAGAACAAAAATTACAAAAACTTAACATCCTAACTATACTCCTCCTCATATAAATATTTATTCTCTTCTTTTTCTTTTTCAGATTACTTTCTTGAACCTTTTTAGTCTTAAAGATACAGACAAACCTGGATTAGTTTTGCGTCCCACTCAGTGATGAACAATTCATACAGCAATTTGTCAAGATCATTAATTATTAAAGATGTACATAGATAATGAAATATTGAAATTTAATTTTGTGACACGACCCTTAAATTTAAATAACAGATATATTCTAAAATAAAGTAATTTCAAACATGATAGTTTGAAATAGAATTATTTTAGACAATGTCTGATATTTAACTAGAAGGTGGATTCAACATGCCGATATGGGATACTAAAAACTGAAAACGAGGTTCGTCTAAAGCTTTAGTAAAAATATCTGCAAATTGATATTCCGTGCCAACAAAATACAACTCAATTGTTCCCTTTTCTACTTGATCTTTAATAAAATGATACCTGATATCTATATGTTTTGTTCGAGAGTGCTGCACGGGATTGCAAAAGATGGCAATTGCACTTTGAGAATCACAGTAAATTGGGATGTTGGTGAGCGAGAATCCATAATCGCGTAATTGTGTTCTCATCCAAAGTACTTGAGAGCAACAGTTTGCAGCTGCTACATACTCAGCTTCAACTATGGATGTTGAAACACAATTCTGCTTTTTGGAAGACCAACTCACCGGTCTGTCTCCCAAGAACTGTATTCCACCTGATGTGTTTTTCCTGTCAACTCTACAACCTGCAAAATCAGCATCTGAAAGGCAGTAAGATCAAAATCGGTTCCCTTTGGATACCAGAGACCAAGATTGGGTGTACCCTTAAGATAACGAAAAATGTGTTTTACCGCAGTTAGATGTGATTCTTTTGGGTCGGCCTGAAAACGAGCACAAAGACATGTTGAAAACATTATATCAGGTCTACTGGAAGTCAGATACAGTAAGGATCCTATCATCCCTCTGTAAGTTGTATTATCGACACTTTTCCCAGAAGGATCGATGTCTAACTTACAGTTAGAAGCCATGGGAGTTGCGATACTCGTGCAAAAGTCTAACTTATACTTCTTGAGGATGTCAAGAGTATATTTCAACTGGTTCACAAAAATCCCATTTTCAAGTTGTTTGAGTTGTAATCCGAGGAAAAAGTTCATTTCCCCCATCATACTCATCTCGAACCTGGACTCCATTAGGGCTGAAAAAACCTTATAGAAATTACTGTCAGTAGATCCAAATATAATATCGTCGACATATATTTGCACTAGCATTATGTGCAGGCCTTCCCTTTTTGTGAACAGTGTTGTGTCCACCACACCTTTGCTGAAACTAGCAGAGATAAGAAAATTAGAGAGACTGACATACCATGCTTGAGGTGCTTGTTTTAAACCATAGAGGGCTTTTCCTAGCACATAAACATGGTCAGGTTTATGTGCATCAACAAATCCTTGTGGTTGTTCAACGTACACCTATTCATTAAGTTCACCGTTAATAAAGGTTGTCTTGACGTCCATTTGGTACACTTTGAAGTCTTTGTGTGCCGCGTACGCCAAGAAGATTCTGATAGCTTCAATCCGTGCAACTGGAGCGAAGGTCTCGTCATAATCTATCCGTTCTTGTTGCCGATAGCCTTTGGCGACAAGTCTCGCTTTGTTTCTTATCACGATGTCGTTTTCATCTCTTTTGTTCTTATAGATCCACTTCGTTCCGATAATTGTTCGGTCTTTTGGCTTGGGAACTAACCGCCATACTCGGAGCTGTTCAAACTGGTTGAGCTCTTCTTGCATTGCAACTATCCAGTCTGGGTCTTTTAAGGCTTCATCCACACGAGCTGCCTCTATCATACTAAAGAATGATGTGAAGAGACATTCATTAGCAGACGCCCTTCGGGTTTGGACACCGGTTGAGACATCACCAATGATTTGATCAGTTGGGTGACTTCGGGTTCATTTTGTCTCGTGTGGAAGGGGTGCACGGGACGGAATCTCAGTGGTGAGTGTGGGAATGGAGGATGATTCATGGTCAATGGTTTCTAGTGAAGGTACCACTGGTTCCGGTTCGGGTTCAGAATGTTCAGGTGAAGGAAGGATGTTTGGCATGATATGCGAGGGTATTTCTGGAGTAGATTCAACTGCGGATGTATCAGTGGATGATGTTGATGGATGATGGTATGATGTGGATGACGATGGATCAGATAGAATTTATGGTGCAGTTGAATTGTTGGATGGATTACCTACAGTAGGAGAAACATTAGAAACATTAGAATTAGAACCAAAATTCTACATAAAAAGGATCAAATAAGTTAACTAAATCAGAAAGTGAAAAAGAAGTAGATTGATAAGAAGAGTCTTCAGGCATTGGTGAAATGCGTGGTCCTGAATGATCAACTTCGGGTGCCAGTTCAGCCAACTCATCAAATGTGACATGCACACTTTCATTGACTGTCCTGGTTCGGGTGTTGAATGCACGATAAGCCTTCCCAAGGTTGTCTTTATCATTAAGCACATAGCACCTGCAACCAAATACACGTAAGTACTTGATAAAAGGTACTTTATTCAAGAAGAGTTGATATGGAGTTTTATTAAAACGCTTATGAATTATGGAGCGATTTTGTGTGTAGCAAGTTGTTGACACGGCTTCGGCCCACAAGAACGAAGGTAGCGTCGAGTAAGTCAGCATTGTACGAGCGGCTTCCACAAGGGTACGGTTACGCCTTTCTACGACTCCATTTTGTTGAGGTGTTCTAGCAGCAGAATATTGATGCTGAATACCTTTGGATCGAAGGAAGCCCTCAATTACCGAATTCTTGAACTCCGTGCCGTTGTCAGATCGGATTGACTGAACGGACAGTTGATGTTGGTTTTCGACACTCTTTATAAAATCGATGATTTCTTGAGCTGTCTCGTCCTTGATCGCAAGAACTTAACCCAGGTATATCGTAAGTAATCATCAACGATAACCAACACATATCGCTTTCCATTTATGCTTTGGGTCCGCATCGGTCCGCATAAGTCCATATGAAGTAAATCCAACACTCTCTTCGATGATTGTTCGGGTTTTGGTTCGTGAGATGATCTTTTCATCTTGCCTTTCTCACATGCTCCACAAAGATGGTCTTTTTCATATCTTAGTTCTGGGAGACCTTTCACCAGTTGTTTGGCAGCCAGCTTGTTGATGTTTTCAAAGTTTAATTGGGATAACCTTCGATGCCACAACCAAGAGTCTTTTGAAGCGGCTTTTGATAGAGGGCAGATGCTATCCTTAACCATGAGCTTAGCTACGTCTATGGTGTAAAGGTTAGAGTTACGGGAACCGGATAAGATTTCTTTGTCATCCATACTCTTAACATTGTAGTTCTTAGCCCTAAATGTTACTTCTAATCCTTTATCGCAGAGTTGTCCTATGCTAAACAGATTATGTGATAATCCCTCAACATAGTCAACATCCTTGATGACTAGATTATATAAGACTAAGTCCCCGTATCCTTTTATGTGAGCCTGATGACTGTTCCCAAATTTTACCGTCCCACAGTATTGTTCAACTAAGTTGGACAGTAATTCTCTTCTCCCGGTCATGTGCTTGGAGCAACCCGAATCCATATACCAGATGGATTTTGCCTGAGAAACAAATAAATACATATAATGAAAATCTATAAGCATTCAAACAAATCCATCTTTTACTGACAATCAAACCGTGTTCTGAACCGAGATGTTCAGAAAACATGAAAAATTAAGACCGGTACCTGAGCTGTGTGCACAGAAGCCAAACGTGTCGGTTTAAGCACAACCGACAAGCAAAAGAACGGGTTCTAGTCTATGATAACTAGAAGCGAATTCATTGAAGTACGGGTCTTGATCTGAAGTAACCAAGAACCATCTGCATTAAGATCACACAACTTCGGGTACCCATCTTAATATGGGTCCTTTTTGGTTAGGAGTTCCAGGTGAATATGGCACATTTGCAGTTTTAGGAACCCATTTTGCATATATCTGTGGTCCGGATGCACAGCCTTTTGGAATCCATTGAAAATTGGATTTATCAGGCTTTGGAACCTTAGGCGATGAAATTACCTTCGGTTTTTGACTCTTTGAGTCTTGTTTGACTTTTGCTTTGGTTTTGGGCCTCGGCAAAGGACAAGTCTCATTTTTCGTTATGGCCGAAGATGCAACATTTTTTATTTTCTTTTTGCGAATTCTTTTAGCAGGATATGGCACAAAAGCATTCATTTCAGGAACTTGACATCTAAAACGAGTTGGACATAAATTAAACAAGTCACTAAAAGAGTACTTTAAACAAGTAGTAGAATTTGTTACATCATTATAAATATTGTTTTCAGATATTACAGGCATCCTATCTCTAGAAACAAAATCAATTGGCATTACAGCCTTCTTCACAAAAAAACTTGTAAAATCCTGCATGGTAGTTTTTGGTACTCTTTTTACATGATCTGTAGGAACAAAACGATGAGAGTCAGTACGCATGGAAAACTTAGACTTTAAAGATTTTTCTTTTTCTTGGTGAGTGAGTTTCTTAAAAGACTTGGATTGAATCTGAGTCTTTTTCGAAACCTCAGCTTTAAAAGGTTTTGAGCACTCACATTTACAACTGATAGAAGAATTTTCAATTTTAGTGGTGCCTTTGTTAGATGACACGAATGGGATTTTGGTAGGACGGGAAACTCTTGGATCTTTTAAATGATCTTTTATTGTTTGAGAAACCATGTCAAATTTTTCTCTGTAGACAGTTAATTCTACAGATTGTTGAAAACTTTGATTTACCAATTTTTCCTCACTCTTAAGAAGAGCTTCTTGAAAATCAAGTGCTTTCTTTTGAGTTGACTTTAATTCCTTTTCTAAAACTTTAATTTGATGTTGAAGAACTTTTGTAGGAATGTAAATATGAGGGATTGGTTTTACAGGTTTTGCTTTCATTTCAGCTTCTGAATAACTAGACAAGAAGTCTTCCTCTAGAGTGGGTACTCTAGAAGGATAACTCTCGTTTAGTTCTTCATATATAAAAGATATTTCTTTTTCTTTATTTTCAACTCGTTTCTCATCCTCTTGGGTTAAAACTTCTTTTGATGACTCAAAAAAGTAAGATTTAAGCCCAGCACTCATGTAATTCATGTCATAAAACAAAGGTAAAACTCTTTGAGCCTTTTCCAAATATTTAGGATTTTTAATACCGATTCCTTGTTTAGAATGGTAAAACCTAGTTTCTTTGGGCTAATTCAAATGAATAGTTTGTTCAGTTTGACCCCGTTTTAAAAATAAATCGTCAAGGGTCTTTATTCAAGAGTACAAACTTATTCGTTCTTCTTATATCATTTTGTATTTTTCTAAGCTGTCTATATTTTCCGAACTTACTGTCTCTAATCGTTTTGAAAGAACAGATATTTCTTCTTTTAGTGAGAGCTTTTCATTAGATAACCTATCCATACAAGATTCTAGGTACGTATTCCTATACTGAACATCTACCTTTTCAATTAGCATCTGTTTTATCACATTATGATTAGTTAACCACTTTGATTGATATAATTCAGATGATTCTTTTAAAGTTTGGGCTAGATGTTCAGCCTGCACACACTTTTCTGTTTCAGTATTTAACCTAGCTTCTAAATCAAGTATATGTGTGTGCAATTTACATTCACTATTTACAGATGAATTATTTACATGCTTTGGAATGTAAAAGGAATGTACCTCTCGTGTCTCAGGATCTGATGACGAACATTCCGGATCGTCGGATCTGGCCATCAGACATGCCGGTGGATATTGCGTTGTCTCCCCCTCAGCAGCACTGTCTGAATCTGAATCAGTTGAAGTAGCATAATTATCCAATCCCAGACGATCCGCCATGTAGCAATTCTTTCATTTGTCGTCCTCGTCATCAGTATCCTCTGCATCCCAATAATCTTCTTGGACAACGAGAGCCATAGCATATGTTCGCTTCTTGGCGGCTTCCAACTTCCGCTCAAAATAACCAACGTCCCTATCGAACTTGTTCTTGCATTCCCGAGCAAAGTGGCCCGGTTTCCGCACTTATAGCACAGACGTTCTTCGGCTCCTTTCGGCTCTTCAGCTCTCGGCCTCTCATCTCTCCTCTCCACCGGCCTCTTGTCAGCACCGGGAGGTTTCCTACTATCATCTCTCCAATTATCCCGAAGATCATAGTCTCTTCGATCGTCCCGTCGGTCATCCCTTCTGTCATTATGATGATCATCCCTTCGGTCATAATCGCGTCGATCATCCTTACGATCATCTTGCCTATCGTCTTGCCTTTCATAACGGCGGATATCCCGATAGTCCCTTCGGTCGTCGTATCTTCGGTCATCTCTGTCATCCCTGCGAGAGTCGTCCCTACGATAATCATCTCGTCTTTCATCTCTTCTCTCGTCCGAGTACCTCCGCGGACCGGTGTCGTAGCGGAGCTGATTATTAGTCTTATTGGAAAAACGTCGTTGTTGGAGACGATTTGTCCTTAAGGCTATCTGTTCCTGAATCGCCGCTTCTTCCTCATCTATTATCTCATGCGGAGGAGAAGCATATCGGCACTGGGAAGAAGATGAACCTTGAGCATAAGATGCTGTGGGAATGTTCTTATTGGAGATCAAGGCCAGAGAATCAGTGGGTTTCATGCCCGTATTGGCAGATAGTAACAAGGATGCGAGTTGATTGGCCATCTGCTTCTGATGGTCCACATCTCACTGATACTTTTTCAGTTCCTTAAACACCACATTGATTGATACTTCGGGAATGTTCAACACTCGTTGTGTGGCTCGGCATGCAATTTGCCACTCGGGGGGTAAGGCTGCAAAGAACTGGATGTTTATGTCATCCTTGTCTTTCTTGATGTGCAGTTTGTTCAATTCATTCAGGACTGCACAGAATCTAGTAAATGTGGCCTGCAGTGACTCCCCGTCTTTCGCCCTGAATTCAGTAAATTTGGCCTTTGTCTTCTCAATTTTTGCACGGTCATCTAAGTCTGCCCCCAGCATTTGAACTTCTAACTCATCCCACATTTCTTTACCAGAAATTTTGCTGTCTACTCCGACTAAGATATCAGTGGGGAGGGCTTGGTAGATCACATATTCAGCCCTCTTGTCTGCATGCTGCCTGTCTCGCTCGACATCATTTGCAGGTTCCCTTTCAACTTTTGATGCGAGTACAGGGGGGTCAGCTTCGGGTCTAGCAGCAATTTCCCGATAGTAGATAATTGGGCCCTCAGAAATGGATTGAAGCATAAGGTTGCAATTGGGTTGCATACCGACAAACTTTAGGAATCGGGACTTCCATTGTTCATACTCATCGGGATAGAAAACAGGTGGTCTGTTCTCGGATCCGAGGACAAGAGCTTCACGAGACATGATATAGGGTGCTGATATAAAAGAATGAGATCTTGAAGGTGGAACTTGAATCGGATTGACTGAACTACTGATGAATAGAACTCCGGATGGTACTAACTCGGATCAAGTATTGATTTTGGATGGAACCGAATTCGGGTGAACAGTGTGTTCGGACAGGAACCTAATTCGGGTGAACAGTGGGGTCGGACAGGACCGAATTCGGGTGAACAATACTTTCGGATGGACCAAGACTTTGTTGACCAATGAATGGATGAACCGAATTCGGATGAACATTGACAAATGGCTGGAAGCTGAATTCGGATGGACCAAAAAACAGAAGACCGAATTCGGATGGACAAAGGTCAGAGGAACCGAATTCGGATGGTACGAATCTGGGTGAACAGGACACACTACGGATGGACCGAAATGCACAAGATAAATTAAGTGTTTTAAATTTGCATGATATGAACTTCGGAGGGTCCAAAGTTCGGATGGGACCGAAGTGTGGTCCGAAATGGGCAAAATATGGTCCGAAAGTCACCTAAGGATGGTCCGAAATGGTCCGAACTATGGGCCGAATTGGTCCGGATTGGGGTCCGAACTGGTCCGAAGTGAGGTCCGAAATGCTACAGTTTGGTCCGAATTACAGCAGATATGAAATTTTCAGAAAATGTCCAGACTTAAAACTAGCAGATTTTTGGCCTAAAATTGTTTCTAAATGATTGGAAAATTATTTTAAACACTTTTTAGCCTTTAAAATACACCAAAACACTTTAAAAAAAAGCTTTAAAAATGGACCAAAATAGCTAGAAAACCCATGTTTTTCAAGATTTTAAACTCCGATTTAGATGAACAATATGATGATAAGATTGACCTAAGAAGCTCTAAATCAGTAGGGAATGATAATAAGATGATTATATGAAAAGAACAACACGAAAACAGCAAAATATTTGAGAAAATAAAGATCAAACCGACGGTTTTTTGAAGAACTCGATGAAGATGATGAACTTGCAGCAGAATCCGAAGCTTTTTTTAAATCCACCTTTTTGAGCTCTGATACCAATTGTTGTTGTTGATTCCCAAATAATACCAGCACTTTAATGTCAATAATCACTCACAATCAGAATTTGCACTCAATAATTATGTAATGATTAAAGAAGACAAAGAGAATATCTGAGAGAAAAATGCGGTGGCTGGATAGAACAAAACCGTGTGATTGTATTCAATTGTCAACAACTTCTTCTCACCAAACCCTAGAAGGCTATACATAGGATGAATTAATTAAGTTTCAAGGAATTACACTTTAGCCCCTTGAACATTTCATACAAAGAAAATAACTTAGAAATAAATTACAAGACAAAACATTCTATTAATAATTATTACAAAATAGATCCACAAGATCAAAATTTAATATCTAACAGCCTTTTTGGTCTATTATTTCCACTGCACCATGAGGGTAGACGTTAGTTACTATGTATGGGCCTGACCACTTACTTTTTAGTTTGTCTGGGAAGAGCCACAGGCGTGCGTTGAATAACCACACCACTAGTACAAAATATGTCATCCGTCACGTTAAAAAACCGTGGCCATAGACCTTTGGCCACAGTTTTATTTTTCATTCAAATCGTGACCAAAGTTCGCATCACTTTTGGTATCTTATGGCTACATTTAATCTCCGTGACTAAATCACATGTAAAACCGTGGCAATAGCCTAAAACCGTGGCTATATGGTAACAATTTCTATATAGTTGTCGTCTATATTTTTTAGTAACCGTGACCATAAAATACTTTTAGTCACCATTTCTTTTAACACCATGACAGTTGGATACATTTAGACACACATAAACAATTAATCAGTGGCATTAACATTCTTACAGACACGCATAAATAAATAAACCATGGCCACCTGGTATATTTAAAGACGCACAAATATTTAATCGTGACCATTGGATAAATTTATACACACATAATCAGCTAAACCGTAACTATTTGAGAAATTTAAACACACCACATGAATGAAACCGTGACAATTGGTAATATTTTAACGCACATAAATTATTAAGTGGTGTGACCATTGGTACATTTAGACATGCATAAACAATTAAACCGTGACCGTCAGGTATACTTAGACACACATAATTAATTAAAATGTGACGATTGGTTGCAACTGGACATACATAGAGTATTAAACCATGACAATTGGTACATTTTGACACACAAAAATAATTAAACCGTGGCCATACTATTATTTTAGTCACAGAATAATTCGTTGATTCATGACAATTGCTTACTTTCAGACACATATAATAAACAAAAGCGTGACCATAGACCATTTTTAGTTACTTATTACTTCCTAATCGTGGCAATTGGTAACTTTTAGATACATACAACAATACAATCTGTGACCATTAAATACTTATTGTCACATTATATTTCTTTTAAAATCGCTATTGTTCCTTTTAGACACGTGTAAAAAATTAATCAGTGACAATAAGTTACTTACAGTCACATGTGTTTTCTTTTATCGTGATTGTTGTTTACTTTTAGACACACATAACATTTATAATAGTGACCGTAAAATATATATAGTGTCATGTTGTTTCGTAAACGGTGATCGTTGATCCCTTTTAGTCATACAAAAATAAAATTAAGTGTGACCATAAAATACATATAGTCACATTCTTTTCCTTTAATAATTACAATTAATTACTTTTAGCCACATATATTAAAATAAGATGTGACCATAAACTACTTGTAGTCACGGTTTGTTTTCTTTCACTACAACAAAGCGAGCCTACTACAAAAAGTACAACATATTCATACACGAATACAATTAATAAGCATCACCAATTACCCAAAAAAATGTCGATTACAATAATTAAAAGAGATCAAAATCTTTCACCAATAACAGAAAAATCTCAAAACACAATATTCCATATAACAATTGTTAATTATAATTACAAAGGGGATCTATCCTCCAAAGAGGGTATCTAAATCCGCTAACATGATCACCATAGTAACTACCATCCGATGTGCTCGTGAAGAGAGGTCGATCAAATGTGTGGCTGCTCGACTGGATCATTTGTTCAACGTCAGTGTAACTGCAAATGTTATGAATTGGATATTGTAAAAGGGTTAGATTTGTTCGACCCAGAGGAGCCTCATCACGACTCAGCAAATAGTGTACATACCTTCCTTTTGGGAATTCAGCAACCAGGCAAAAATCAGGCCTTTGTTCCAATAATTTCTTCTACAAGCAGTATGAAAGTATATACGAACCATAATACATAGCGTTATAACATGTATTGTACCAGTCACCCTCGCATGCTAGACCTTCCCTGTTAGATATATCCTATTTGAAAAGCAATGTCGTTTTTCAAAACCATGTTTTACTATTAAAGCAAATCATGAAAAAATAGTAGTTAATCTTCATAGAGAATACATAATATATACATACAAGGTGTCTAAGGAGCCTAAATTCCCCTTCAAGAACAGCTACCATCAACCGTTCAATTTTAATCTGCCAATGATCATTAGATAGAGAGTAAACAATTGGAAAAAAAAAAAGAGGAAGAGTGGACTAAGACATGGTTCTATTCTTCCTTGAAATGCAGACAGTCGCATAAAACAGAACAAAAGATCACAGCAGCACCTCATGAATGTAAATAAATCTAAGTCATGGGTATGTGTTGTGCTTGCTGTCAAGAAACAGTTTAAGCAACAGCCTTGTATTAATGTTAGTTGCATTTTCGTGATAGTTAAATTAAAACAGAAAGAGGAATAATAGCAATGCAACAGCCCTATATAATAACAAAATAAAATTTAGTGTTATGTATTTTGTGTGCTGGAAAATGGACAGACAGTTAGAAGGGAAGTAAAGTTGAAATAAGTGAGTGCAATGTGTGTGTGTGTTTGTATTAAAACACCACCAGCAAAATGTATGTATATGTATGTCCAGCATGTGCGTGTGTGTAATGAACAAGTCCGAGACTTGGCACACACGTGGGCACTTTTTCATGTTGCTTGTGTTGTCCTAAAACACAGCAGCTTACATGGATGTGTTTAGTGCTGCAACTTTGATATTTCAGCTATATTTCACACATGTTATTGACCCTTAAACATATTGCATTGATCCTACACAATGTTACATACCATCTACCATCAAACATTGATATAAATAGCATGAAATGGTTATTTGAGTGGGCTGAGAACTGTTGGACAGCAGCCTTTTTGGCTTTTTGGTGCTGCAACTCCTTCATTTAAAGCCTTAGTTTGAGCATTAAATGGACTCCTAAACCTTGCAAATAAATTCCTAAACATCTAGAATGAATTCAACACACACTTAGCCCTTAAAAATCAACAACGGCAACATTTGAATAAATGTGGCACGGAATGGCTGCTAATAACGTGCTGTGATATTTTGGACAGCAGCAAAAACGTCACATTAAGCCTATAATTGAACCCCATGAATTCTCTCGTACGCATATAAACTATAATGCAGTAGCTAAGTGTGGTGAAAATTAGTCAATATCATTACCTGCTTTGCTCGCTTTCTGAATACAAACGGCATAGCATCAATCATATTGCTCTTCCCACTGCCATTAGGACCAACTACATCGGAAAAACTCTATTCAACAGTTTCAAACCATATTAGTTGATTAATTGACTAATAAACCCCTAAAAAAGCAACTGAATTTTGTGTGTCAAGATACAGGGGGAAAAGGGAAAAGGGAAAGGGATTTAGTAAGAAAACCCTAACCTTATGGAAGGGGCCAACACGTTGTTCACTAGTTTTAATAATAAAGCAACAATGCTAAATGACATTTAGACGTAACTTTAACCCTTGACACCTTGATTTCTCACCTGTGTACCATTTACAAAGTTTAAATAGGGGGTACATGCAAGACTAGAGACACTACTAAAAAACCATTGGGATGTACCAGAATTGAACCAGAACCACTTTAATTTTGACCATACAATAAAATTTTATTACTAAATAAATTTAGATGAGGTATAGGACGGTACATAAAAAATAAAAAACAAACCAAAATGAAACCATAATGTTGCTCAAAACCACACCAAAATAAGAATGTACATATGGTCATAGCAAAATTCAATTTCAAAATGAAGATACACATGGTCAAAGCAAAAATTCAATTTCAAAATGAAATCAGTGCTTTGTCACCGATTTCAATTTCAAACCAGGAAGATACATATGGTCAAAGAAAAATTCAATTTCAAAATGAAATCAGTGCTATGTCACCGAAGACTCCAAAACCCATTTCAATTTCACCGATTACACAGTTAGTTCATTTTCAACAGAATTCCAAAACCCATTTCAATTTCATAGCCAAAAAAATCAGTAACAAATAAAAAAATCAAACCTGTGAAGTGTGGTAATCCTAATGTTGCACTGTCACCGAAGACTCAAACACCGAAGACTCCGAGAGAGAAGGTGCAACAGTCACTGGAGACTTGAAGAGGGGAGTAGATGAGGGCAAGGATCTCACCGGATAGCGTCGACGGAGTGGAGGCAACGTGGGAGTCGGAGAGAGCTTCTTCGTGCAGGAGGCGATTGAATGACACAGGAGGCGTGAGATAGGGTTTTGATAACAAACTCACAGACCTTAGTCAATTTACTTATCATCTTTTTTAAAATTTAAATTTTTTTAACTTTTTAAATTATTTAGTATGAATTTACAGAATTCAATAGGATATTAAGTTAAAATTATAAAAAAATTTAAATAACACCTACATATAAATAAAAGGGTTATATGGCAAAAAATAACAATAACTTTTTGTAGTTTTACCACTTTTAGCCACATTATTTATTATTCATAACAATAACTTTTGTATATTTTGCCGATTATAGAAATTTTTGATTATAAGTTAAATGTTGCTACTATTATCGGTAAAAACTTAAAACGTCGTTGCTATTATTGGTAAAAATATAAATCTTGTTGCTAATAATTGATGGTAACCTGCATTAGCAGGTTTCCAGGTCAACAATTCCTATAAATCGGTAAAAAAAAATACAAAAGTTGTTGTTATTAATGATAAAAAATAAATAATGTGGCTATAAACGGTAAAAGTACAAAAAGTTGTTGCTATTTTTGATATACAACCCTAAATAAAATAATTATAATATTTTAATGATGAAATTATTTATACTAATATTTAGATTAAATAGATTAGCAATAAATAATATTAATAGAATGAATAGATTGACAATGTAAAATAGTTATATATTTTATTTTAAAGAAAAAATAAAAAAATTACAATCACATTTTAGATATAACTTTTTTTTTTTAAAAGTTGCATTTACACATATGCAACCTTTTAAAATAAAGGTTACCTTTAACCTATAACAAATGCAACCTTTCTTATAAATGTTGTCATTTTCAACACGCGATACACTTTGTGAGCAACTATGAGACGGATTCACTAGATTTGAAGTCGCAACATTTGGAGACTCGGGTGTAGGTTCAATAGATTTTTCACTGTCTTTCTCAGTTGCCTGAAATAGTGTAATTGAAGATTTTAATGAAAAATAAAAAATTTACAAAAATAAAAATAATTTAATAAAATACCACACTCTCTACTCGTTTACTCAAAGATCCAAACGGCTTCGCAACATTTGAAGTCGCAACTTTTGGGCCTATTACTGTATGTGAAGATCGTTGGCTATTTGCTATTGATTCCTAAGATGAAGATTGTAATAGAAATATTAAGAAAATAGTAAAAAAAAAAAAAAGAGTAAAAAATTTTAAAATTAGCTAAAACCTAAGGGTTAATAATAATCACATGTAATCGTTACAAACATATAAATATTGCCTGAAATGCTAATAAGAGTAATGCATTAGTTAACCGTCAAAGTTACTTACTAATGATTGAGGCGTGTGATTTGATGTAGTTGAGAAATTTGACATTGTTAATCCTTGAAAAGCAAGATGTTTCATTAATCCATGTACTGTCGTTAACAATTGCTCATATTTTCATCCTTTTTATTATTTGCACGTATCCGATTATCTAGTTCTTGTGGAGTTTGTTCAAACTAGGATGGATTGATGTATTTTTGATAGAATTTGAATGATGATAAATATAATTGAGTTTTGCGATAATTGTGGTTAAACAGGTAAATAATTGAGATGGTGTAAAAGTAAATGAGTTATATCAGTTTTTTTTTTAAATAGTATAAACACTTTATAATCTTTTACATAAGAAATATTAATTGTTATAAATGTATATTTTTTTAAATTTATTAGTTTGATGACAAATAGTAAAAATTGATAAATAAAATAGATCAAACATTATTAAATTATTAACTTTAAGATAAATATAACAAATTACAAGTTACTTTAAGATAAATATAACAAATTATAAATTACTTATGAATACTAATTTTCACATGATTATTTTTCTTATATCGTGACAAAAAATACTTATAATGATATGTTTTTTTAAACTATAAACAATAATTACTTTTAGCTACACAAAACAAATTATAACGTGCCCATATGATGGTTACTTACATTTTTTTGTGATGAATGTTGTTTACTTTTAGACATTCATAAGAAACTAAATTATTCTAGTCATAATGATTTTCTTTTACCATGACTATTGTTTACTTTCAGAGATTTCAAAAAATTAATTTGTAACCATTGAATACTAGTAGTCATGTTCGCTTTTTTAAACCGTGACAACAAAACTACTTATAGTGACATGTTTTTTAAAATTGTGACCATTTATTACGTTTAGCCACACGTAACAAATTAATTTGTATGCATAAAATACTTATTGTCACATATTCTTTTTTTACCATGACTATTGTTTACTTTAGACGCATATAATAAATCTAGTCGTCATGTTTATATTATTTAACTATTAATAGTCACTTGTTTGCTTTTTATAAACCGTGACCAAAAAAACTTATAGGGACATTGTTTCACTTAAACCATGACCACTGATTACTTTTATTCACTCAAACCAATTCTTCGTGTAACCATAAAATACTTATAGTCACTGTTTTTTTCTTTTATCATGAAAGCGGTTACTTTTACACACCAATAAGAAATTAACTAAACCATGATCACTAAAAAAAATATAGTCACAACATTTTTTTATCATGACTATTGTTTACTTTTAGTTACATAAAAACAATAAACCTTCACCTTTAAATATTAATAGTCACAAATTTGTTTAATCCGTGACAAAAAAACTCCTTATATTAAAATTTTTTTTAATGTGTGAGATTGATAGCTTTTAGTCACAAAACAAATTAAATCGTGACTTGAATGTACTTATAATCATATCTTTTTCATTTTACTATTACTATTGTTTACATTTAGACACACATAAAAACTTAATCTATCACCTTTAAATATTAATAGTCACATGCTTGTGTGTCTTAAACTGAGACCAAAACATAATTATGGTGATCTTTTTTTTTTCTTAAACCGTGATTATTAATTATTTTCATATACATAAGAGAATTAAATTGTGACAAAAAAAATACTTAGTCACATTTTTCTCTTTTATCATGAATATTGTATACTTTTACACACACATAAGAAACTAAACCGTGACTGTAAAATACTTATAGTCACAATAATTTTCTTATTTCATGACAAATTGTTTACTTTTGGACACACTTAATGAACTAAATCATGACCATTAAACACTTATAGTCACAATCTTTTTCTTTTACCATACGTGGCTAATGAACTCCACCCTTTGGTCACACAAAGCGATTTCGTGACCATATAAGTTAGCCTTCTGTCACAGTTTATTCATGTGACTAATTCCACCATATAATTTAGACTCATACAATTAGACTTCAGGGTGTCCATTTGGTCACCGAAATAGATTTTCGTGACCATATACATATTTATCGTCACAGTTAATAACCATCACAACATTATTATAGACATCAAACAAATAACTGTGACAAACGATGACATTTGGAAACAATGTGGCAACCGTGAAAAGTCTTTGTCACGATCCTTATGTTAAACCGTGGCTTAAGGTTTGAATGTGATTTGCAATAGTCACAGTTATTGAGATAAACTGTGGCTATCATAAGAATACAAGTTCATATATGATCCTTTAGTCACGTCAATAACAAAATCTGTGGCTAGGCAGTTTGGACAAAACCGTGACCATAGGTCATTTTTGTACTAGTGCACTTTGTCACCTTTATTAAACACCTTTCGTTTAATTAATCGGTCGTGGAAAGCTTTTGTTTTCTCTTTGTATATTTTAGCACTTTCATAAGCTTCCTTACGTATTTCTTCTAATTCGTTTAATTGGTGTTTTCGATTTATACCGGCAGCTGTGAAATTGAGATTTGTATTTTTAATTGCCCATAACGCTCGGTGTTCTAGCTCAACCGGGAGATGACATAGTTTTCCATACACTAACTTATAGGGAGACATGCCAATATGGATTTTAAAAGCGGTGTGATATGCCCATAGTGCATCGTCTAGTCGTGTTGACAAGTCTTTCCTATCAGGTCGTAGTGTTTTCTATAATATGCGCTTCATTTCCCTATTGGACACTTCTACCTATCCACTAGTTTGTGGGTGGTATGGAGTTGCGATCTTATGGATTACTCCGTAATGCTTAAATAGTTTGCTAAAGTACATATTCTTGAAATGAAAACCCCCATCACTGATTATAGCTCTAGAAATTCCATGACGAGAAAATATATTTCGTTTAACGAATTGGCATACTACCTTATGGTCATTAGTCCTTGTGGCTTCGGCTTCCACCCACTTAGAGACGTAAGCGACTACCAGTAGGATATATTCAAAACCATACGATGTAGGGAAGGGTCCCATGAAGTCTATGCCCCACACATCGAAAATCTCTACTATAAGAATTGGTGTCATAGGCATTTGGTCTCTCTTTGAAATTCCTCCTATTTGTTGGCATCATAAGCATGACTTAACGAATTCGTAAGAGTCCTTAAAGATAGTCGGCCAAAAGAATCCACTTTGTAAGATTCGATGGCTTGTCTTTTTATCACTAAAGTGACCTCCACATGCATACGAATGGCAGTGATTTAGAATGTCGTAATGCTCATTGTCTGGCACACATCGCCGGATAATTTGATCTACTCCTATTCTATATATCCGGCTCCTCCCAAATGTATTGTTTAGTTTGGGAAAAGAAATACTTTCTTTGATGTGAATTCCAGTGGCCTGGGATTTTCCCTGTGACAAAATAGTTCACTAAATTAGCGAACCAAGGCACTTTTGTGATGAACAGTAATTGTTCATCTGGGAAGTTATCCCGAATGGAATCCAGCATATCGGTGGTGATTGCTGGCAGTCTTGATAGATGGTCTGCTACTACATTTTCTGAGCCTTTTTTGTCTCGAATTTCTAAATCAAACTCTTGTAATAGCAGTATCCAACGAATTAGTCGTGGTTTAGCATCTTTCTTAGCCAAGAGGTGTCGTAAGGCACTGTGATCGAAATACACAATCACCTTAGCTCCCCAGACATAAGATCTGAACTTGTCTAGCGCATAAACTACTGCAAGCAATTCTTTTTCAGTTGTTGTATAATTTATCTAAGCTTCAGAGAATGTTTAACTTGCATAGTATATTACCACAGGCTTTTTGTCCACTCTTTGACCAAGGACGGCACCTACTGCGTGATCACTTGTGTCGCACATGATCTCAAAGGGCTGAGACCAATCGGGTTATTGCAGTATTGGTGCCTCTGTGAGCTTAGCTTTTAATGTGTCAAACGCCTCTATACATCCTTTGTCGAAGTTAAATGGTGCGTCCTTAAGCAGAAGGTTACATAAAGGCTTGGTTATGGTACTAAAGTCTTTTATAAACCTTCGATAGAATCCTGCATGTCCTAAGAAAGAACGAATTCCTTTAATATTAGTAGGTGGTGGTAACGATGAACTTAATTGTATTTTAGCTTGATCAACCTCCATTCCTCCCAGCTTAATACCAAATTGGTTTCGATACACCGCTTGAAAACTTTTTCTAAATGAGAGAGACATCTTTCGAATGACTTATCAAATATAGAAAAGTCATCCATGAAGATTTCAAGAGACCCTCCAACCATGTCTGAAAATATAGCCATCATGCATCGCTGGAATATGGCTGGAGCGTTACACAGTCCAAATGGTATTCTTCGGTAGGCGAATGTGCCATACGGATATGTAAAGGTCGTCTTATCTTGGTCTTCTGGGTGTATCGGGATTTAATTATACCCCGAATAGCCATCTAAAAAGCAATAGAATTTTTGCCCTGCTAATTTCTCTACTATTTGGTCGATGAATGGCAAAGGGAAATGATCCTTAGAGGTTGCGACATTCAGTTTTCTATAGTCGATACATACTCTCCACCCTGTTATAGGGCGAGTTGCAATCTTTTCTCCTTCTGGAGTATCGACAACAGTGATTCCGGATTTCTTGGGAACCGTCTGTGTGGGACTAACCCATTGGCTATCTGATATAGGATAAATAATTCCAGCATCTAGACATTTTAGCACTTCTTTCTTCACTACCTCTCAAAGGTTGGGATTTAGCCTTCGCTGAGCATCTCTGCTCGGCTTAGCTGTTGGATCAGCTATAATCCTATGCATGCACACTGTTGGGCTAATCCCCTTAAGGTCTGCTATAGTCCAGCCTACCGCTTCCTTATATCTCGATAAAACATCTAAGAAAACCTTTTATTGTGCAACAGTAAGATCTGTTGCGATGATTACAGGCAATGTACTCTCAGGGCCAAGAAAAGCATATTTGAGATGAGATGGAAGTGGTTTCAACTCTAACTTAGGTGCTTGCTCTAGAGATGGTTTTGCTGATGGTGGTAGATCAGTAGGAAGTTTCTCGATCTTATGTGTCCATGGTGGTTGAGTAGAGTCCACTAACTGAACACGTTCAAGTTCGAACTCCTTACCTTCAGCCATATTATCTAACTTATGCTCATTATAATACAGAAGCAGCTCCACTAGATCTTTACATGTTCTTGTTGATGATTGTTGTTGTATTAAATCATCAACTAAGTCGATCATGTAGCACTCTGAATCCAATGGTGCATTAGGTACATTATTAAAGACATTGAGTCAGAGTGTGCGGTTTCCGAATGCTATGTCTAAGGCATCTGTCCTGCAATTGATCTGAGCATTGATTGTGGCTAAGAAGGGACGTCCTACTATGATTGCTGGTTGGCTTTCTTTATAAGTACTGTCCACGTCCAACACTAAGAAATCTACTGGATAATGGTTGGTATTTATTTGAGTTTAATTTCGGTTTTTAATATAATTAGTGAGTAGTTTTCTTGTTCACCCACTTGGGATAACGAATTCTATGTATTAATTGGTATATTATTGGATTGATTAATGGGTTTTGGTTTATATTTGTCAGATTCTTGATTATTTCATATTTTCTAGTTAAAAGTAAGATTTTTATTAATCTTTTAGCATTGTTTTGCGAAAATAAAGTGTTAATTAAATCTGCATTTTTAAAAGGAACGATGCTTTGAATGAAAAATTAATAGTTGATTATCTCTTCTAGGTATTGTATTGCGATAATGATTTGATAGTTGATTGTTAATCTCGAATTTTATGCGTTTGTTAATTCTTAGGCATTTTGTTGCGATAATAGGGTTAATAAACCATAAAGTTTGATTTTTAAAGTGACAAAGTTAATAGTTGGATTTCGGTGTAATCGATTATCTTTATGCATTGTGTTGCGATAACAAGATTTATTGGTTAATATTGGAGTCTGGATGAGTTGCTTTGTTTTCATCACATGGTTTTAGAAATAAAATATTTTAACTTGAAGTAATCAATTAATCGGTAAATTAAACCAAAATCCGGGCTTAATTGAATTTATAATTGGTTATTTACCGATTTATTTTTAGTCAATCAATTCGATCCGCCACCAATTAATTGTAGTTTTCTAATTCCAAGTGGGTGACGTTTGCGTAATATAAGAGTTCCGTAAATTTTAATATCGATCTTTACTTGCTTAAGTTAATTTTGATTTGATTTTGCTTTAGTTTGTTTGGTTCGCATTACATAGTTGTCATTTCTTGTTGCGTTCGTTAGTTAAGTTTAATTGGTGTTTGCCGGTATTAGTTTTCATTTAAAATTGAAAAAGCCAAAAAAAAAAAATAGTTTGCTTTAGTTATTCTGTTATTTAATATTAATTATTGTCTCTAGTTGATAATTTCCTCAAAACGTCTGAAATAGCTAAATATTGGTTTAGGTTGTAGTATTGGAGTCTCCATTCTTTATTCCGTTCCCTGAATTTGATAAATCATGGGTGATTCTTAAAGCTATATTGCATACGATTGGTACACTGCCACTTGTGTAATTTATACTTTGGGTTCATTTAGACATTAAAATCTGAGGTGTGTTTTGTACGCATCATAATATAACAAGTAGTATAACATGTTATTTACGTAGCTTTTTGGTGTTAACAGGTGTTACACGTGCTACTTGAGATTGAAGTTAAACACATTCGAAATCGCCTCCAGTAGAGTTTGAGAGCTACTTGAGTATTAAAATACTCGATCTACTCATGACCTAATCAATCTCTATTTATTTAAATTTTTACCAATTTATGTATACAAATTGAATACAGAGTATGTCATGTCGAGTTGATCGAGCATTGTCAAGTTATTAAATCACTGGTTTATAACTTCAAAAAAAAGTTTTTAAACTCTCATGTCGAATCGGGTTCACATGTATCAATGCCTTAATCGAATTCAAGCTATAGCTTGAAATATTAGGCTCGATCAAACTCGAGTCAAGTTTAAGTTTTCGACTTCAATGTAGAGCTGTCGAGTTTTGCACTACTCAAGTCGATTCTTTTTTATAACGTTTCAACTCTAACATGGTCGGTTATCCTTTTGAATAATGTTTAAATGTTTATACAAATGGTATACAATATACTGAAAATTATACATGAAATATATATATAACTTATGAGTTTGAGATTTTTGAATGAGGCAACTTTTATTTCAAAATATCACACTAATAGAAGTTTACAATACAATACAATCATGAATCAATATTTACAAAACAAAACCTACATTATCCAATAATTAAACATAAGCCCTTACACTTAATAACCTTTGATGAAGTCACACCCAACATTTTCTTCTTTCTATGTCCTGTTGTTCTTTTCTTTAATCTTTTATATAACATTTCCTTTCTATTATGTTTTTTTCCTTGAATATACAAAAGAAACTAAAAACCTACTAAATTTGGAACATTTATTTAATTACTATACGAAAAAAATATATGCTTTGATTTGTTTTCTTATATACAGAAAATAAAATAATGATCAAACATAGTAAATGAAAGTTGCATGCATTTTCTCAAACACGCTTGTTTGATGTAGCAAATGACGAAAAGGGCACACACATAAACCGATTGTTGCTCAAAATGTGAAAACAAGATGCCCTGAATAGGCATGTCGTCTAAGAGTGGTGAACTTGAGTGCCAATGTAACCGAACCCGATTATGAAGAAAGCTACAGCTTGTATATATAGGTAAATGAAGTAGCGATACTTTCCATACGCAAGATCATAGCATCCGCATATGAAGAGGAATAGACCCATGCCAAGTTCTAGTCTATGAAACCTGTGGGATTCGATAAACTATTCTTTAGTTTGTAAGTTTTTATCAGTCATATTGTCATTATTACAGTATGTAATGTGATAAATAAGAGTTAGTGAAACCCATGTCATGGCTCCACCAACTCTTCTTTGTGTTTATTTGTGCATGTATTTAAAAAAATAATTCATATAACGAAACGTATGAATTTCTATTTTATAGATTGTACTTTTAAAACTAACATCAAGGGATCCTAAATTTTGAAAATAACGATTTGAAACCTAAGAAACTAAAAACCATATTTAAAGGTCTTAAACTTTCAAAAGTACTAGGGTGTAAAAATTTCAATAAATACGTTTTTAGTTGACAAGATATATGTTTTAAAATTATAAGATTTTTAAATATTAGTTTTAGAAGTACGCCGCATCATAAAACAACAATAAAGTACGTTCCTTTTTCATGCTTTTTATTAATATTTTTAAGAAAACATACCTTTCATCAATTTTGAAGCCAAGTTTTTTAAGTTGTTTTGTTGTTGCTTTAGTTTTAGAAGCATCCCCATGCTTTTCGGTTACGACCCATTCGTTCACTCTTTGAGCCTCGAAAAGTCCAATGAACGTAGCCTTTGTGCGATGGAGGGACATAACATTCTCAAAGAGTATCCAAAACACCAACAAATGGAAAGACCTGCATATAATAAAGAAAGTCAGAATATAATACATTTTTAACTGGACTTGTTTGTTTGCTTCTTAACTGGATCGTAAAAGTCTCATTCAAAGAATTGAAGAATGATAAACCTTGGAGTTCCCAATGCATTTAGAATGGTGATGATGGTTGGGATATAAACTGCACCCCACCTCGGAATCACAACTTCGGGTACCATCACAGTTGCAGGAAGGACAACACAATAGAACACGAATGTAACAATGTGAGCTACAATCTTTCTTATAAAGAAGAAATTGTACATCACATATAGCTTCTTCCATAATGACACTCTCTGGATAACAAGAAAAATATTTACAACACTATTGGACATTGATGAATCCAATAAAGTCTAAAGTTAAGAAAGATGATACTTATGATCATACCTTGTTTCTTATGATCTCGAAAATCATTTTCTTGAAAAGATTTGCAGGACCACAAGACCAACGGTGTTGTTGGTAACGATAGGCTTTCAATGTGCTTGGTAGTTCATTTTTGACCTATATATCGAATTTACAAAAATGTAAAAGGTTAGATACAAATACAGGTATGGCCTCGCGTTAGAACGTATTTGGATCCGAATGGATTCAGATCAAAACGAGTTGGGTTAACCGATAAACTAATTAATTGCAAATTCTTGGAACCCTCTTGTATCAACAAGTGTGACTTGCATAATTAACCTACTCCTATTTTTTTTCTATAAATCCATTACAATCCACCTGTATGTTTTTTACACTCTACTAAAACTCATTCTCCATATTAAACACACGCAATGGTGAATGCATGATTTGGAGTGTCTAAAATGTATTACGTATTTAATAACTTCCGTTAAACTTTTTACCAGGCCCGGTGATGAGTGATGGCGAAATGGGTCTTTGCCCAGGGCCCCAAAATCCAGAAGGCCACAAATTTTTTTTATGGTATGTTTATGTGTAATGTTTGTGAAGCCAAAACTCAATAAGTCATAACACAAATCCAAAGCACACCCAATAAGTCACCATCAGGTTGTATCTTTTCATTCTTTCAACATTTTCCTAATCATTTTATAAACTTTTATGTCTTCTAGGATGAGAAAACACGAGTCTGGGTATGAAAAACGTAAAAAGAAAAAACGAATTGAAGAGCTTGTTAAGTCTCAAAGTGGGGCTCTTGATAAGTTTTTTTAAAATAAGACTAATGTTGATGATGCTAATATTAATTATAAGTTTATAGGGCCTCTTTTATAGTTATTGCACAGGGCCTTCGAAATCTAAAAGACGACCCTGCTTTTTACGATCATCTATAACGTAGTTATCGAATTTGAAAATCCTTAAATTCATATCATAAAGGGAAAATTACCAAGAAAGGTAATATAAAAAACAAAATTTGACAATAAAGGTATTGTAAATTTTTTTTTTTTGCCAAGAAAGGTAATATAAAATTCTATTTTGGCCAAGAAAGAACATGAAATTCATATTTTAAGCCAAGAAAGATAATCAAATATTATTCGCTTACCAAAAAAGGGAACTTTAAATTAAAATTTTCCCTTCTTAATTTGTCATCAATACTCTTTTTTGTCAAATTTTAATTTTATGTTATCTTTCTTGGCCTAAAAAATTTTACATTACCTTTATTGGCAATTTTTGAATTTTATATTACCTTTCTTTGTAATTTGTTCTATCATAAACAATGAGATCTAACACATTCAATTCTTATCAAGACTACACATGCTAAATTGGTAACTTATTCATTCATCAACAAATTGAAAAATTACGATAATTAACCCGATAAACAAATGAATTATGATATATATACAAACTAATTAAAAGTTTGTAATTGTATTTTATTGTAGGTTTCTGATTCAGTCTTAAATTTAAGGATTTTCCTGTTAGTTTCCAACAAATTATTGATTTTTAAACTGAAATAGGAATCCCAAAGTATACACACATGCATGAAATAAAAAATCGATGACTAATACTCGTATTATATAACATATTGTTATTTTTAAGGATAATTGCGCAAAAAACCTTCAACTTATCATTTTTTGTGATTAAAACCCCGAAACATTTTTCGTTGCACAGAAAACTCTGAACTAACTGAAAATCAGTAAATCAAGGTTTTATCAATGGGTATCGGTTTGAAACCGATCATTAATCCTACGTGGCATAAATTTTAATTGTTGAAACCAATTGTCATGTATTACACATCATTTAAATGCCCGTTGATGATGTAATCCTGTTTAAAAAGTACAATTAAAAATTATCAACGGGGTTCAAACACTACGATAAATATGTCATTTGTTCACATCATTTTTACACGCTTTTTAAAAGTATGTAAAAATTTAGTAAATTTTATACACTTATAAATGTGTTTAAAATTATTGCAGTAATAAGCGTGAAAATAAATATTAAATCATCCTAATTACCACATTTAAAATCATGAAGAAAAAAGTTCACATGTATATGTGTGGACAAATTTTAATTTTTTCACACTTGAAAGTGTAGAGATAAATTCATCACACTCAATTTTGCCACACTTCCTCTTATGCGGACAAATTAAATGTGACAAATTAATTTTCATACTTTTAAGCGTGGACAAATTATTAGTTTGTCCACATTTATATCTACAAACTTTTTTTAAAACACATATTTGAGCATAAAAACTTCATACTTGTAATTGTAACTAACTTTTACATTCTTATAAGTGCGAATAAACATAAAACTTTTTTACGCACTTGCTAAAAGCGTGTAAAAATAACGTGTACAATTGACATTTTTTTGTAGTGAAATGAACCGGTTTCAACAGATAAAATTTATTCCACGTAGGTTATTTATCGGTCAATGTAGGATTAATAACCGGTTTCAACTGGTTACCCATTGATAAAACATTGATTTACTAATTTTTAGTTAGTTCAGAGTTTTCAATGCAACGAAATATAGTTTTAGGTTTTAATCACAAAAAACTAACAAATTGAGGGTTTTTTTGTACAATTATCCATAAATTTTAATATATTCCTCTTTTTATGGTTTAATGATAAATAATATTTTGGGATTTTTTTATGTTTCTATTCATATTGTCAAATTTTAATTTGTTAGTTTTTGTTATTTTACTTGAATTGGTTTGATTCTATGTAAACTTTGGAGTTTAATTTAGATCGAGTAACTAGTTCAAATAAGTTTGAATTTCAAATTGTCTCAAAAATTTAATATTAAATACAAGAAACGCCCAACAGGTTAATTCAATCATTCGGATTAGAATTTTTTTTTATTGGGCTGCAACAAAAAAAAAAAAAAAAAAAACTAAAATTTTAGGTGTTATATCTACGAATTGGATTTAACTTATTGTGTTTGGTAGAGATTATCGAGAAAATAAAAATAAAGACAAATTATTAGTTAGGAGGCTTGAATTGTATGTAAAATTTCTATAAATTCTTAAGTTTTATCAATGTACGTGTAGGTGTTACTTTATTTTTTTCAATTCTCTAGCAATGAAGCTAAAATAAAAAAAAAATAAAAAAAAAATCATAACAACCTTATCATTATTGTATTTTAAAATTTCATGATCTAAAAAACAAATGATTTTATTTTCATTTCTTTTCTCATTGATTATTTCTACCTAACAGAACCTTAGATTTAAAATTTTTAACGTAAAAATGACGTTCAACGAATCTAATAAAAGGTTTCAAATAAAATTTTAATAAGAAAATTATATTAAAATTTGGATACAAGGGGTGTCCTTAATCATGGACCGTATGGACCATCTCACCTTTGTCAACATGCAATCGCCCTCATGGTCCATACACACACAAACCCATTCATGTGGATGGATCGTTTGTCGGGCTTATGTGACACGTTGTTTGTATGCTACGAAAACTTTATAGTTTTTCATATCGTTTTATACTTCTATGTTACAGTTTCAATTAGTTTACTAAACACGTATATAAACTACGAAGTTAAAGCTTTAACTTTATAAAAAGTTTCACATCCGACTCATAAGTTTAGCTAGTTTTACCAAGCATATCGTTTATATACTTACTCCATAAATTGAAAGTAGTTTACCTTTACTGAACCAAGGTATAAAAACTTCCATCCTTTAAGACTAGCTCGGACAGCCAAATCCATATCTTCAACTGTGGTGCGATCCTTCCATCCTCCAGCCTCATTTATCGCAGCCATTCGCCAAACTCCAGCAGTCCCTGTAAAACATAAAATTTGATATTGGTGCATTGTATTTCAATAATTTGATATCGCAGCCATCCTCATTTATACTTTATATCTATTTGGAAAACATGAAATTTGATATTGGTGCATTGTATTTCAATAATTTTAGTATGTTGAATGTATCAAACATAAAACACATCATCAATATTATATGTTAATTTATACAACACATAGATAGTGTTTTAAAACATAAAAAATACAAACGAATTTAATTATCCCAAAAACATTAGGATCATCTAATCATATGTTATAGGTAATAAACAATAATAAAATGAATTTAATTTAATAAGAATAAATCTAATTACCATTGAAGCCGAAGAATGCATAAGTAGAAGAACCAACTTCTTGCTCCACTTTAAAATGATAATCGAGTGACATCTCTTGCATTCTTGTCATTAAGCATTCATCTGAGTTCACTGAAATATCATGCCAAAATAATATATTTAAATTTTAGTTTGCTGCCACTGTAATATGTTATATTCTTTCTTTTTATTTTCATGCATGATTTTTTCATTACTATAGCAAAGGAATGTACAATCATATTATGTTCTTCTAACGTCTAATAATTGAAACATACCAAACAAGTATAAAATCGGGGTTTGTAATGGTCCAAACTAGACCAAACTATATTGTAAAAATATTGGAACCGAAAACCATAGCAAATGGCATATAACGATCAGTGCAGTTACAAACTTGGCTTTTATCGTTTTTTATAATGAAAGAATACGAAACAAACAGTACAATACTAAAACTAAAAAATGGAACTTAGAATTGAATCAAGTGTCGGATCATGCTTGATTTGGTTTGATCTGCTTTCAATATGGTTCATTGGTTTGTCAGTCTAACCTTCATACCTAAGTATAAAAACACTGATTCTAATTTATTACATGTTGATGTATAATTACAAGCTCTACTCTTAACATTTGACAACCATGAAATTGGTCTTCATACATACACAAAATACTATATAAATTTTTGTCAAGTAAAATAGTTATAATATATCATATGTTTGTAGTAAAAATTTTATTTTATCTTATAAAATAAATAATGCTATTTACACGTTTCTTAATTCTTATTATCTTTTGACTAATTTGAATAAATTATAGGGTTAATATTGAAAAAACTCAATCAACTTTCTTATTTTCTCATTTAAGTCCATTAACTATGTTTGTCTTATTCAAAATTATATATCTTTGACCTGCTACCGGATTTGTCAGTAAAATACAACACATAAAACAAAAGGTTTTGCTAAAATATAAAAAGATGATGAGTTTTTCCAACATTAATTAAGTGAAAAAACTAATGTTACTTGTTTGACAATCAGTCAAACAGATCAAATATACACTTTGAAAAAGATAAAAATAGTTTAGGGACTTCAACAGTAAGAAAAAAAAATCTAGTGACTTAATCATGAAAATAAAGAAAGCTGATGAGGTCTTTTTCAATATTAATCCTAAATTATATTACGTAATTCTTAATAGAATTAGTAATGGAAAGGAAAAAAGGAATGAAACTCCAAGAAACGCTTATTAAAAAGTTTCCACTACAAAAGGTATGTCATTCAATAATTAGGTCATTGAAATTGACATTGTGTTGTCAATTTTTAAGGTTAAGTTGGATGTTGAAATGATATAATTGTGTCGGTTTGATGGTTATCCCTCGTTAATAATAACTTTTTATTTTTATTATTTATAGCAACATTATTTTTTATCATCAACATTTGTATACTTCATATGAATAAGATCAACTTTTGTATTTTGTGCCGTTAATATCTTTAACTTTTGTATTTTTATCATTTACAGCAATAACTTTATAAAATTTTGCTATAAACGATAGAAAAATATAAAAGTTGATGCTATTAATGATAAAAATTAAATAATGTTGCTTGAAATACTAAAAATGCATGAAGTTTTTTCTATTTTTAACAATTGGCCCGAACTAAAATAATAACCAACCAGCACTACATCGTATAAGATTAAATGTTCGGTTGATATACGTGAGTTCAATTTTATTCATTTTTCAAAGTAAAAAAAAAAAAAAAATTCATAATGTGTAATAAGCAAAAGGCATAAGAAATAATTATTGTGTAGGTAACAAGAAAATAAAAAAATTATGATTTTTTAATAATTTATTGCAATTTTATCATACTTACATCGATCTATTAATTTCGTTTTCATTTCCAAATTAAAATACTAAAAGAATGTTAATTAAAGATATAAATGAACAAGATTTCTAATTCCTAATATCATAGTAAAAACATAAATTTAGGCAATTAAATTGAAAATGACACACAATTTGTAATGGAATTTATGAAAATAAATACTACCAAAATACCTAATAATGTTTAAATTCATAACTCATAAATGTTATCGACTTATATGATGTGGTAGGAGAATGCATTTAATAGACTTAACTATTATTAAGCATTAAATTTATTAATAATCTTCATATTATTTAGGATTTTTTTTTATTTTATGTATTGTAAATATTTAACTAACATTTGATATTTTTTTTTTTTTTTTTTTTTTGGCTTTCGTTAGAAAACACTATGTACTTTTGAATATTTATTTACATTTTAATCAACGTAAGAAATCCATAAACTTTTTTTCTGAAATAAAAAGGTTTTTAAAATTATCATTTCCGAAGCAAAAAAAAAAAAAAAATCTTAAACTATACATAATTTATTTTTATTTTATTATAAATAAACTTGGTTTATTAAATGATTAAAAAAAAGTTTTATTTGTTTTTCTATTGCTAACAAACTTAATAACCTTGATAATAAAAAGGGTTAAACATCATTTTGACAATTTAACTTTTAAATTTGTCTCATTTAGCCACTAAACTATTTTTTGTTCTCATTTAGCCACTAAACTTTAGTTTAATGTCCTATTTTGGGGAAAATGAATAAAACTAATGGCTAAATCGGTACAAAATATGATAGTTTAGTGGCTAAATCGGGATAATTTTCAGTGGTTAAATCGGTAAAAAGAAAGTTTAGTGGCTAAATATATACACAAATTATAATTCAGTGGCTAAATCGGGACAAAAAATAGTTGAATGACTAAATCAAAAAATATTTGAAAGTTAGATGATCAAAATGATACTTAACCCTAATAAAAAAATGTCAATTTAGTTGCCTTTTTTTTGACAATTAACCCTTAAGTTGGTTAATGTATTACCTTTTTATACAATATCTTAAAAAGTTATATACTTTTCAAATAAATTGCCTAAACAAAAATTCATATAAAGTATGTTACATTTATTTATAATTTTCTGTAAAATGGTGTCGGTGTGTACTGTGCACTTGTGCAGTGGGAATTAAAGTGGCCCAAAATTACTCATATTGCACCCACCGGCACATGTTAACAATCAATGGTGGAAAAGACCACCATACCCTACAAGAACTATTATTATTCCAAATATGTCCCCATGTTACTAGACTTCAAAACTAACATCATCTTAAGTGAAAGGTCATTTTAGTCTTTTGACCACACACATGTCCATCATATGGGTTTTATGAATATTTAAGATAGCCACGTTGACGGTCTAGAATCCAAGACTGAACCGAAAAACCAACAAAATGCATCAAAACTGGACCAAACTGAATCGGAATTGGTACTATCTAGTCAATTTTCGGTTTTCAATAATTTTGGTTATAGGTGCAATCCGGTGCAGTCCGGCGCAATGTTTGCTTTTTCACATTGTAAAAGTCAAAAAACTGAAATCGAACTAAATCGATATTGATATCATTCGACCTGGTGTAAAATAGATGACAGAAATACGGTATATTTGAAAAGGGTTTACTTTTTTTATTAAAAATACAAAAATGGTTATAAACATTAAAAAAATGATAAACAAATGTCTTATCAATTATACATACATGTAATTTATTTACAAAATAAACACTAAATAAAGTATTATAATTGAATTATTCACTAATTAATTAGATATGATCATTTTCTTACATTTTATTTTGTGTGCCTGTTTGTTATGATTAGATGAATGTAGCATATGTACATTTTTAAGTATGGTCATTTGTTAAATATATAGTATATTTTAAAATGGATTTAAAATAAGTCACATAAATATGTACACTTATATAATATTAAGCTTCTCTCATACCAACATAGTTATTGTAGTTAGGAAATATATTTTCTATTTTAAAAATAAAAAAAAAAACCTTATATATAAAAGCTAATTGAAATTTTTAAAAAATAAAGTAAAACACATGAAATGTCCCAAAAGAGTTGAAAACATGAGATATATAAATAAGAGTTGATTAATGTGAAATAGAACAATTTCTTTTTTATCATTTTTAAAGTTAAGTTCGAAAAAAAAAATTTCAACTAAATAAGTTTATTGACATTTTATATCTTAGTCAAAAGTGTATATATAACTTGTTTAGGTGAACATAAACTGATAACAGTAATATTACTTAAACAGTTAAAAAAGTCCACATGATAATTAAAATAAGTAAAAAATGAATGTTTTCAATATAAATCATTTAATAAAGTAATTGTTTTCGAACTTAACAAATAGCAAGTCAAATATATATAGTGTTGAATAAGACTAAAAATATAAACATAAGAATTAAAAGTAAACGTTTAGAAACTTAATCACGAAGGTGGAAAAAAAATGTATTTTTTAGATATTAAGTTAATAACCTATAATTAAGGATTTTTTTATTTTTTATTTTTTGCTTCAAGTGGAAAAGTGATATATGTGTGGAGGCAATATTGACAACACTCTATAAATGTGGGGACTATTTTTGAAAAATAGACCACTACACGTGTCCAAAAACCAAAACTTTTCATAAACCATATGCCTATATATATTAGTTGTCACCGACGGATTTTAAATGACTTTACATCCATATATATAGTTTGGAAAAATACCACTCACTATGCAACATTGCAACGTATCAGAAGATATCATCTTTAAAAAGAATTAAAATTTCTTTTTCCATAAACATGTTTTAATTAACATTATAAATATCATATGTAAATTTCACATACATTGACATTTTCTAACACCTAAAAGACAAAATGAATGTACACTTACATAAATTTGCATGTGTGAACGTACATTTATATTATACATGATTTCGGTTGTGGCGGACCTAGAATCCGAAGTCGCCGGTTGCACAATCTATGTCATCTTATCGGTTCAGTAATTTAGTTAATTAAATTGGTCCGGTCGGACCAACAATATGCAATAGACATATATAAATAGTCAAATAAATATCAAAGAAAATTATAACCTTAAATCCTAAAATCAAACAATCAAACAATTAAAGGATCTAAAGCCTTAGAAATTCTAGAATTTAGTCAATAAATTAGAAATACACCGGTGCAAAGGGGAATATGAGGAAACATTTTAATTTTTTTAGATATGAGAGTTGAATTATTAGGTTTACAAAACTTAAAAAGTGGGTCGATGAATAGTAAAGGGTTGGATCTGAGTTTTTTTTTTTTAGAATATTGAGTTTAATTGAGTTATTGTTAATTAAATAAATGTTATACAAATTTAATTGTTTTGTTAATATTATAAATAATTTTTTTTGTAAAGTTATTAAAAATTTTCAGATTTTAAAAATACACCGGTCGAAAATTTCAAACTTCGATGGTTGCACAATCGAAATTTTATTACACTACGCAACGTGTTATCAGTTC
>JAANYP010006870.1:0-97500 GCA_020465985.1 Centrapalus pauciflorus | reverse complement strand
TAGAACTTTATTTAAAATTAAAAAAAACTACAAGTCAAACTATTTTAAATTAGCAATAGGTCAAACTAAGTCAATGCATCATTCTAAATAATTCAAATGCAATAAAACTTAATATCATTATCATAAGTAGGTTTGACATATTTAAGTAGCTATTTATTTAATTGTGGTAGCAATTGATGTGACATTGTAAACTTTGACATATTTAAGTAGTTATTTATCAAATAATAAATACATATTTATTTTATTTATACATTATATTATATGATAAATGGTGGGAAATTAGAGTTGAACTTAAATCTAATTATATAAAGTATTTTATTTCAGATTTACTTTATTAATAACACTTAGTATAATATACAAATGTTTATAGACATTTATTTATTTTCTAACAATTAGATTATAGATAATTATGACCATACTTGATACATTAATTATTTAATCGTAACAAACTTGCTTAGTTAATTTTATTAAAAAGAGTAAGTTTTATCAGCTCTATTAAAAAAGTATAAAAACAAATATTAAACAAGTTTAGAATGAATATTTACCAAACTTCCAGCGAGCTTGAACAAGACCGAGCTCAGAGTTATGATGAAGGAACGGGATAGTTTGCCAGAGAAAATCAGGTTCAGGCTGAAAATCGGCATCGAAAATAGCTACATACTCGCACTCGTGTGCATAAGAATGCTTTAAACCTTCTTTAAGTGCCCCAGCTTTATATCCGTTTCGATTGTCCCTAACTTGATAATATATGTTTATTCCTTTATTTGCCCATTTTTGACACTCCATTTCCACTAAACCCTGATAATTCGTATCATAAAAGAAAAGAAATCAGTATTGATCTTAAATAAGAAGTAAACATTTTTTTTTTTGTTTTAAAAAAGAGTTTATAATGAAAAATACATGTTTTAAAAACTGAAAAATCAAGTTCAAATAACCAAATTTACTGAACCAAAATAAAAAATTAATTAGGAACTTATCTAGGAATAAATAATATGGAGTGACGAAAACGCAATAAACGTAAAAACATGTTGGTTTTTCATAATAAAACCTTTTAAAAACAAATAACATATTACGTTTGTTTCGGTTTATGAATAAAAACAATGCTTTTATTACCATATCATTTAGTAAATTATATATTATCACTTTTCAGATTCAAATAAAAGAATCTCGTTCTGTTATATTATGCTTTGTAAAAATACTAGTTAAACAATACTTCTTTGTTATTGTCGTTGAAACATACTACCTTTAAGCTAATTAAAAACAAAAATAAAATGTAATGTCTTCATTAACATGCTTAAAAGAGGTTTTTATCATTTTTAAGTAATCTAATATGAAAAATGTACATTCTAATTCTTCATTTTTACTACTTGTTTTGTTCACTAGCTATTTCTGTTTTTTTTTTTTTTTTTTGGTTATATTCTTTTTTAAATTCTCATTTTTTTTTTCATAATTTGTTTGCATTTAAAGTCATTGTAACAAACCCAATAATACTCTGAGTCTAAGATTAATAATGATATGGAATTTATTGTTATCGTATCGCTTAGGGTGTCCGAAACAACCTTTTAAAATTGATTTTAAGTTTCTTGTCTTTAAAAACGTAAAAAGATAAAAAAAATATATTTGAAAAACAAAATCATTCTCTATTCTAAGTTTTCTTTTTTAATTATCAAAAAACGGTTTTATGCAAGCTTGATTTTGGAGTCTGCAACAGCTTTAAAAACAAAATTTTAAATAACATACTTTTACTAAAACATAATTCCAAACACCCCTTTAACCACATCATGATTTACGTAGTGAAAAATGGAGTTAGAAAAAGATAAATAAACAAGTAAAAACTACAACGGATATTTTAATAGTTGGTTGCCTAAAATTGATAAATGGAATGTAAAACCTAAAAAATACACTTAAAACAGATGTTGCATTTTTTTTTAAAGTGTTTTCGTTTGATTAATTTATTTTTATTTTTATTTTGTAACGAATAAAAACATTCATCAACCTTGATCAATGGATCAGTTGAATCATCAAGAACTTGAATCACAATACGATCAGACGGCCATGAAAGCCCACATGCAGCTCCAATAGAAAGCTGATAAACCTGTTCAAAAATTAAACAAAATAAACAGTTAAACACTAAAAACAAAAACAAGAAACAAAAACACAGAAAACAGAAAACAGAGCAATGGTGAAAAGTGAAAACAAACCTCTTTTTCATTATACATTGGAATTTGCACAAGAACCAAAGGGTAAACTGAGTTACCCAATTCAACATCATCTTTGAATGGTTCCCATTTGTATCGTGTTTCGGTTTTTTTACGAAACAATTTCATGTACGAAATCACCACAGCCATGTAAACCCTCTCGACAAACAACATGATCGACATCGCTAGACAAACATACATCAAAATTGTGAGAAATGGCACGAGTAATGGCGCTTTGATTTGGGTCAAAGTCAACGTAATTTGACCCCCAATGTCGTCACGAGCACCCGTAAATGATTCTGGAAGAACCCCAGTTGTCGATAGCCTCTCCATTTCACTATTGTTCTGTTCTTTACAAAACAGAACAAAAAATATGAAGAAACCGAAACAAAGAAAACAGAGAATGCTCTGTTTTCTGTTTTCTAGTTTTCAGGTTCAATTTTAACCAAAAACAAAACTGAAAAATGGAAATTAAAGCAAACCCATTGGAATTCTAGTTCTAGAACAGAAGAACAGTTAATAGTTATGGGAGTTTGCTACAAATTGTTAACAAAATTGCAACTATATATGAGAGAGAAATGAGGGGGCAAGAAGAAGTGGAAAGAGGCAGTGTGTTTATAAAGGTGGAATTTTTTGTTTTTATAATTTTATTTTTTGTATCACACATCTTTCGCGGGGTTCATGTAAAACGTATAATTTACGTTTATACAAGTCTAACATCAGGAAAAATAAACGTACAGGAAACGTATCTTAAAGAAATGTTTAGATGTTACATTTATAAGTTTAGAGGTAATGTTGTAAAAATGTTTATATTGGGAAAAATTATACAAAAAACCAACGCGCTTTTGAAATTTTTCGATTAAGTCCATGTACCAAAAACGCTTCCATAAAAGTCCTTCAATTTGAAACTTTTTACGAACTGTTATCATATGTGGAAACCCGTGATGGGTGTATTGCATTCATCTCATATAAATAGATTACATATTTACAAAGGAGACCCCTACACTATACATTATTTAACACACCCCCCTCAGTCGCAGCTGGAGGAGGACTAATGCTAAGACTGGACTTAAGTTGTAAAAACAGCTGTGTAGGAAGACCTTTAGTAAATATATCTGCTAACTGATGAGAGGAAGGCACATACGACACACGCACTTGCCCCAAAGCAACACGTTCTCTTACAAAGTGTAAGTCAATTTCCACATGTTTGGTTCGTTGATGCTGTACTGGGTTAGTAGCTAAATACATGGCACTTACATTATCACAAAAAACAACTGTGGCACGTGAAAGAGGTAGATGTAACTCAATCAAAAGATTACGAAGCCAGGCAGATTCAGCAACAACGTTAGCAATACCACGATATTCAGCTTCGGCACTTGAACGGGACACAACATGTTGGCGTTTAGATGACCAAGACACAAGATTGTCACCCAGGAAGATGCAGAACCCAGAGGTGGACCGGCGTGTTTCAGGACAACCGGCCCAGTCAGCGTCAGTGTAACAGACCAAACGATTAATAGAGGATGGGCGGAGAAAAAGACCATGAGTAAGGGTACCCTTCACATAACGAAGAATGCGTTTGAGGGCATTCAGATGTGGTTGGCGAGGATCGTGCATATACAGACATATTTGCTGTACAGCATATGCGATTTCCGGACGAGTGATCGTGAGGTACTGTAATGCACCCGCAAGGCTCCGATAGAGAGTCGGATCATCGACTGGTTTGCCAGAGGAGGGTAGTTTAGACTTTGTCTCAGCCGGTGACGAGCAAGGATGACAAGTTTCCATGCCAGCACGAGAAATGATTTCTTGGGCAAAAACTGATTGAGACAGAAAAAGACCAGAAGAAGAGCGTATAGCGGAGACCCCTAGAAAGAAGGAGAGAGCGCCAAGGTCAGTCATTTTGAACTCAGATGACAGACGAGAGATGACATGATTGACCAGAGATTGGGAGGAAGCTGTCAGAATGATATCATCTACATATAGTAGTAGGTAGATTGTATCACGGCCATGATGATAAACAAAGAGAGAACTGTCAGATTTACTTGAATAGAAACCGAGAGAAGTAATGAAGACAGCGAATCGATGAAACCAAGCACGGGGAGCCTGTTTGAGACCGTACAGGGCTTTTCGAAGGCGGCAGACATGCTGTGGGAAGGAGGAATGAACATAGTCAGAAGGTTGTTTCATATAGACTTCCTCCGTTAATTCGCCATTGAGAAAAACATTTTTAACGTCAAGCTGATGAATCGGCCAGTTTAGGGAGAGAGCAATGCTTAGGACCATTCTGACAGTAACTGGTTTGACAACAGGGCTGAAAGTTTCGTCATAGTCAAAGCCAGGCATTTGAGAAAAACCTTGAGCCACCAGACGGCCCTTGTAACGCTCAAGGCGACCCTGACTATCGAACTTATGGCGATATAACCAACGGCAGCCAACAATGTTGACTTTTGGTGGAGGGGGGACAAGATCCCACGTGTGATTGGAGAGAAGGGCAGACATCTCCGCGTCCATGGCTGCCTTCCAATTGGGATCACGAATCGCCTGTGCAGTTGATTTGGGAATTGGAGAGAGAGAATCAACGGCAGAGAGATTTAAAATTTGGCGAGGTTTGAGACTCCCAGTACGTGAGCGAGTAGTCATGGGATGAGTGGAAGTAGGAGCTGGTGTTGGAGACGAAGTGGAAACTACTGGAGCTGTGTCCACAGAAGAGTCAGGCGGAGGGTGAGGGTCAGCAGACGAATTGGTTTGAGCATTGTCTGTAAGAGAGTCACCGGTGGAGATGGTCAAATCTTCATTGGGAGTCGTACGAGTAGTAGAACCAGAAGGAGTAGCGGATGTAGATGCAGTAGAATCACCTGTCATTAGAGTGGGTGTGGTGACATCATTAATGAAAGCATCATAATCAGATAGAGAGGGAGGGACGTTAAATGATGCATACGGGAAGTGATCTTCATCGAAAACTACATGACGGGATATGAGTATGCGATGAGTTACTAGATCATAACATCGATGACCCCAATGGCACGAGGAGGGACCCAGGTAAACACAAGCTGTGGAGCGAGGAGAGAGCTTGTTTGGGGCTGTAGAGGAGAGATTAGGATAGCAGAGGCATCCAAAAACACGTAAGTGAGTGAATATCGGAAAAGTGCCGTATAGTATCTCACAGGGTGTCTTAGAGTCTAAAGTGGTAGTAGGAAGAATATTCAGAAGATGAACGGACATGTGGAGAGCTTCAACCCAGAATTTAGGTGGAAGAGATGCTTGAAACAGAAGAGTGCGGACCACATTGTTAATTGTGCGAATGACAAGTTCAGCTTTACCATTTTGTTGCGATGTGTAAGGACAAGAGAATCGAACTTTAATTCCATGTTTTTGAAAAAGTTCAAGCAATTTATTATTATTAAATTCTCGTCCATTATCACACTGAAATGATTGTATGGTGGTTTTAAACTGGTTTGTAACATAAGCACGAAAAGTGGTAAACACATGAAATACATCAGATTTGGCACGCAGAGGAAACACCCATAAAAAGTGAGAATACTCATCCAAAAAAAGTATATAGTATTTAAAACCACTCAAGCTGGATACAGGGGATGTCCATAAATCCGAATGAACCAATTCAAAAATTCTTGAAGTCTTAGTTGTAGACTTGGAAAAAGACAAACGACAATGTTTTCCTAATTGACAAGCGTGACATGTAGGTAACATTGCATTGGAGCAAGAAATAAATTTACGAGAACGTAAAAAATTAAAAGTAGAACTGCCCGGATGACCAAGACGGCGATGCCACACATGAGGCGACAAGGAGACCATGGCGGTGGCAGATGACTCAGATGGCGGAGAAGGCTGAAGAACAGGATAGAGATCACCAGTACTATCAGAACGGTGAAGAAGGCGTCTTGTATTAAGATCCTTTATGGAGAAACCAAAAGGATCAAATTCAATAGAAACCCAGTTATCAAGAGTGAATTTGCGCACAGAAATAAGATTCTTAACCATATGTGTAACAACCCAGCTTTTATCTCAGTCTTTTATTTAGTTTTTGATCCAAATAATGTAAATTTAACTACATTATTAGTTATGTAATTAATTAAGTTCAAAGATTATTTAATTGAATTATATTTTGTTATAAATTATTAGAGATGATTAAATTAAAAGATATGTAAAATACAAAAGTTTAATGGGTTAAATAACAAATTTAACCAAAGTTTATATATAAACTTTGGTTAAATTTGTTATTTAACCCATTAAACTTTTGTATTTTACATATCTTTTAATTTAATCATCTCTAATAATTTATAACAAAATATAATTCAATTAAATAATCTTTGAACTTAATTAATTACATAACTAATAATGTAGTTAAATTTAGATTATTTGGATCAAAAACTAAATAAAAGACTGAGATAAAAGCTGGGTTGTTACAGAATGGGCTCCACCACGCACAAACTTCGTCCCCGAAGTTAGATATGTTCGAACAGACTTGGATAGATAGCTTTTATGATATCTCTTAATTCCGAAGACTGATACGAACCTTTGTGGTGTTTCCACTGAACGAGCACTGATCAGTGATATAAATCACTTCTGTTTTTATGTGTTTTCGATGTGTTTTAGTGTGTAAATATGAGATAATTGGTACTGCTAATGTAGGGTTTTGTGTTTTCAGTTGCTTGGCAAGAAAGTAAAGGAAATGGCAGCTTAAAAGGGGAATTTTGTGCAGAGCGTCCTAGCCAGCGTCCCAGACGCCCAGGAAACGCCCAAAACTCCCTGAAACAGAGTCTGAGCGTCCTAGCCAGCGTCCCAGACGCCGGGGGCGACGCTGGTGCGGAAATGTGGCGAAACCTGCAGTTTTTGAGGGAGGCAGTTACCATTTTCAGGGGGGTTCGCATTTAGGCAGTTTCACACACACAAAGGTGCGATTTTGGGAGAAAAATCAGAGGAGGAAAGCAACCGGAATCAAACGAAGATCAAGCATTGGCATCCGATCGATTGTATTTACACATTATCGGTAGTTTTAATGTTTTCATCTGTGTTTGACATTGTTAGTAAGTTAACCCAAGCTATGCTTGGCTAAATACTTAGTGGTGTTTGTTCTTTAGTTTGCACACTATGGTTTGAATGAATGTTTAATTAATTTCAGTTTCCAATTGTGCTTAAAGGGGTTGTGGATCTTATTTGTGACTGAATGGTTGTAATCAATGGGTATTGTATATAACGAGGTATAGCGATATCATTAGTTGTACCGGCTCATTAATATGGGGAAGACAATTAATAGACGGCGCATACTTCGTCTTAAGAATATTTGTTGTGAAAACCAATTCATTTATATGGAAACTGTAAAAAGGGGATTATATTTGTATGAGTAAATGTGAATGAACGGTAAGTGTATCTAAAATGGTTGATGTCCATGTCATTGATTGTGCCCACTCTCTATAGGGGAGGAAGACAGTCAATAGAGTGGTATACGTTGTTTTGGAGCATAAGTTGCAAATTCGTATCAATTCATGTAAATGGAATCCATAACATTCTGAATTATCATAGTGTGTATAACGAGAGAGCAAACACCCTCTTTCCTCTAGTGAACTTCTTTAATTCAATTCTCGTGTGTGACATTGCAACAATAGTAGTTTTACAGTAGGAAATTAGTTCGAAACAAATGATTTCAATTCTAATCCAAACAGTCTCTGAACTAGTTTAGCAACCTAACATTCCCTGTGGATTCGATCCCACTTACCCTATCTATATAGTGTTTTTGGGTTATTTTTGATACTCATACGACTGGGTCCATCAAAATGGCGCCGTTGCCGGGGAATGGCAGCGCTTGTTAAAGTAGTTTGGATTAACTGTTTCTGTAAATATCCTTGTTTATAGTAACTAGTTAATTTTGTTTTTAGTTTAGTTTAATTTTCAGTATTTTTCATTTTTTCTTTAACATTCTGAACAGCAAAGTTCAGAATCTTCACGTGTGTGTGTATCTCAGGTATATGCATACTCGTTACTCAGGGCGAACTTCTCCATTGCAATACGAAACAGAGATAGAAAGGACTGCTCGCTCATTGAGGAAGCTACACAAAGGTTATTGGCCTAGTGGAGAGACCAGTGGTAATCCGAGCACACTGGAGACATCTGATTCAGAAGAGCAATCCATACATTCAGAGGAACCTGAAAGTGACACCGAACCCATCGTAAACATGGGAGATGATAGGAGGACTGTGGAGTCACACTACAGACCGGGTGATGTTCCTGATATGTCACCGATACTGTATCCTGAAATTGAGAATGAACCGGAAATAAAGACTCACTTATTCAGCATCATTCCTCATTTTCATGGAACAAAGAGCGAGGAACCATACGATCACCTAGCAGAATTTTCAGCAATATGCAAAGCTAACAGAGTGCAAAGACTACCCGTAGATACTCTCAAACTACGATTGTTCCCGTTCTCTCTTAAAGACAAAGCAAAGCACTGGTTCACGTCTCTACCAGCTAACAGTATTCGTCACTGGGAGGAGATGAAGAGGGCTTTCCTCAACGAGTTTTATTCGATTAGTAAGACCACTGAAAAGAGGAATAGCATCACCAGTTTCAAGCAAAAGCCGGGGGAACAATTTCATGAGGCTTTCGAGCGACTGAATGAGATGTTACGGGCATGTCCACATCATGAGGTACCCAAGTGGATGTTGGTGAAGAACTTTTTCGATGGTATCAGCCAAGAGAGCAGAAATATGATTACCGCAGCCTCAGGGGGTACATTCTTGGCCAAAGAGCATGATGAGGCATGGGAATTGTTGGCACAGTTAGCTAAGGGGTCAAAGGTGCAAGCCGGGTCTGAAACGCCAATTGGAGTTCAAGTATTGGGAATTGACAATGCTTGGAAAAGGGACGTCACAACGAATATGGAAGCTCTTAGCAAGAAGTTGGATGTTTTGATGAAAAAGGAGCAGATGGAACAGCGATTACCGATGATGTGTGTCACTTGTGGGGAGTACACTCACACTTCAGAATTTTGCTATCATGTGCAAGGCGAGCAAGCAAGTGAGATCTCGGGTTTTCGACCAAGGCAAGATAGGTTTGACCCTCATTCAGAAACTTATAATCCTGGATGGAGGCGTCATCCTAACTTTCGTTGGAGAGATGATCAAAGAGCACAGGAGTATCCAAAACCCAGATTTGATCAAGGGAACCGGTACCCACAGGGAAGGAATTTTTATGGTGGTACATCATCGGGTACTAAGGAAGAAAAGGAACCAGTTGTTCATGAAGCTCCTAAGGATTCAAAGATGGATCAGCTTATGGATTACCTAAAGCAACAATCTTATGTGCAGACGAAGTCAATGGCCAGTCTAGAGAAGCAAATGGGGCAGATCGCAGATCAGCTTACGAAAAGAGATGAAGGAAGATTACCGAGCAATACCCAAGTCAATCCGTCTCATTCAAAAGGCAAAGAAAAACAATCAGTACATGAGGTGGAAGAGTTGAACGAAGTGAGTGAGTTGCAGAAAGTTACTACCTTGCGAAGTGGGAAGAAGGTTGATAACAAAGTTGTGATGCCGGAAGTGGAAGGTGAAGATAGTGATGTTGAGGAAACTCTAGATAATGGGAAGGAAGTTCCACATTCAGAATCTGAGAAGGAGGTAAAGTTGAAGAAGCAAGTTCAGTTTGAGGAGGTTGTGGTGCAAAAAGAAGAGCAGCCAAAGCCTGAACCGACACCTCCATACCCATCAGCTCTAGAGGACCCGAATAGACCAATGTATGGGAAGAAAGGGCCACAGATAGAGGATCTATGGGACACATTCAATCAGGTAAGGATCAACATTCCATTGGTGAAAGCATTGCAGCAAATTCCGGCATATGCAAAGTTCTTGAAAGATTTGTGCACTCAGAAGCGCAAGTATCCTACGGTATTGCCAAAGCAAATTCACCTCACGGAGCAGGTAAGTGCAGTAGTTTCAAGTTCATTGCCACCCAAGCTTAAGGATCCAGGTTCACCTCTTATCTCTGTTACTATAGGTGATATCAGAATTAAAAAAGCATTGCTAGATTTGGGAGCAAGTGTTAACATACTCCCTGGAAACTTATTCGATCAGCACGATTTGGGAAGCTTAACACCCACAGATGTGGTGTTACAATTAGCTGATCGATCCACTAAGATTCCAAGGGGCATGTTAACCGATGTGATTGTAAAAGTTGAGGATTTCTATTACCCGGTGGACTTTCTTGTGTTAGATTCAGATCAAAGAAGTCGGGATAACCAGCCTGCAATTATTTTGGGTAGGCCATTTTTGGCCACTGTTAATGCCCAAATTAATTGTAGGACAGGTGCCTTGGACTTAGCCTTTGGGAATAGAAAGTTGAAGTTAAATGTTTTCAATGCTGTTTCTAATGTTTCTGATGATTCAGAGTGCTATTTTATAGATTATCTTGATGAGTTAGCAGGATCACAGACATCACTCATGACTAGCAGGGATGAGTTGGGATATGCATTGTCATGCCAGGAGAATGAAAAGGTTGATTGGGGTTGGTTGATGAGCTTAGAAGAAATGTTTGGAGGAACAAAGCCGAGTAAGCAACCTCCATGGTCAATCAAGTTTGAGAAGCTACCAGAAAATCTCCCGGAGTCAAACAAACCATCTTTGGAGCAGGCTCCTACACTGGAACTTAAGACCTTACCCACACATCTCAAATATGTATTTCTGGGGCCACAAGAGAGTTTGCCAGTGATTATAGCTTCGGATTTGACAAAAGAGGAAGTGGAGGCACTGATTGAAGTTTTGGGAAAGCATAAAGCAGCTATGGGTTGGACAATCTCTGATCTAAAAGGGATAAGTCCTACCATTTGTATGCACAGAATTATCACGGAGGCTGATAGTAAACCATCAAGGGATGCACAACGGAGACTCAACCCAAACTTGAGAGAAGTGGTAAAAAAGGAGGTGTTGAAGTGGTTAGATGCGGGTATCATTTACCCCATTTCTGATAGCCAGTGGGTCAGCCCTACACAGACCGTGCCCAAGAAGTCGGGGGTAACAGTGATAAACACCGAAGATGGGCAGATTGCAACCAGACCAGTAACAGGTTGGAGGGTCTGCATAGACTATAGGAAGTTGAATGCGGCCACATCAAAGGATCACTTCCCGTTGCCTTTCATAGATCAGATAGTTGAGAAGCTGGCAGGCCAGAAGTACTATTGTTTTCTAGATGGATATTCAGGGTACAATCAGATTCCTATCCACCCTGATGACCAGGAAAAGACCACGTTCACATGCCCTTACGGGACATTCGCCTATAGACGGATGCCATTTGGGTTGTGTAACGCTCCTGCCACGTTTCAACGTTGCATGATGGCGATATTCTCAGATATGGTAGGAGGCTCGCTAGAGATTTTTATGGATGATTTCTCTATCTTTGATAAGACATTTGAGGGTTGTTTGTACCATTTGGAGCAAGTCTTGAAAAGATGCACCGAAACGAATTTGGTGTTGAGCTGGGAGAAGAGCCACTTCATGGTCAAGGAGGGTATTGTCTTAGGCCACATAGTTTCTGAGAAAGGTATGGAAGTGGACAAGGCAAAAATTCAGCTTATTTCATCTTTGCCACCACCAACTAGCGTTAAGGGAGTGAGATCGTTCTTGGGGCACGCGGGATTCTATAGAAGATTTATCAAGGATTTCAGCACCATTTCAAAGCCGTTGTGTAATCTTTTAGCTAAGGATGCTGAGTTTGTGTTTGACGAAGCATGTCTAAAAGCATTTGAGCTATTAAAGGCTAAGCTTACGGATGCTCCCATTTTGCAGTCACCCGATTGGACGAAGCCATTCGAAATTATGTGTGATGCAAGTGACTTCGCGGTGGGAGCAGTGCTGGGACAGAGGGTTGATAAGAAGCCGGTTGTGATTTATTATGCCAGCAAAATGTTTTCTGAGGCTCAGCAGAATTACACTACCACAGAAAAGGAGTTATTAGCGGTTGTGTATGCCTTGGACAAGTTTCGTGCTTATGTATGGGGTGCCAAAGTGATAATCTACTCGGACCATAGTGCATTGAAGTACCTCTTGAGCAAAAAGGATGCCAAGCCAAGACTGATCAGGTGGATTTTATTATTGCAAGAGTTTGATCTGGAGATACGGGATAAAAAGGGGTCGGAGAATGTGGTGGCTGATCATTTGTCAAGGCTGCCCACGTTGGTTCCAAATTCTATTGAAGTGATCAAGGAATCTTTTCCTGACGAACAGCTGTTATTTGTGTCTAAATTGCCGTGGTTTGCTAATTTGGTTAATTATTTTGTGACAGGTAAGACACCGAGCCATTGGACGTCACAGCAGCAGAAAAGTTTCTACGCTCAAACCAAGTATTACATCTGGGATGATCCTGACCTTTTCAAGATTGGTGCTGATCAGTTGATTAGAAGATGTGTTCCGGAGACGGACCAACTTGATATCCTTACTCATTGTCACAGTTTAGCATGTGGGGGGCATTTTAGTGCCAAGAAAACAGCCCATAAAGTGTTAGACTGTGGTTTCTTTTGGCCTTCATTGTTTAAAGATGCATATGAGTATGTTAAGTCCTGTCTGAGATGCCAACAGGTTGGGGGGATTTATAAGAGAGATCAAATGTCCATGGTTCCCATATTAGAAGTAGAAATTTTTGATGTTTGGGGAATAGATTTTATGGGTCCCTTTCCTGTCTCTTTTGGTTTTGAATATATTTTGGTGGCCGTAGATTATGTCTCTAAGTGGGTTGAGGCTGAGGCAACGCGATATAATGACAACAAGGTGGTGTGCAAATTTGTGAAAAAGAACATTTTCTCACCCCATGGGATTCCCCGAGCTATTATTAGCGATGGGGGAACTCATTTTAAAAATTTTCAGTTTCACACCTTGTTAAAGCATTATGGGGTAACTCATCGCGTTGCCACTCCTTATCACCCACAGACGAGCGGCCAAGTTGAGGTGTCCAATAGGGAAGTCAAAAGAATCTTAGAAAAGACTGTTAAGCCTAATCGCAAAGATTGGTCGTTGAGATTAGATGACGCATTATGGGCTTATAGGACTGCATACAAGACCCCTATTGGAATGTCACCTTATAGGCTAGTCTATGGGAAACTTTGTCATCTACCGGTAGAGTTAGAGCATAGAGCTACATGGGCAATTAGAAATGCTAACTTTGACATTTCTGATGCAGGAAGGATGAGGAAGTTTCAATTGGCAGAATTGGAAGAGATCAGATTGGAGGCATACGAAAGTGCGAGGATTTCCAAGGAAAAGACGAAGCATTTCCATGATAAATGCTTGAGAAGGAAGACTTTTGCAGTCGGCAATAAGGTTTGGCTCTATAACTCACGCATTAAATTGTTTCCAGGAAAGCTGAGGAGTAAATGGACGGGACCTTATGAGGTAATTCACGTATATGACAATGGAGCTGTGGAAGTCAAGGATCTTAAGCATGGACATTCGTTTACTGTGAATGGTCATAGGCTTAAGATGTACGTTGAAGGTCCGGTAAGCACTGATGGTAATCAAGCAACCTTGATAGAGGTAGTGGCTCTCAAAGAGCCAATCGACTCATCTCTGTAAGTAAAACATGTATGAATTTTGTGGGTATATTCACTGCAAACCCTCACGAGACTAAACTCGTCCATCTAAGTAATTAGGTGGTTTAAAGGCTTGCTATACGTGCTAAGTATAGTCGTGTTCCCTACGAAAATGGTTGTTTTTGTGTTTGTTTAAAGTTGTGTTGGTTAATTTAATGTGTGTTTTTAATTTAGAAATGAGCGGGAGTGGCCGTTATTGAGCAAATGGGAGTTGGAAAGGTTTTAGAAAGAGTGTTGAGTGAATTTGACGCACCAGCGTCCAAGTGGGCGTCGGGGACGCTGAATTTAATTAGCAAACAGAGTGTGAGCGTTCTTGGGACGCTCAAAACGAGGTCAGGACGCTCGAGCCGCGTCTGGGACGCCAGGCAAGACGCTGGGGACGCGGGCCGTGTAAGTTTAAGTGGGCGGCGTTCAAGTGAGCGTCTTAGACGCTGGAATAAATTCCAAAACCGAGGGTTAGCGTCTTTAGGACGCCGAGAATAGGCGCACGGACGCTGGACAGCGTCTTAGACGCTGGGTAGGACGCCCAAGCGATTTTCGTCATTTAAACTCCCACCCACCTCATTTATTTCGCACCTACCGTCCTCTCTCTCTCTCAAAAACGCTCTCGTCCCTCTCTCTTGCGAAGCCGACGGTTTCTTCCATTTGTGATCTCATCCCTCACGCATTTCCTTCTCTCCATCAATCAGGTAACAATTTCAAGTTCATCTTTAGCATTTATGCTTCTCTTGTGGTTTTCATGAACCGATTAGGGTTTTTTGTGGATTTGTGTGTGACTTTTGGAATTCTATGTTGCTCATGTATGTATGTGATTGTATTTCTCGTATCTTGCATGTACATCACGCACATTTGCGGTTTTATGAAGTTAGGGGTCCGATTTTAGAAGCTAGGGTTGTGTGAACTTGTTTGCTATGGGTTGTATGTGATTAAGTGGCATGATGCGTGTATATGTTCTTTGTGGTCATTGTGAGTGTGTGATAGCGTTGATGGTGTATGCTCCAGCCTATGAGTGTGTTGGGTACTCTCACCCATAGAATTTCAGTAACAGTGGTAGTAACCTCCCCCTTTGCAACTAAGTTGGGGAGGGGTGAGTTGTTGCACAGGTTGTCGCTACACTAACCATGTGGGTACATGTTTTTAAGGTCAAACCACACAAACCCATAGTGGTCATGGTGTTTAGTAAGCACAGGATTTCATTGACCTAGGGTTCGAGTGCATTGTCCATCATCACTTCCAGTAGGCATTCATCATATGCATTCGATCCATCACGTGGGGCATAGCATCTGATATGATTTGTATCACTGTCTATAGCCATGACTAGGGCTTCAGCGAGGAAGCAGAAACAAACTGCAACATCCAGCACACGAAAGCGTTCCCGCCAAACCGTGTCCCCAACGCCTTCTCCAGTACGAGAAGTAGAACAACCAGTGGAGGTGCTGGAGATTGATTCGAATTTTAAGTTCCTTTTGGAAAAAGGTGTGCATAGGGACGAATTTAAAGACTACGGAGTTTTCGACGCTTTTGGGCGCTTAGGTTGGTCAGCGGCTTTAGACTGGACCAAGGATGTGATATACCAAGATGCATTGGAGGAGTTCTGCACTACGGTCACAAGGAAGAGAGGTGATCTGTTAGCACCTCTAACTCTTCAGGCAACAGTAGCTGGTCATGAAGTTGAGATTTCTGCGGAGACGTTAAAGCAACTCTTGGGTTTTGATGCACCTACTGCAGCTGATGGAAGCATCTTGGAACACGAGATATGGGATGAGGACAGTCTAAAGGAAATCCCTCTCGTGTCCCCGGGAATTTGGCAGACATATTTGACGACCGTGTTTGAACTCACTCCCACTCAGGCTAGAACATATAATGCCCACGCACGTAAAGATCTTAGGCCTTTAGCTAAGGTGTTATGGAAGCTTGTGTTGTATAATGTGCTGCCCCGAAATGTCGACACTAAAAGCATGAAAGTGAAAGAAATCGTGGTTGTGAATGCTTTGTTGACTGGATCACCGTGTATTTCGTTGAGTCATTTGGTACTAGCAAACATCTGGAACTCTATACTCTCCTCTAGCCGCACTGAACTTGTACACGTCCGAATGATATCGGAACTTCTGGAACGTATGCGCACACTTCCCTCCACTCCACGTTTTGCTTTGATCCCTGATCGGGAAAAATACTTCACAAAGCAACTTTTTAGCCGTACTCAATTCATCCGAGCAGGTGATGTGTCTATTATTCGGGATTTGATGAGTGGCTTACCACTCTATTGACTGTCTTCCTCCCCTATAGAGAGTGGGCACAATCAATGACATGGACATCAACCATTTTAGATACACTTACCGTTCATTCACATTTACTCATACAAATATAATCCCCTTTTTACAGTTTCCATATAAATGAATTGGTTTTCACAACAAATATTCTTAAGACGAAGTATGCGCCGTCTATTAATTGTCTTCCCCATATTAATGAGCCGATACAACTAATGATATCGCTATACCTCGTTATATACAATACCCATTGATTACAACCATTCAGTCACAAATAAGATCCACAACCCCTTTAAGCACAATTGGAAACTGAAATTAATTAAACATTCATTCAAACCATAGTGTGCAAACTAAAGAACAAACACCACTAAGTATTTAGCCAAGCATAGCTTGGGTTAACTTACTAACAATGTCAAACACAGATGAAAACATTAAAACTACCGATAATGTGTAAATACAATCGATCGGATGCCAATGCTTGATCTTCGTTTGATTCCGGTTGCTTTCCTCCTCTGATTTTTCTTCCAAAATCGCACCTTTGTGTGTGTGAAACTGCCCAAATGCGAACCCCCCTGAAAATGGTAACTGCCTCCCTCAAAAACTGCAGGTTTCGCCACATTTCCGCACCAGCGTCGCCCCCGGCGTCTGGGACGCTGGCTAGGACGCTCAGACTCTGTTTCAGGGAGTTTTGGGCGTTTCCTGGGCGTCTGGGACGCTGGCTAGGACGCTCTGCACGAAATTCCCCTTTTAAGCTGCCATTTCCTTTACTTTCTTGCCAAGCAACTGAAAACACAAAACCCTACATTAGCAGTACCAATTATCTCATATTTACACACTAAAACACATCGAAAACACATAAAAACAGAAGTGATTTATATCACTGATCAAACCTCCCCAACTTAAACCTTGATCGTCCCGAACAAGGCATCAAAACAGAGACAATAAGGGGTGAGCACCCTAGTATAAGTGTTTAGCATGGGAGATAGTGGTTGATTCCTTCGTTAATAAATCTTTGGCATTGATGGCAATAAGGGGGAGAGTAAGGTATACATTGTCTCTGTTTTGATGCCTTGTTCGGGACGATCAAGGTTTAAGTTGGGGAGGTTTGATCAGTGATATAAATCACTTCTGTTTTTATGTGTTTTCGATGTGTTTTAGTGTGTAAATATGAGATAATTGGTACTGCTAATGTAGGGTTTTGTGTTTTCAGTTGCTTGGCAAGAAAGTAAAGGAAATGGCAGCTTAAAAGGGGAATTTCGTGTAGAGCGTCCTAGCCAGCGTCCCAGACGCCCAGGAAACGCCCAAAACTCCCTGAAACAGAGTCTGAGCGTCCCAGCCAGCGTCCTAGACGCTGGGGGCGACGCTGGTGCGGAAATGTGGCGGAACCTGCAGTTTTTGAGGGAGGCAGTTACCATTTTGAAGGGGGTTCGCATTTGGGCAGTTTCACACACACAAAGGTGCGATTTTGGGAGAAAAATCAGAGGAGGAAAGCAACCGGAATCAAACGAAGATCAAGCATTGGCATCCGATCGATTGTATTTACACATTATCGGTAGTTTTAATGTTTTCATCTGTGTTTGACATTGTTAGTAAGTTAACCCAAGCTATGCTTGGCTAAATACTTAGTGGTGTTTGTTCTTTAATTTGCACACTATGGTTTGAATGAATGTTTAATTAATTTCAGTTTCCAATTGTGCTTAAAGGGGTTGTGGATCTTATTTGTGACTGAATGGTTGTAATCAATGGGTATTGTATATAACGAGGTATAGCGATATCATTAGTTGTACCGGCTCATTAATATGGGGAAGACAATTAATAGACGGCGCATACTTCGTCTTAAGAATATTTGTTGTGAAAACCAATTCATTTATATGGAAACTGTAAAAAGGGGATTATATTTGTATGAGTAAATGTGAATGAACGGTAAGTGTATCTAAAATGGTTGATGTCCATGTCATTGATTGTGCCCACTCTCTATAGGGGAGGAAGACAGTCAATAGAGTGGTATACGTTGTTTTGGAGCATAAGTTGCAAATTCGTATCAATTCATGTAAATGGAATCCATAACATTCTGAATTATCATAGTGTGTATAACGAGAGAGCAAACACCCTCTTTCCTCTAGTGAACTTCTTTAATTCAATTCTCGTATGTGACATTGCAACAATAGTAGTTTTACAGTAGGAAATTAGTTCGAAACAAATGATTTCAATTCTAATCCAAACAGTCTCTGAACTAGTTTAGCAACCTAACATTCCCTGTGGATTCGATCCCACTTACCCTATCTATATAGTGTTTTTGGGTTATTTTTTATACTCATACGACTGGGTCCATCAAGCACCATCTGTATTTCATATCCTCTTATTTCTTTGAGATTTATAAGCACAAAACTCAAGTTTCTTTTCAGTGTTTCATATTGATTCAATGTTTTGCTGTTTGTTTATTTTAGGAATTCTGACTTATTATTCATACTCTTAATATTCGAGTTTTATGCCTTAATCAATTCAGATAATAACTCATTACATGAGTTAGCTCATGTATCTCTTTCATTCGATCTTGAGCCAGTTATAGCTTTTAAATCTCTCATCTGTATTGTAAAATTTTCATCTGCTATCTTATACAATCACATAAGAGATTTTTAGGATTTCTGATTATCAGTGTTATAGTCACTTTGTGGGCTTTTGAGATTTAACTTTATATCTCATTCAATTTAGCCTGCAGCTCAATATATATCAATTAGCTCAGATCTCTTTTTCATTTTCCTTTGAAACTAGCTGTAAAACTTTTGGGAGTCTGATATCTGTACTTTATGTTTCTTTTATTGATGATGTTAAAATCATTAATCGCTTAGCCGATTTTCTGACTTGTGCTGACTTCTTATGAAGACTTATAATTTTCTTTGCTCTATCAAACAAATGAAATCTATCCTCCGGCGCAACAATTGGAGTCAACTCTTCTTGTAACGTCTCCACCTCACCTACCTTGGTCTCCAATTACACTGTCATATCTGCCAAATCCTTTACATAAGCAGTCTCTCGAGAAGCAAAATCCCCCAAGAAGATCGGGTGTTTAGAAGTCGAGTATGAGAGATCGAAACAAAATATTGAAATGCTGTATTTAAAGCTCGCCGAACAAAACAAGTGTTCGAACAGAGAATCAAAGTTTGGAGTTACAATCGTCCACATCTTCTTCGCAACGGTTTCAGCGGTTGATGGATATTTCAAGCAAGTCAAATATGATCCCGAACTTGAAGAGATCATACGCTTTAGAATCATCCAGCGAATAGAAATATTAAGGATATGGAAAACAAACGCTATACAGAATCGAATTCCAAGGAAACGATTTGACAGAAATCGACAATTTACTTAGGTTTTTCTCGGTGCGATTCGTTAGATATGATGACAGATTCTGTTATTAAAGTCAGATCTCGAGTTACCAGAGTTCCAAAACCGTCTCCACGACCATTTAACTCATCTTCTACTTTATCGTCATCGCCTTCCTCTATTGTTTCACTGTGCAATTCGGTCAAGAGGCTTCGACAAAACAATAATTTTTGATTCTATTTAATTATATGTATAGACTTAGGCTTGAATCTTCATTGGTGAATTTCTGAATTTGAAATCACTTTATTCTTTTAACGGAAGCTCTTATTTTATTTGCATTTAGATGGAATAGGAATTCAATATTAGATATCTCACTAGTCTCGCCTCGACATAGTGAGAATCCATTCTTACATTTATTTTGGTATTTGACGGCATTTCATTGGTCATTTATAACCAATCGCTTGACTTTCACGAATATCTCAATCTATTTCTTTATCACTCTCGCTTTGTGCCTCTGACTTCTTTGATTTCAATTCAAGTTGTCATTGGGTGTTTAACAATTTGGTTCAAAGATCATCTTCTTAATAGGTTTTATTATTATTATTTAATTAGCAACTTCTACCTCTGTCTCGTTATAAGACACGCTGCAATCATTTAGATTACAAGGATTTACGAAGTAGCTTGTGTTTAGGATCAAATTTCAATTTCTCTCGGGTTTTGAATCATACATTATTCAGATTACAATACCTATATTGTTTATAGGTATAATTTCTGATCGGAAATGTACTAGTATATAACTTCAACTGATACGACCCATATGTCATCCGCATTATTCACTATCGATGACAGGGTTGTACAGTTAATTCACTACTTATGTTGGAATTGAAATTCATATGGTAACGGAATTAAATCATTTTAGCATATAATGAACTTAGTATTAGTTACCATTGTGGTCTTTTGGCGTCTCTGGTGTCTCCTCGGCATCCTCAGCAGTAATATGGAAAGCTCGCGCCTTTGCCGTAGGTATCATTGTAGTACTCTGTTGAATTGCTCTGCCAACTGGTTGTTCCTGATTAGTAAGCACGCGTGTATTCAGACAATGTTTGGCATAATGTCCACGCTCACCACAGTTGTAGCATACGTCGCTTCTTTCCGGGCACTCATCGCTTCCATGTCCAATCCGGTTACAAGTGTAACATGTCACATCTATAGGGTTAAAGCGTCCGCTATGAAATTTGTTACAGCGTTTACACGATCGTGCTCCTGACTGTAGGGAATAGACTTTAGTCTTCTGAGGTGTAGAGGATACTTGTGACTGCTGCTGACTGGACTTTGATGAACCGAAGAATCTACTGGATTTCTGTTTCTTAGGTGGAGATGGACATGTAGGACTTATAGCCATCATAACGGGTTCACAACTAGAATCTGTGAATTCCCGCTCCACCATTCTTGCTGCTTCCACTATACTGAGATACGTTTTGAACTTTATGCTACTCATTTGTCTTCTATATGTTGGATTCAGACCCAGTCTGAATCGGTTTATCTTACGCTCTTCTGTTGCTACTTGATATGACGAGTAGCCGCAAAGTCTCGAGAACTCATGCTCGTATTCATCAACAGTCTTAGTTCCTTGTTTCAATTGCATCAACTGCATCTCGAGTTCGTCTTGTTTGTCTGTTGGGCAGTATTTGGCGTTGAACATCTCCAAGAACTGCTCCCAGTCCAATGTCGTAATTGCTTCCTCACCATAGATGCTCCTTTGTGTTTTCCACCAAGCTCTAGCAGCTCCAACGAACAGTGCTGTAGCAAACTTAACTCTATTGCTGTCCAGACATTCTGAGATACTGAAGATCTCTTCATATGACTTATCCAATCTAACGCTTGCATTGGATTTACTGTGCCTTCAAACGTCATGGCACCACTTGCTTTGAAATCTTTAAATCTACAGCCTTTTGGCTGCACAGCTCGTTTATTGACGTGCTCATCATCAGAATCGGATTCGCTTGACTGTTCAGTTTGCTTCTTTTTATGTTTATTTCTCTTTTCAGTTTTCTTTATTGATTCAATTTGCTCTAGCATAAACTTGTTTTGTTGCTCATTATTCTGGGTTATTAGTTGTTGCATCATTTCCAGGACTTGCTCTGGGGTCATGCCACCTGATGGTCCACCTTCTCCTGACATAGCTCTGAAATAAAAAAAAATCACTAAGTATTTAGATCATTAGCCTAGCACATTGTACCCTTTCATGCCCCATCCTATTAGTCTCTGAAATCTATCTTAGTTCAAGCCATCCTGTCATGATTGATACTATAGCATTGCACAAGTTTGAGATCATGTATTACACGTAATACAATGATTCACTCAAACTATTGCTCTGATACCATCCTGTGAGACCCTCAGATTTCTCAAAGGTCTCAAGTCAAGGCCCAGTAGCAATGCAATATCAATCAGGAAACTAAGATAAAATTAACAATTGCGGAAAATAAAGTTAATTACAAACAGAGACAGAATTTAAGTAGCAAAGTACAATCATCTAGACTATTACATCGAATCACATAATATAAACTAAACCCGAACCCCAAAGCTCTATTAACATTAATCCATCATAATCTACTAAGATTTAAAAGATTGATGATAATATGATCAAAATATAAGATTCTGATATCAAAGACCAACAAATGAATCTTGAGCATAAATGATGAACACTGAATATATATTATTCAGATGATATAAGAGCTAATAAATATCAGAAATGATATTAATAACAGATTGAGCAACGAGCAAAATGGCGAGCATCTGAAAGTCTGGCATAAGTCAGATTGTGGTTCTTATCCACTACAGATTGTGAGCAACAGAGCCAGAGCCAGAAAGTACAATTAACCAGTAACAGTGAGTTGTAGATTTCACTTTAACTGCCTATTATGTGAATTGAGACTTTTGTTGCATGATTCTGATTTATTGACATTCTGATCTTGAGCTTATTGACATATGTTATCATAGTATATTTACTATGATTTGTTGAGCTGAGCATTTATTCTTCCGGTATCTATTTCATTGACGAGTCATTTGATTGTTAAGCTTAACTCCATCACTATTGCTCAGTGATTGGGTTAATGTTAGGCTTATGATGTGCTGATTTACGTGATGAAAGCACAGAGGGTAGCTAGAGCTGAGCATTCCGATGATATCCATATAGAGCTTTTACTGGTAGCTAGCCCAGTACGTGGCTGATCCCCACTAATGATGCGTGTGTATGGAGTTATCATCATCCGAGCATTCCTTATGAATTTGTCTAAAAGTCTCAAGAGCAACAACAGTTTTATAACTGGGAGCTGAGCAAAGTCGCGCATCAAAAGAGCATTAATTGGCCAATGTCCCTTCGAGATTGAGCTGTGCATGAGCCTAGTGCAGTGCAATAGCAATAGAGCTGAGCCGTGCATGAGCCGAGTGCAGTGCATGTGCATCCGCGTTCATAATTGCATGTTAAATGTGAAATTCTACATTCTCACTAAGCAAATAAGCTTACCCCATTGTTGCATTATTTTTCAGGTAAAGGCAAAGGATTGGCTGGACCTAGTTCATAGGTCAGGACTTTGAAAGAGCTTGAAGTGCATTAGAACCTGTTTCAACATCTTGGTATTTGGATGATAATAGAGCTTTGGGGTTCGGGTTTAGTTTATATTATGTGATTCGATGTAATAGTCTAGATGATTGTACTTTGCTACTTAAATTCTGTCTCTGTTTGTAATTAACTTTATTTTCCGCAATTGTTAATTTTATCTTAGTTTCCTGATTGATATTGCATTGCTACTGGGCCTTGACTTGAGACCTTTGAGAAATCTGAGGGTCTCACAATATGATCAGAAACAAGTACATTTTTCAGTGCCAAAGTGTTTTGTGATAAGGGAAGAAATGTATCACCAGTACAAGAAACCGGAAGTAGAGCACCATTACCAACCATGATTACTTTTGACTTGCCACAAGGTTTAAGAGATAGAATGTTACCTTGGTTGAAGGACATGTGGGAGCTTGCACCAGTATCCATGTAGTAGTTGTTATCCAGATTCTGTTGTGGTTGCTGAATGGACATCGAGCTGAAGAGGGATGCTAGATCAGTGAATTGAGGTGGAGCAGCTGGAGCGGGAGAGACTTGAGGAGGCGCGGCGTATAGAGCAGCTGGAGGGTGTGTCCCTGTATGATGTGGGAGTTGCTGACGATAGTTGCCTCCATGCTGAGACGCCTGAGATTGTTGATGTAAGGCGTTTTGAAGAAGTTGAAGAAGCTGAGCGTTGAAAGCCGGTGGAGCACTTGACTGACCTGCGTCCCGAGAATTACCTGTAAAAGAAGCAGGACCATTAAAAGACCCCCCTCCCGTGTTACCCTTAGATGCAACCCGACCCATGTTTTTGTTTCCCCGATTATTTTTATGTTTCCCTTTCCCATTATGATTAGTAGTAGACGAGGAATAAAGTGCCGAACTAAGGGAAGGTTGGGGTTCAATGGTGGGCTCAGGTTGGTCTTCTCGTGACTCATGTAAAAGTAACATGTTCTTGGCCTCAAGAAAGGAGGGAAAAGGTTTAGTGTGTGTGATAACATCAATTAAACTTTGATAGGAAGAGGGTAAATTTTGCAGAATCTGCAAGACAAGATCCTGATCAGTGATTTTAGTGTCAACATCGGCTAGAGAATCAGCAATATCTTTTAAGGTGTGACAATAATCAGTGATGGAAAGATCACCCTTTTTAGTGTTACGAAAGAGAGTTTGAAGCTGAAGACTGCGAGATAAATTGTTGTTCAAAAAATGAGCATCAAGGGCCTCCCAAAGGTCATGTGCAGTGCAATTGTCTTTGGTGATTATATTGAGTAAGTTAGGTTCACAGGTGGAATAAAACCAGGACATAATACGAGAATCTATGGCTTCCCAATCCTCATCATCAGTACTAGTGGGTTTTGATTTTCCATTTATGTGACCCATGACCTTCGCACCTTTACACACATCAGTAAATATTCTACGCCACAGTTTATAGCGAGATCCATCGGTGGTTAATTTGAAACTAAACTGCGGGTAAACATTTCCAATGGCAAAAACTAGTTGGGAGGCAGTGGGATTGGGTGTAAGTGAGAGATTTCCTGTCATTACTAATTATAATGCAAAATGCGAAAAATAAAATTAATCGTGAAAAGTAAAACAGGAACGTGCTCACAGTGGGTAGAAGGGAGAGGCAGCCGGAAATATTTGTGGTGATGGCCGGCAGGTTTGCGATCAGTGATGAACCGAGGTAGCAGCTATTAAACCAAATCACAGGTCCAAAAAATCCAAAACCCAATCAAAATTAAATCCTCAGTGCAGAACTTGATTAAATGACCAAAGCTTAATTCTTGGTTGGTGGGAAAAAGAAATATAATAAAGTAACTAAGGCTTCAAATGGGCGGCCACTTCAAAAAAAATAAATTCACAATTCCCAACCAAAACCAAACACCAATTCCACGGTAGAAACCAAAACCAAGTAACGGCGGCTTCCAAATATACAAGCGACGGTTCTGTTTTTGGGAGAGACGGACCGAAACAGATCGACGGCGTCAAACCAAAGCAATACCGAGGCAGTTCGTTTGTGGAAGCAAATGGTGATGGCCGACGGTTCCAAATCAGCAGCAGCGGAGATCGGCAGTAGGCAGCAGATGGTAGCCTCGGTGAACAGCGGCGCGGAGTTGCAGCGCAGGAAGGACACAGCCGCGTCTAGGGTTACGGCGGCGGCGGTTTACAGCAGCGCCTAGGGTTACGGCGGCGGCGGTTCACAGCAGCGCCTATGGAGACGGCGCAAGGAGGTTCACAGCAGCGGCTAGGGTTACGACGGCGCCTAGGGTTTCTGCGGCGCAGGAGGAGCACAACACCGAAGAAGAACACGCTGAGCAGCAAGCGGCTGTGGGCGGCGGAAGCAATACCGGCGGCGGCAAGGTGGCGGCCGGAGGCGACGGGACCAGGAAAGAAAAAACCAATATTTTAATAAAATAGGGTTAGGCTTGATACCATGTTATCTTATGTGGAAACCCGTGATGGGTGTATTGCATTCATCTCATATAAATAGATTACATATTTACAAAGGAGACCCCTACACTATACGTTATTTAACACAAACTATGTTGTTTTATGAGATATTTTAAGGATTTTTCAGATGTTTTTCATAAAATTTCGTTAAGCTAAAGAACTTTTATAAAAACATTTTATGTGCAGTGAAATTTACGAAAACGTTTTTAAGTTAAAGGACTTTTATGGAAACGTTTTTTTGCAATGACTTATTTAAAAAATACTGAAAGCACATTGGTTTTTAACATGATTTTCCCTTACATTTAATGTTTGTTATGTATATTCTATGGTTTTTTATATTACTTAAATCATTAATGATCATATCATGAAAAATATTGAATAATTAGGTAGAGAATAATGAGATCAATGAAATATTTTACAAGGGAACAATTTTTTTTAAATTCAATGATTTATGATGTATAAAATAGAATATGTTACAAGGAACAAATATAAAATTTCATTGCATATCCATAGAATCAACCATATATGATGATTATCATCGAAATATTGTTCACTACAAGCTAATTCAATTCTATTTATCTTGAAAAAACGTTAGATGTTTTTGTCATTTTAGTACATTGCGTTGGCAACAAAGCCTGTTCCAGCTTCGATGAGGTGAGCGGAGGTAAATGTCAGCAGTCTTGTCCCCATCGAAGGTGGGGCGACTACGTCACGGATGACCTTTGACATGAATACGTTGACTAAACAACCTGTAAAACCTGCTAAAAAAGATAAGACAACTTGCAACTTGAGACCTTACAAACATTAGTATCATATATAAGGTATAAATGTATAATCAGGAGAAAATGTATTACCGTATGATTACAATTCAGTTGTTTATCTAAGAATACGAAACATTAAGTTCCAAACTACTAAGACGATTCTGTAGTCATGTAACAGCCTAGCCCACCTAAAGTTTTTCTTTTTTCTACATTAAAATCCTCAAACTCTATTTATTTATGCAGTCGTTATCTTTAGTCTTTAGGTAAACGAAAAAGAAAAAAATTACACTCTGCTAAAAGATAGAAAGTTTGTAAGGTTTTTCCAATCTAAACTTGTAATGACACTAACAAAAATTACTTTCTAAATCCAAGAAAAAATTGTTAGAGACTAAATGAATAAAAAATCAATGACTAGAGACTCAATTAATCGAAAAAAAATGAAGAAATGATTGAAACACTATAAAAGAAATGTAGAAAATTAAATACTATAAATCAAACTTTATAAACCAAATCATTAAAAAAGATGAAAATATATACTGATTTTTCAATATAAATTCATTTTAATTTTAAGACGGGTTATTTTATGATTATTTAAATAAATATATAATATAAATATATAATATTTATTTTAGATTATTTATATTGGTTTTACATGTTCTGTTTCTCTGTCTTCATTAGTTCTCTCTGTCTGCATTTGTTGCTTTAAAGGTCTTTGTAAACCCACAAAACACAAAAACTGTTGCAACTACTACAAGTGTGCGGTTCCTATACAAACAAATAATGCACATTAAAAACCAAAGTAAATATTTATTATTTTATTATTTTATTTTTATCATTTATTACTACTATTTAAGTTGGATAATAATATTAAAATATACAAACCAATAATTATGGTCATTTATTAGCTTTACCCAATAGATTTGTAAGGTGGTTAGCACTTAAAACCAACTAATTTTTAAAAATAAATTTCATGTTTGAATCTTAATATCGTAAGCTAGGAACGTTTGGTACAATGTAATTAGGATAATGAAATCTTTTGAGGTTTACATGTTTTTATTTTATTTTATGATAAGAGTCTTGATTTTCAGTTAGAAGTAGAGAATTGTGTTTAATATAAATTTGATTTTTCATGTTACTGGCCGGATGTGAAACTAATTGGTGGGTTACTCTTATTTCCTTCGAGTCTCATGAATGTTATGAGATCTCTAAGGATTTTAACATGATGTTTGAATTTACGTTTTAAGTGTGATTATTAGCTTTTGATGTTTTAAAAGTACGAGAACATATAAAACATTTGATAATCAGAATTACTCTTTTATCGTAAGTTTTTTTTCAATCAAAACGTAATTTTATTAAAGTTTACATTTTCTATATATCACTTCTAAAAACACTCTTTGCAAAAAGAATTTTAAGAAAACATCAACTCAAACTCAAACTCAAACATCCCTAAAATAATTTGGTATGAAATTTATGTTTGTGTTATTATTTGAAATCTGAGAATTAAGAAATAAGAAAGGTCACAATTTCCAAGGTTTGTATGTACACTTGTAGCTACTATGCATTCTTAAAAGATACTTTTTGGTAAATTAAATAGTGGAATGTTATGCATAAAGATTATATAGTAGACCAATTTATTTGCAATGATGGTTAATGGGTTGCCCTTCGTTTAATGATTTAATTAAGCTAGGTTACTGCATCATATAATAAATTTAGAGGCTAGAGCTAGACTTGTAAACAATGTATCATAAATGACATTAGGTCTAAACAATTAGCAAGTAGTACAAGATGAGAGTTTCAGGTGTGTGTTCATCGAGTGTGCGTGCTCATCGATTGTGTGTTCATTAGTTTTTGATACATTTGATTCATTAGTTGAGGTCTATTTTTGTTTGATTGTGTGAGTATTTAGATTACTTGATCTAAAGTTGAGCTATATTCATGGTTTAGGTTATCGGAGATGCGATTCATATAATTTTTAGATTTGAATCCATACTTTGTGTTCATTGATTTTTGTATCGTCTTCATCATCTTTATAATCTCTGGATTTTTTCTGTATGATTTGGTTACTAGAGATGGTCGTCGGACAGGGGGTTTTATTGAACAAATGAGTTCGCTGGATAGATGGTTCATCGGATAGGAATGGTTGGTCAACCATATTGCAACCGATTCATCAAGTTCCAAATCTTTTTTTTTTAAACCTCATTTTGATAAGTTTTAGTCAATTAGGGGTTTTTTTTGCAATGAAAAATGGTTGGTGGTTTTAATAAAAAAAAATGATCCAACTTGAGGGTTTTTTTTTGCATAAAATTTCCTTTCGGGTTCATATCTTCAATGGTTTATAGTTTATCGACCTTCAGGATGGTGATATGTCTTTGAGCAACTGTTTAGTAGGGATTTGATATATTTTTCAACAAATATTCTGTTAATCTTGATCTTTTAGAATTTATAGGATTGGGGTAGCTAGTCCCTCATTTTTATGTCAGTGGTTCTAGCGATAGTATCAAACTTAACTAAAACTGAATGACTTTGTAGTCTTGATGTTGAGCTGATGAACTTCAATATTAACGATCACTTAGAAAAACAATGTTAACTGAAAATAGATTAATGTATGAGTTCATATCATACTTTATAGATTATTACAGTGTCTTTATATGCATTTATTTTTGTTATTATACATGCATGAATCTAGAAAAATCCTAATAAAGCCCGGTTATTTAACCTAGCTTGAATGGGGGATGGCTTTATTATGAAGCTAAATAAAGCCCGGTTATTTAACCGGATCCGATTCTAAATAAAGTGCGTGATCAGCCTAATAAAGCCTGGTTAAAATTCAAATAGAGCCCGGTTATTTAACCTAGCTTGAATGGGGGTGGCTTGAAGCTAAATAAAGCCCGGAAATTTAACCGGGTCCGATTCTAAATAAAGCCCGTGATCAGCTCTGAATAATACTTAGATAGAGCCCGGTTTATTATTTATAACTGGGTCCAGAAAGATTAATTTTCTTTTAAATTTTTTTCGTTTAATCTATTTCCAGCATAAAGCTTTATGTAACCTGCGTTTACTAACACGTGTAAAAAATAAAACATACATAACATTCCATTTGTAAACTATTTCAACACATAACATTCCAATCTTAATACAAGTTCTATCTCAAAAACATACATTTTTAAGTCTATAAATAAGACTTCAATATCTTTGGATTCCAAAATCTATAAGTCCAAAAGATGTTTAAAGATAGCTCCTCCACGCCCCAACTCCACTCGTTGTCCATCGCAAAACCATGTTTTTAACCATTCAATCATGCTATCTCTCTATCACTTCATTTCTTACCTATAAAACATATCCACATTGAACTTTAATCAACACTAACAAAAAACATTCTATTATCTAAATATAAAGTCTATTGATATCACAACATGTTTTCTATAGAAAGTGAATCAACATGGGCCCTCTTATATTAATTCACAATGTTTGTGTGGCGGACATACCTTCTAAGAACTTTAAAACACAAAACATACATAAATTAAAAAATCCATATGATTTAACCGATATTTGTGAGCTTACCTTTCACTTGGGCCCAAACTCAGTTCCATCAATCATTCATCCTCAATCATTTACACAGTATGAAAAGATAAATGAGATTTGGTTTCTATATTAATTAGAATCTAAATGTAAATAAAATTCTATACCAATCATCTTTTATTCTTCTCTCTCGTATTGTCCCTCCTCAACCACACAACCTAGATTATAAGTATACATATAAGCTCCTAATTTGAGTCAAGTTCCAAATGACCAACGAATTTGTAATGATATCAAGACTAACGTGACTCCTAATAGTATCATGCTACTTACTATAGTAATTTCATCATCGTTGAGCTTAAAAACGAAAAAAAACATACCTGATTAGCTTTTAAAAAAATCTGGCAGAAATAGTTCGACCCAGATACCTATGATGTGGTCCAACTCGGTCGAGGTAAAAGGAGATACACTCTTCCAAGGAAGCTATATACAAGTTAAATAATAAATTATTTTGAACAAATGAGATATATTAAAACAGTAGACAACTCGAAAAGATTATACAATTACATACTTTATTGAGAAAATTGTATTGTCCATTATATACGAATTCATGGATCCATCGCATGACGTAGTAGCCACACTCTCAAGACTCCCGTTGTTGGTTGCACTAAATTTTAATATCAAATTAATCTTTTATTATACAAAATGCAAAATGAAATTAATTTGTATATATGTAACATAAAGTGATCAAGATCATTTACATTAACAAACTTCCATGTAAAAGGAGCAGCAAACACTTTTTCATTGTAACTTTTAAAGGACCTAAACAAATAACCAATATAAGATTAACATTTTTACTAACAATTGTGAATCATATATAAACTAGTAACATTTTTGATAGCTAATAGTGGAATTACCATTCGACATGTCTAGTGAGTTCATAAACGTATGCGGTCTTTCCACGCTTCATCGAATCCAAAATGTACCCACTTTGTGATCGAGGAATGATTATAAAAAGCACTCAATGGTTGCTGAGGTAATAATAAGAAGATTTGACTATATATAATGAAAATATAAATAATATAACAACGAAGATAGTAGAACATTTGATTATTTGACCATTCGTCACAATGTTATATGATCATTCACAACACTTAATTGATCATTCGTTAGTGTTATGTCATCATTCACAACACTTATTTGATCATTCACAAGAATTATTTGACCATTTATAATTCTTATTTGATCGTACACCACTTATTCGACTGTTTATCAGATTTATTTGACCATTTATCACAGTACATTGATCGTTCATAACACTTATTTGATCATTCAAAAGAAATTATTTAACCATTCACAATACTTATTTAATCATTGATAACACTAATTCAACTGTTATTTGACCTCTTATTTGACAATTTATTATAGTATATTGATCATTTGACCATTCACTCAAATGTTATATGATCATTCACAACACTTAATTGATCATTCTTTAGTGTTATATAATCATTCACAACACTTATTTGATCATTCACAAAAATTATTTGACCATTCACCACTTATCGACTGTTTATCAGATTTATTTGACCATTTATAACAGTAAATTGATCACTCACAACACTTATTTGACAATAAACAATACTTATTTGATCATTAATCAAAATTATTCGACCATTCACAATACTTATTTGATTATTAAATGCATTTCGTTGACTCTTTATCAGACTTATTTGACCATTTATCACAACACACTGACCATTCACTAGTGTTATATGATCATTCACAACAACAAGTTTGTTTGAAGCATATCAATGAACACCTGATGTGCACTAATTAAATCATCATGTTTTAAAATTCTAGAAGTTGAATTCAAGAAGATGGAAAAGAAGATGATGTTTAATTGATGATTAATTGTATGAATTCTTCAAAAAAAAATTGAGTTTAATTATTTTTTTATGGAGATGGAGATGGAAATGATTCTCAGTTGTGAGATTTCAGATGATACGTATTGAGAAGAAATCGTGTATGATCAACTAAAAATACCAAATGTCGATCGTGCCCTCCCGCTTTGATTAAAAAAGGTACCCATAAAGATTGAGAGTACCAAGGATGTCTTTTCAAAACCTACGCGCGCGCACACACATAACATACATGCATAGAGATTTGGATTAAAAAAAGATGCCCATAAAAATTGAGAGTACCAAGGATACTTTTTCAAAACCACAAGATTAAAAAATTAACGGCTATGATCAAAAGAAGAAAACACCATGCACACATCCTTCTTTTAGCCGCAGAGGTATTTCGTAACAACATCGATCATTAACCACATTTATAAAGCGATCATTCACCATGGTAATTCTGCATTAATCATTCATCATAGTTATTTGGTCATTCACTACACTTATTAACATTAATCATTTGACAATTCATGTAACATCCGGCACTAAACCATGATAGCAACAATGACCTAATATGTATTTAATAGTCAATTATAGCCTAATCAGTGGTCATTAGAAATTAATCAAGTGATTAACAAGGTTTATTAGAAAATTCAACTCAATTAGAATCAAATTCATCGGTGCGATGAATCGGGAAATCAATTAATCCGATCAATTTACGATATGAGGGATTAATTCAACTAAGTACATAATTAAATTATGATTAGTGACACTAATCATACACTAATACAATTACTTAACATTAATTATGCAAGACTAAAACAATTCATTAAAACAATGCATTCAAAAGTATTTATGAATTTACAAGAAAAGGGAAATACAAGAATACATTCTAAATACTTTTATACAAAAAAAATATATAATAACATGAAAATAATCCATAAAAATCTGGTCATAGGGTAGTACTACCCAAGATTTGATTTCAATTTTTTAATTCCCAACTCCATAACCTTTCATAATCAAATCTTTCACACCCCATTCTCCTTTCATTTCAACATGATCTTACACTCCACCTCAATTTGAAAGACCAAGACTTTGCCTATAAATAGAGGGCTTCCTTTTCATTATTTTCACACCAAAATATCTCTTTCTCTCCTCTCAAAACCGGATCCAACACACACACACACACTACAAACCTTTTCATTCAAGTGTTCTTGGTGAAATTCAAGTGTTCTTGGTGAACTTCTAGTGTTCTTGGTTCAAATCTTGCAAGAGTTCCAACTTCTTCTCAATTTCATACTCCAAATACATCAAAGTAAGTAAATACTAACTTATTTCATCATATATTTAAGTTTATATAAGTCTTGCATAATATATATAATCACCTACAACAACAAGTTTCATAAAAACTCAAGTTTATAAGTTTCTAGTTGTTATTTTTAAGTCGTTTCTTTAAATGTGTTTATGAATATATGAACACATTATAAGCATGTTAATATTATGAAAACATGTGTTATATATGTGGTTTTATAACTATTATGGCTTTTAAACAAGTTGTCTTTAAATAAACAACAAGAATCATAAGTTGTTTTAAATTTATAAACTACGGAATTTCGGCAGAATATTTGTATCGACTTTGAAAAATCATAACTAATTCATAACTCAACGAAATGAGTTGATTCTTGTCTCAAAAGTTAGATCTATGTCTTAACTATAGATCTGCAATTTTTCATAATTTATTTTGAAGTTTAAGACCTCCAGAAATTATTTGAGAAACCGAAAGTTTGACAGCTCAAAAATGGCCAACATAGCGTTTTTAACGAGATTTTTCACCAACCTAAACAACTCGAAAAATGGCCGTTCTTGATTCTAAAAATCCTTTGTATATAGTAGTTTAATGTCCTAGAAAACCAAAGTCTAAAACATTTTGGAGCTTGGTCAAAAACAGCCTCAAAGTAGGCCGAAAAACCTCCGAAAAAGCTGGAAAATTATATATATATAAACTTGACGTTTTAAGCAAATCTTATTTATAAACTTGTAATGTTGGGTGATTTAAGACATAAAAATCTATAAATATACATATTATCATATATTAGTGATATTAAGTCCTTATCATCATTTAGGACTCGGTTAAACACCTCCGGTTTCATCACCCATCAAACAACGCACTTTTGCATTTTTGCGCGTCGTTTTGCCATCACAAGTTCAGTGAGTCTTCATAGCCCCTATTTTTCACTATCTATTGGGGTGGAAATACATGCACTGTTTTTCATATGGACATCAAAACTGTTTATTTCTTATATGTATTACATGTTCGGATTCCATCAGCCCTTATATCATGAACCGTTAATTGCATTTATTTGTAAGCGCGAGTATATTGTGGATAGATCTATTGGGAGTCATGTCCCCCATTCGTGTTAGCTCGGTTCGGCTAACAGCGAGTGCATATATATTCAACACACGGTATTACGTATGGGAATACTGCACAGGGCAAACTCATTCTAATTAAGCTTCGGTTGCATGATGGTTTATGTAATACATACACGGAATTTATGATTTTATAAATTCAACTCATCTGATAATGTCCATACAACTGGTCTTTTCGCGTAAACCTATGAGCTCACCAACAATTTTTGTTGACGTATTTTAGTATGTATTTTCAGGTAATTAAGGCAAGTGTGCCTTCGGATACACCAACTTTCAAGCTTCCGCATTTCATGGAGTCGCATGCATATTTCAAAAACTAACGGAGATTTGACTGCATTATTTTTGGACGCATTAATTATGTTTCAGAATCTCTGTATTACGCGAACTTCATTCCTTTCATTTTGTAAAACATTAATACATTTTTAAATTTTAATGTCGTAATACTTCGAAAACGTCCATATAGTGGTCGTTCGTTATAATTATGGTTACGCTTCCGCACTCGTCACGTCTCGCTGCCAACCAAGGTAGCAGGGTGTGACAATTCATCCTAGTGTTATATGATCATTCAAAACACTTATTTGATCATTTGTTTATGTCATTTGATCAATCCCAATACTTATTTGATTATTCACCACAATTATTTGATCATTAATCAGAATTATTTGACCATTCACAATACTTATTTGATCATTTGACCATTTATCAGAATATATTTATCATTCACTAGTGTTGTCTGATCATTTGACCATTCACTGTAATGTTATATGATCATTCACGACACTTATTTGATCATTCGTTAGTGCTATATGATCATTCACAATACTTATTTGATCATTCATAAAAATTATTTAACAATTTACAACACTTATTTGATCATTCGTCATACTTATTCGAATGGTTATCAGATTTATTTGACCATTTATCACAGTACATTGATCATTCACTAGTGTTAGATGATCATTTGACCATTCACCCTAACGTTATATGATCATTCACAACACTTATTTGATCATTCACAATACATATTTAATCATTCACTACATTTATTCGACTGTTTATCAGACTTATTTGACCAATTATCACAACACATTTACCATTCACTAGTACTATATGATCATTCATAACCGTAAATTTCTTTTTGGCTTTTCATTGAACACCTTATGTACACTACTAAAATCATCATATTTCAATAATCCTAGTATTATATGATCATTCACAATAGTAAGTTTCATTCAAACGTTTCATGGACACCTTATGTGTATTAATTAAATCATCATGTTTTAAAAATCTGGAAGTTGAATTCGAGAAAAATGAAGAAGAAGAAGTTGTATAATTGATGATTAATTGCACGAGTTTTTCAAAAAATTGAGTTCAATTGTTTTTTTTTATGAAGATGGAGATGAAAATGATTTTCAATTGTTGAATCCTTAAATGAGTGAAGAATCTCATGAATCACAATGTAGTTCGTAATGTTATGAAGTAGTTATCAATTAACTTGACTTATTTTTTATGAGTCGATCGTGTACTTTTTCTTGTTTGTTGATCGTGCGGCTTTCAAATGGTACGCTTAACGTTTGGTACGTTGGTTTGGGTGTGGTACACACACACACACACACACACATATATATATATATACACACACACACACACACATATATATATATATACACACACACACACACACACATATATATACATACACACACACACGCTCTCACATAGACTTCGGTCCAAAAAAGTATCACTCAAAATCAAATGCACCCGAATGTACCCACCTTAAAAAACTTCTTTCACAATCATTTTTAAATTAATGTTACACACATGATATGTGCATTTCATATACATTCACCAAATCTATGTCCTTAAAAATTTTGTGAATGACCATATATATATATGTGATTGGTCATTCAAGTGGATGATCATTCAGATCATTCACATGGTTTTTTGCAACAATTTTCATGATTTATTTTTCGAATATTAATGTATAAATGTATGATTCTTTTGATAAAAAGTCTTATAATCTTAGTTTATACATGTTTATGTAAAAATTTTTGTGAATGATCATTCACACGGGGGTGAGTTCGTGACTCTCGATTATTTAGGATACTCTCTTGAGACACACACACACACACACACAACCATGTGTTTATTGGAGAACCATCGAGAACCACAATGTATGTGATGCACTTACAACCGTCCATGTGATTTTGTTGAATCTATATAACCACACGGGGGATTATGCGTCATATTAAGATATCGTTATGAACAAAATTTCCTCGTATGATGCACAATTCTCTCATGTGATACACAATCTCCCTATGTGATGCATAATCCCCTGTGTTATGCAAAATTCTCTCGTGTGATGCACTATGTAATTTTTTTGCGATGCATTGTGGTTCTCCATGGTTTTCCGATGCATCCTGGTTCTCTCATATGATAACCTTTCCCCTCACATACAGTGTTTTTCTTATATTAAAATTATTGTCCCCGTGATGGTAGCCTCGTTATTTAAGACGTGAAATCCATAGTGGAAGTACAAGGTTCAAACTCTGCAAATGTCCTTTAACCATGATTTACATTCTTCATGTTGGCCGTGTGACTGGTCGGTGGAGACCCTAGAGGGTTTACCACCCTTTTTCTATATTAAAAGATTAATAATTAAACAAAGAAGAATAAATTAATTAAATATAGAACTAGATAGTCCATTGGGCTATATGTAAAAGTAATAATTTTATTTAGGTGTTGTTTGTTTTTTAAGAGATTGATGTCTACGGTTTGCGAACTTAGCTGTAGCGGTTAGAAGAGATGACCTAAAGGTCTGCAGACGTCCGCAGACGATGCGGCAGACGCGGGAAGATATTCGCAGATGAAAAAAAACAAACGCGCTTTCATATAAAACATCTTCTCGCTTCTTCGAGTTCGCAGATATAACAGGTTCGAAGATCTTCTACGAAAAAACAAACAAGACCTTAATGTTGCGGGCCCAACCTGCCTTGGGCTTTATTCATGTTTACATGTTCGGTATTTCACTAATCTTTAAAAAAAAGGGCTTCTTTTAAAAAACTGAAATTTAGAAAATCACCACCCGTAAATTAATGGACATTTCTACAACGAAAAGGTATATAAAACAGCGACATACATTCATTACATATTGATTAAACCCTTAAAAATTATTTGTCCACGATTAAGTCATTATATTTTTGGACAATATACAAAAAAGGACAAATATACTTTTATCTCATCATTAATTAAACAAATAAACTTTATCTATTCATTGACTAAATCATTATACTTTTAAAAAGTATATAAATATAACATACTTTATGACATTATTTATTAAGATACGTTTTATTGATTAAATCTTTATAACTTTTCTAGTCTTATTTAAAAATATATAAAATATCAACAATCAGTTTTCTGGGTAATAATATTTAAGAGACGTTAGGTAGGGTGAAATCATAGGGAATAAAATCGTTTCACTCTACAAGCTTTTTTAGCTAATGATAACGTCTCATAAATAAATATTAACATAGAAAATGGAGAAAAAAATTATAAAAGCTTTATTCTCTTTCCATATTTTTTATTCTCTCAAATTTGACAAGAAACTAAGAGAAATAAAATATATATTAAAATCAATTAACCACAATCATTTCTATTGAGAATTAAGTCTCTTGTCTATGATAAAACAGAAAAAAAAAAAAAAAACTTGTAAACTCCACATGATTCTATGCAATTGATTTCATCATGCTAAGCATACTTTGGTGATGTGGCAGTTAGGAACTTAGATAAAAACGACTTGGTTGACTAGTATGTAATGTAGCTTCTCTGCCTCCCGATATGCGGTATATATGTGTAATTATAACAAATTATCTCGACATGTGGTATTGTGAAATCGAGAATTGGATGTTTGGGATAGTGAAATCGAGAAAATGAAATCGACTGAGGTTTACAATTTTTATTATCATGTGATGAGAGATTTAATTCTCAATCGAAAATAGTAAACAATAAGCATAAACAAATTTTAATATTATTTTCCTTTCGTTATCATAATGGAGAGAATTAAAAATTATGAAATAGAACATATTTTTTTATAGTTTTTTGTTCCTTTTTATATCAGTCTTTACTTATATCTAATTATCATAAGTTAAAAAAAACTTAAATATTTAAAGAATTTCATTGTGATTCAATCGTATCAAACGTATCCACAAATGGAGTGGGAAGAATTTTAAATTTATAAAAATGGTTTTCAAAATCTTTAAAACATAAAAACCCTCAATGGTAAATCTTGTAAAATCTTTTGAAATGTAATCAACCAAACAACACCTAACAACAAGTTTTAATATATTGAATTATTGCCTTATTGGCTTAAAATTAAGAAAATAATGGCTACACATGGCTTTGTGCGTTTTTTCTCAAAAGTTCTAAAATATACTAATATACATTTTAGGGTCCAAGAAACCCATTAATAATAAATATTTGGTTTTGAAAAATTAGTCGCATTTAAATGTCAATTTTCTAGCTTTTTAGACGTTAAAGTATGGTCTCGTTCATAAAAGTTCACATAAAAACGTTTGATACATGAGTGACCCGATCTAATAACGTGGCTTAATTACTATTCTACAGCATAAACCATAAAAGTAATACAATAAAAGTTTTCTAAGTTCAAACCTCAATTTTAGTACATTCAGAGTATGCTAAAGTAAAAAAAGTCTAGTCTAGTTATTACAATCAAATCGAAAGTCTAGGTATCTACCCAATCTCAATTACAATTACAAAATTTAAAGTGCGGAAGTCTTTCTGATGCCATGAGTCCTCAAACTCTAGATACTAAAACTAATGCCTTACCCTGGAAAGTAATCCCCATAACCAGGTAATATCGTCGCATACCGAGTAACAGATATAATAGCACAAATAAACATGAATGATGCAAGTATCAACACAAATTCAACATGTGTAGCACCCGACCTTCTCAGCAGTGCATCCACGAATAGGTAATATGTGTAGCATCCGACCTTCCCAGCAATGCGTACACAATAACACAACTTGCGGCACTCCCAACTTACAACGTATAAAATAACATGCAGCCAAACAGACATGCAATCATCACATAAATATACAGTATGCATACCGGGGAATAAGAGTTCTCGTATAATATGAAATTTCATAGTGGTGAAAAGAATAATGTTCATCAAGGGTAGCATAAATGTGAAGCAACAAGTATGACAAAAGAAATGAAACAGATATCTAGTAAAAAAATATTATAAATGATCATTCATGAAATTAAATCAATTACTTACAGTGCTCACAATCCGTACTCGCCAAGCGACTACCTGATATATGCTGATCACTATTTTAAGCCACACATCTCGATCGAATCACTAGATTCTTGATATAAAAGTACATTATCTATTTATCAATATTTTTAACTTTATAATTTACTAGGTCCGTTAATTAATTAATTAATTAAAGTTCGGAGACTAAATCGATAAACTTCTATTTATTTGATAAAATTTACTTAGTTAATCCAACTATTATTTATTTAAAAATTATTAAATAAATATTAAATTCTCACCTAAAAGAAAGTAGTTAATTAAATTTATTTTAATGAAATCTATTAAACTTAAATGATCTAAATGATAATTCTTCTAGGGTGTTTGGATTTGCGTTTGAAAAAGTGCTGTAGCATTTTGGAAACTAATAATCAGATAATAGCTGTAACAAAAAGTGCTGCAGGAAATGTAGTGTTTGGTTTAGCTTCTGCTGTTTGCTATCATAATTATCAAATAATCAGTTTTTAAAGTGTTTGGATTTGCGTTTTTACTTGTAAAATGATCAAATAATCACTTATGAAGCAAATAAGCTACAATTTTTAGCCTTATGAAAAAGTGTGGTAAGATTAATGCTAAACGCAAAAAATCACTTATTAACGTATGCAATCCAAACACTTTAAACTAATTATTTGCGTTATTGTAACGTAATAAGCTGATAATCTGGTTCATAACGCAAAACCAAACACCCTCTTAGGTCCATACAACATTAACGTACATATAAGCCCAATAGGTTACAACCCAATTTAATTACTTTAATCCCACTAACCAACATGTAAATGCCTAATAAAATCTGATTTTAAGATTTGAGCCCAAAACCATTTAAACTAAACATAACTAGTGAATCCCAATTTAATTTAATTAAAACCCAAATAAATAAAAGGACCGACTACATTTAAATAACAGCCCAATATTAAACTAACCTAAAACCAACTCCTAACAACAATTTAAGGGTTCAACTACTGATTTTAATTTAGGCCCAATATCTATGTGTAAATTAAGCAACCTAACTAGCCTAAATTGAAATTACAAGGTTAAGCCCAAAAGACAAAATAAAAGAAAGAAGCCCAACTTGAGCCCATTCTTTTCTGACTTCTTGGTGGGAACATCAAAACACAAAGGTATAAAAACCGATAGAGGGGTGTTGATGCATAGGCGAATCTAGAAAAGATGATTACTGGTGGCACCATAACACATGCATAGAATGTTCATTTTTTGGATTGTTAGGGTTTTTTGTGAACGAGGATAAGTTTTTTTGGTTTAATAATTATTTCAAAGAGTCAAACAATTAATTCAACCAATTAAAAAAATGCTAATAATATACCAAGGTAACAAAACGCTAATTAACAATTTTAAAAAATAGAAAGAATAAAAAAATCATGTATTTATCAAAACTAAAGAGCATGTATTTTGTTTGATCTAGGCAAGTTCAATTGGAGCACAACTAATTAGGAGTGGTATCACTAATCAAATTCATTGATAGCCAGTTAACCCCAAATTCACTGGTGGCATGGGCCCCCACTTGGGCCTTCTTGCATCCGCCCATGTGTTGATGGACAACAACAAGGGAAGAAAGTTGGGCGGCTATCGGCCACCGGCGCCGACGCCTGCGCCGTTCACCACCGGCCGAACTTCACACCACTCACACATTGATTTCATCTTCTATTGCATTTATTCTATCAAAATTTATCAACCTTCATCAAAAAACTCAAAACCTCCAAATATATTGGAAATCACCAATAATGCTCCAAATCTGAAATTAAACCCCAAATAACATTCTAATATTGTATCTAATCCTATATTAAGCATGCATGCATGCATAATACGTATACATTATATATATACACACACACACACACATATATACATATATATATATATATATATATATATATATATATATATATATATATATATATATATATATATATATATATATATATATATATATAGGTTCGATTGATAACTTTTGTGCATCGAGACTTTTATGCATCAGATTATCTATCAAGGGTGCACAAAGGGCATTTAGGGAATATTAAATGTATGGAAATTATTTTTGAATTTAAATGTTTTTAAGATTATTAATAGCTAAATTTGGTATGAAAATCATCATTAACTTCTTTCCTAAAACCACTCCCTCTTTCTCTATCTCTCTCTCCTCTCTCTTAGCCCCCTCTTGATTTTGGAAGAGATAAACAGTATGCATGATTTATGTTTGTATGAACGATTCATGTTTGTATTTTGATTTTGGAAGAGATGAACGATATGCATGATTTATTTTTGGAAGAGATGAACGATATGCATGAAGAAAAGAACGATATGCATGTATTTTGATGTATTTTGAATGTGTATTACTTTTGTTAATTTTGGAAGTGTAATAATTAAATAAGGATTGCATAATTCCTGTTTTACCCCTCCGCGAATTTCATTATGTGCACTTGATGCATAAAACTTTCTATTTAATTACCCTTTTGCCATTTGATCTAACCCACACATTCTTTTCATCCAAGGGTCAGTGGAGGTTCTTTTGTGCATCGATGCACAAAAGTTCTCAATGGAACCTCCCCCCTCTCTCTCTTTCTCTCTCTCTCTATATATATATATATATATATATATATATATATATATATATATATATATATATATATATATATATATATTCGGAAATCACCATTGTCTCAAAAATAATTACCATTAAAGGTCATTTTCAAGCTTTTTAAGTCAAAGCAATATGAAGGAGATTATGTTTTATAGGTTACTTTTCTGTTTCATAAATTATATTCAATCCTATTTTATGAATTCTAGCATCAAACAAGGAAAATCTTATACCTGAATTTGAAGTTTACCTCAAGAATTCAAGAGTGATGTTTGATGAGATGATGTTGATAATGTTGCTGATTTCTTGCTACTTAATTTTCCAGCCTCCATAGTCCATACCATAAAAGTCCAGATTCAAGTGTGTGTTCTTGAGATTGAAATGGATGTGACTGTTAGGTGCCTAAGCTTGGGTCTAGAACCTGAGAAAACTACGTCGTTTGCATTAATTCACAACGTGTCTCTGTCTTCACTCCTCAACTTTTGCTGTTAGACTTTGTAATATATGAACTTCGATTATGCAACGTTCCCCTTAGGCACCCATGACCGAATCAGAAATCTACAAATCACCATCAAATTCTTCTTTTCAATATCGATCAAATCTGCTCTCCTATAGCACCTATAATCGAATCAGATTTCATCGTTTATAGTCTAATAAAATTTCGATCGTACTTTTGTCTGAAGAACCCAAAATCGAACCAAAAATCACGCTCCAAACTATCTACAAAATCTATATTATTAAATTTCATGCTTCCAATGCTTCCATATTTTGGTAAGATCGCATCCATTAACTGGACAACTGTTACAAGTTATTTGAGAATTAAGTTGTAAATTTTGTTTCACGAATTTAAAGTATCTTCCATTTACCTTATAAATCATTATATTGTTTTTTTTATTACATGTGGTTGATTCAAAAGATATACTTGTTTTTGGATTTGATTATAATCGTTTTCCTATTGAAAATTTTAGCATCCTATACAAGGTGTTTGACAAAATGTCACACTGCTACGTTAATGTTTGATACCTGCGGTTTTGACAACAACTTACTTATTCCAAAAAGCACTATGTTGCTAGATGATATTATCTTATTCTTCAAATGAAAATCTCCAAATATTTATACCAAGTCAAGTAGTTAGTCCACAAGGCTACAACTTTTTTCTGCCTTTATAGGCTGGTTATGACATTATATTTACCACTTTGGAATGCAATTTCAATATGAATATCAAGCTACATGAGCAAAACAACATCATACCAAAATCACAAACATTGACATATATATTTATTGCTCAAATGGCAAGAGCATAGGGTGGTGGTTCGATTGGAGGAATCTTGTCATGACCAAGAAGATAAACATGTGATATTCATAATTGTATAAGCATCAACGATTATATCAAAAACGGTAACATGAGCATCTCGAAATATTTCATCTCCAATCTTATTCGCGTAAGGATAATATCAAGAAGGAGGCATAATGTTTGAACAGAGAATTCAAGAAAAACAAATACTTTCATGGCTTGTATATAAACAATTAATTGAAAACACAAGTAACTGAGTAACCTACATAGCCAAGGCTAGACGCTAGAAAGAAATTCTACCCAAGTTCTTCTGCATAAAGCCTCTGTTTATATTAATCATTCCAATTCAAAATCAATATTCCATTAATGAAACTAGTCAATAAGAAAAAATGTAATAGCGAACAAGAAACTATATTGTTTGTCTATTGATTACACAGTACGAAAGTCATATATATTAGCAACATTAATCATTCTCGAATTCTAACCGGTTCATCAAGACGTTTCATCCAACACGTCATAGGCAAATTTTCTATTCCAGACGTAGTTATCAACAAAAATTACTTGTACCAATTGCCAACAAATAATCAAATTATACTACTATCTGTTGGTACACCCTGTGTGACGATAGCAGTCTAAGCAGTTTAACATTTTGGTTTAAGTAATATTCAGAATATTGAGAATTAACGAGTGTTTTGATATATATGTTTATATATGTTTGATTGTTATTGATTGTGTGTTTGAACTTGATGTAACATATTACAAGAAGTTCAAACATAAAGTTCAAAGATTAATTCAAGCATAAGTAAAAACATAAGTTTCAACACTTAGGTGTTTAAGTGATTTGGCTAGATTCGATTTATATAAGGCTTGGGATTCGAATCTGTGATAGATTCGAATGTAGCCTTAGATTCGAATGAGCCTAGATTCGAGAGTGTCTCTATGGACAAACTCGAATGGGCCTTGGGCCAGATTCGAGTTTGGCCCACAACAGACTCGAATCAGGGTCTATAATTAGGGATAGACTCGAGATATTATCAGATTTTTTTGCAGAATTCGTGAGGAATTAAGCTTAAAGCGATCTCGAGTTTATCAGCTTGGTGAGTGCGTTTTCGGAGAGGATCAGTTCGTAGGATCGTTCGTGTGTCGTTCGTTCAGCCTCTGATAGTCTCCGTGTTTCGTAGTTGAGAGTTGTTTCCGTCTACCCGTTAACGAGGATTCCGCACTCGTTGACGGCTCCGCGTCTAGATAGATCTCGTAGTGGTAGACCTTACAAGTGGTATCAGAGCCTACAGAGTGTTCTTGGTGTTCTTCGTGTTCATCTAGATACATTCTAGGTTTCTTGACGCTAGTTGGATGGTTTTTCTCTCAAAATCGAGTTTTTGAGCTTAGCAAATACTTATTCGGGAAACACTTTGTGGTTTTTCACGTTTTTGATCGAAATCGTTATTTTTCCTTGGAAAAATACTGGTTTAATCTGAAAAACGTTAAAAAAATCAAAGTGTTAGCCGTTTTTCGAGTTTGCGGCGCTCGAATCTAATAGGGGTAATTAGGGTTACACTTAGTCTCGAGTCTAACCAAAATCTGCTCCTTTCGAGTCTGTTTCAGTGGGTTTCGAATCTATTTCGAGCTTGTTGCTTCATTCGAATAGGATATCGAGTCTATTCAGTTTCGAGTTTATTTCGAGTCTAGTTTAGTTTCGAATAGAGGTTTCGAATCTGCTGTTACTTCGAGTTTGCTGACCTTCGAATCTAAGGACATTTCGAATCTGACATAATTTCGAGTTTAATTGAATTATAACACTTAATCGAATTTAATCCCAAATAAATTGGAATCTGATTACATTCGAATCTACCTAGATTCGAAAGAATTAATTCTCATTAGTTTCGAATTAAATTAATTAAGTTCAATTCAATTACTTTCGAAAAGATGTCAAATCTTCAGAAATTCCTAGAAATGGACCACGAGGTCGGGAAGGCAAACGCTCCGCCTAAGCTGATGAAAGTCGAGGACTATTACTGGTGGAAAGACCGATTTACTGATTTCGTGCGTTTTAACGACATGCGCATGTGGGTGTGCATCGACGAAGGGTATATTCCACCGGTTTCAGAAGTTGAAGGACGTCAGAAAGTCTTGTCATACCAAAAGATGAAGGAGGATGACAAGAAGTTGTATGAAGCCGAAAACAAAGCTTTCTCACTGATCCGAATGGCTTTGCCTCAAGATATACTGCACACATTCAGGACTCAAAAGACGTCGAAAGAACTTTGGGAGTCGCTAGAGAAACGGTGTGAGGGAAATCCTAGAGTTCGTAGAAAGCGTACAGAGCTGTTGAAACAACAGTTCGCCATCTTCAAGGCGTTAAAGGATGAACAACTGGATGACATCATCACCTGGTTCTATCATCTGTTGACGGAACTTGAAAGCCACGGGATTGAGTTTACTGATACCGACAAGAATAACAAGCTTCTTGATGCCCTACCAGCCAAATGGGCTATGTATGTGGCAATGATCAAGCTGAATGAGGATAAGTATTACACTCAATCTCTGGATGATATCGTGGGAACGTTGCGGGCATACCACTTCGAGCTACTGAAGACCGAGACTGATTACGAACAAGTCCAGAATCCAGCGATGTATTTTGGAAAGACATCAAAACCTTCAGCGGCAGCCGAACCGAAGACTGCTACAGCGTTTTTCACGGGAGAAACGTCGTCATCAGCAGAGTCTGATGACACATTGAATCGCGCGTTCTTAGGATTAGGAAGATCGGAAGAACCGCAACCTCAAGTACAACAGGCATCGACATCTCAAAGCTATTCAAAGATGCCCATGAGCGCAAAATCAGGGGAAGAACATCTGAATCTGCTTGCTTCTTTTGTGGCCGCGTACGGAAATTGTGTTCAAGGGAAGATTAACGATCCTGCACTCTGGGACGAAGACTACGATCAGGTCGACCCTGATGATATTGAGGAAATGGATCTTAAATGGCAACTGGCCATGGTAACCCAGAGGGTTAAGAGACTCATTAAAAGAACTGGGAGGAATCTGCAAATGAATAATAAGGGGATAGGATTTGATAAGTCCAAAGTAAAATGCTACAACTGTCAAGGACTGGGACACTTCGCCAGGGAGTGTCAGAGACCGAAAGTGGAGTCATACCAAGGGCAGAATCAGCATCAGGGACAGTTCCAAAATCAGTCCCAACAACGATACCTTCCAAGTTCATCATCTGGTCAAGCCAATCTAGCGGGTCTACTATCCAATGTCACTTCAGACAGACAGCTAGATGGTACCTATGACTGGAGTTCACATCCTGAGTCGAATGCTAGAGCCTTCATGGCTGAAGTCACAAAAACTAGGTGTGATGGGGACGAGCAGACCACAAGGGACAGCAGTTCGATGTGGGTAGAGAAGGCGAATGATCAGACAGTGCTGGAGTTTGCTGCTCAGATGGCCAACGTGGAATCTGATAACTCAAAGGTTAGTCTGACTTACTCTCTCTTTCGTGAATTATGTGCGTTATGTGTTAGTTCTAACGATAGGTTAAATCTAGTCTTAGACTCACATAAAACTATAACTGCTCAAAATGAAAATTTAAAAATTGAAAATGCTAGCCTAAACGATATCAAGCAAGATCTAAAAGAAAAGCTTAAGGCTGATGCTCAAGACGTAATAGTTCTAAAAGACAAACTCAGTGAGCAGTGTGTTAGGATAGAGCTAATGTATGAGCACGTAGAAGCCTTGACCAAAAGTCTTAAGGACAAGGACATAGAGCTAGCAGAAACAAAGGTAAAGGTAGCAGAGGCAAATAGCAAGTTGGAGAAGTTTAGGAATTCAAGCCTAAACCTAGGGAAAGTTTTGGATGCCCAAAGACAGTCTAAAAAGCCCGTAGGTCTAGGTTTTCATGAAATACCTCCACCTTTCAATGCAAACTATGTGCCTCAGCCTCAGGAGAACACTGATAAATCAGTAGACTTAGAGGACCTACCTACACCAACACCAGAGCCTATAGTAGACAATACACCTAAGGTGGCTGACTCAACCGTCAAGGTTAAGAAAGTCAAATTTGTGTCTTCCTCCAGTGAAACATCTGCAGGAAAACAGAAACTTGCTTGGGCTGATCAGGTCGATGAGCCAGACACCATAGATGTACCAAAGGAAATAGACACTAGTGAGACACCTAGATCTAAGGGAACACACAAAAAGTCCATAGATAAGATGTATTGCTTCAGATGTCACGAGAAGGGGCATGTTGCTTCTCACTGTCCACTTAGGAAAGCCGATGTTACACCTAAGACAGTGAACCCAACACCAGTTAAGCCCTCAACCAGTGTGGCGAGCAACAGTAGTTCTCAGAGTACCGAGAAAATTGTGCAGGCTACACTAAAACAAGTTGTGAAAAGCACACCGGTTAAGGTTGGCCCAAAGGAAGTGATTAGGACAAATTCAACGAATCGTGTCATTAATCAATCTAGGTCAGCACCACAACAAGTCTATAGGAGCACCACACCTAGCAGGTCACACACTCCAATTAGGTCTCATACTCCAGTTAGACAGTATGCACCGGTAAGAGCTCAGGGATCACAGTCCGAAATGCCATATAATAGGAACTATTCTAGAGCTCCACAACAAATGCCTACTTCAAGGCAAAGAGTGAACTTAAATCACTCGGCACCACAACAGAACCCAGTTCAAAGGCCCAAGTCACCTGAAAGGCGAGATGGGTATTTGAAAGAGTTCACGTATGTGGACGAGAATGGTATAACCAAGTCAGTTATGGCTTGGGTTCCCCGTGATAACTAACCTATTTTCTTTCATGTGCAGGAGATAACTACAGGTCCAAACAACAAGTGGTTCGTCGATAGTGGTTGCTCCAAGCACATGACAGGGGAAAGAAGTCTACTCACAGACTTCAAGGGAGGGAATAGGGGATTCGTATCATTCGCGGGTAACAAAGGTGGAAATATCACGGGTACCGGAGTGTTCACTAATGGGACAATCAAGTTGGACCAAGTTTATCACGTTGATAAACTGGTTCACAATCTCATTAGTGTATTTCAAATCTGTGATAAGAAGAATTCAGTGTTATTCACTGACACTGAGGCGTTAGTGCTAAAGCCGGGATTCAAAATTCCTGAAGAATGGGTGTTGATGCGGGCGCCAAGGAAGAACGACTTATACATGTTGGATATGAACAAGCCGGAGACTTCGATGGAGCCAATCTGTCTATTATCCAAAGCTTCGGAAACGGAATCAGTACTGTGGCACAGACGCATGGCTCACCTGCACCTAAGAAAGATGAATTACATAACGAAGAATGGACTGGTGCAGGGTGTGCCTATGAAGAGCTTTCAGTTCGAGGACAAGTGTCTACCGTGCATGAAGGGCAAACAACATAAGAAGACACACAAGTCCAAGACGCAGAATTCCATAACCTCAACATTCGATTTGTTGCACATGGACCTTTTCGACCCAATCAACAAAAGGAGTATCGGAGGTAGTTGGTACTGCTTAGTTATCACTGACGATTACTCACGGTTTTCTAGGGTTTTCTTTTTAGGTACGAAGGACGAGACGGCTACCAAGCTCATCGGGTTATTAGACCAAGTGGAGAACTCCTACGAAACAAGGGTTAAACGAATTCGTAGTGATAATGTGACTGAATTCAAAAACACTGTAATTGGTGTATATTGCCTATCAAAAGGAATAGTGCATCAATTAAGTGCACCATATGAACCTCAACAAAATGGGGTGGCCGAACGTAAAAATAGAACATTGATTGAGGCTGCAAGGACTATGTATTCGGATTCAAAGCTTCCTACCATGTTTTGGGGGGAGGCAGTGAATACCGCGTGCCATATTTTAAACCGAGTCCTTACAGTCAAATCTTTGAACAAAACATGGTATGAAATTTTGAATAAACGGCCACCTAACTTAACTGGATTCGAACCGTTTGGAGTACTATGCACACTTTTACGAACAAAACATCAACCGAAGTTTGGTGAAAAGGCTGACGAAGGATACTTCCTAGGTTATGTGCCGAACTCACCAAACAAACGGGTGTTTAACAAAACAAATGGTACTGTGGAGATTGTGTATAACATTGAAGTCACAAGTTATACACATGAACCCCAAACTGGTCCGGAATGGATATTTGACTATGATAAGTTATTTGAGTCATTTAACATTCCTTTGGATGATAATGCAGGTACAATCGAAAAAGACATGGCGACGTTGCATCTGAATGACGATGGCCATATCTTTCCGAGGACCACGTTTGAATCTACATCCGAGCCTACTGCGTCTGTAGATAGATCTCCAGAAGTTGCTGATCAAGAAGCACCTACCACTGAGAATCAGACTCAAGCATCAAGTTCCAACTCTGAGGAAAACGTCCATGAGGAGGAAAATGTAGAAGCTGAGCCTATTCCCCCATTAGGTGAAATAGGATCTAACTTAGGAGATAATCTAAGGGTTGATGAGAAAGAGACCTCTAGGATTAACAAGAATCATCCATTAGAAAGCATCATAGGGAATCCTAACGAGGGTGTGAGGACAAGGAGTAGTGTAAATAACAACACAGTGTTGTTGTCGATGATAAACGACTCCGAGGCATATCACACATGTCTCTATTCATGTTTCATATCGCAAGTAGAGCCTAAGAATGTGCAAATGGCACTTAAGGATAACTCCTGGGTTGAAGCGATGCAGGAAGAACTTTCGCAATTTAGGAAACTAAAAGTGTGGGAGTTAGTTCCATTACCTCGAGGGGAAATTGCCATAGGAACCAAATGGGTTTTTAAGTGCAAAAGAGACGATCGGGGTATAGTCACGCACAACAAGGCTAGGTTAGTTATAAAGGGTTTCAACCAAGAGGAGGGAATCGATTACAACGAGGTTTTTGCACCAGTAGCAAGGCTGGAAGCCATTAGGTTGTTTCTAGCTTTTGCCTCCTTCAAGGGCTTTAAGGTATATCAGTTAGATGTTAAGAGTGTTTTCCTATATGGGAAAGTGAAGGAGTTGGTGTATGTAGAACAACCGCCCGGATTTACAAATCCAAAATATCCTGATAGAGTATATCGCTTAGATAAGGCTCTATACGGAAAAAATCAAAGAATAAAGGTAGCCGTGTGTGCATTGAACAGAAACCGTTGCTCAAAGTCTCCTAAGCGAGGTACGAGAGGAGAGGAACGTACATGATCGAAGTTCATATATTACAAAGTCTGACTAGCAAAAGTTGAGGAGAGAAGACAGAGACACATTATGAATTAATGCAAGCGACCTAGTTTTCTCAGGTTCCATACCCAAGTTTAGGTACCTAACAGAAGGTATTACTTAGTATGCAATACACTGTAAGGTATCACTTTTAAAAATGATTTTTTTTGAAATTTTTCTTCATAAACATGTTTTAATTAACATTACATAGATGATATATAAATTTCACACACATTCACACATTCTAAGTGCATTAAATCATGCATAACATAAATGCACCTTAACATATATACAAATTTATGCAAGTGGACGTTCACATCATTTTTTAGGAGTTAGAATGTGAATGTATGCGCAATTTACATACGATTTTGATAATGTTAATTAAAACATGTTTATGAAAAAAATGGATTTATTATGAAAAAAAACCAACATGTTTTCATATTTTTTGCGTTTTCGTCCCTCCATGTTATTTATTTTCCATAAAAGTCCTCAAGTTGAGTGAAATCTGGACATTATTACCTGGTTTTTTAGTTTTCAAAAACCCGATTCACAAATTTTAAACGGGGTCTAATTTCCAAATTTCATTAAACCAAAAATAAAATTTTAACTTGAGGGTTTTTTTTGGAAAAAAATAACATGGAAGGACGAAAATGCAAAAAATATGAAAACATGTTTGGGTTTTTTTTTTTTCATAATATACCCAAAATTTTTTTTAAAAAAAGTTAAGTTACATATGGTACTTTTTGGTGCGCTGCATAATAGGTGATACTCTCTTGAACCATATATATATATATATATATATATATATATATATATATATATATATATATATATATATATATATATATATATATATATATATATATATATATATATATATAATATGGTTCGAGAGAGTACCACCCAAATGCAGCGCACCAGAAGGTACCACCTTTAAAAAAACTTTTTTAAAATTTTTTTTTCATAAACATGCTTTAATTAACATTATGAAGATCGTATGTAAATTTCACATACATTCACATATCCTAGCTCCTAAAAAATGATGTGAACACACATTTACATAATTTTGAAGACATGTGAACATGCATTTATGTGATGTGTGTTTTCATGCACTTAGAGTGTTCGGATTTGCGTGAAATTCACATATGATCTGTGTAATGTTAATTAGAACATGTTCATGAAAAAAATTACTTTTAAGGGTGGTACCTTCTGGTGCGCTGCATTAGAGGTGGTACTCACTTGAACCTAAATATATATATATACACACACACACACACATACATACATATACATTCACAAGATTACAAGATTTATGCTGTTGTTTTTTTTTTTTTTTGAAAAAAGTCTTATAATATTATCTTTATAAAACGGACTTTCTAGAGACCCCCAACGACCAAGCCTTGCATGAATTGCTAAGGATCCAATAAGTCCAACATTTATTCCTTCAGATGTGAGGATCTCCCCCCTAATCTTAGATAGGTCGTCTGGGGGTTCGCCGCGGTTCATTGCTGTGCTTACACACTAGGCTACCCTTTTCCGAAAGCTCCGCGGGACCACCTTCCACTAGTCTTCGGCCGGAGGGGTTTTAACGATTTAAAAAATCATGGGATGAAATCGCAGCTGTACAGAAATTTTTATTCCCACTTTATAAAAGAGGAATACCGGAAAAGCGTAGACTTACCACTTCCTTAGCAATAGTGAGGATGGTGATGTTGATTGTTACCATGTAATAATTAACACCCATCCAAATTCTGTTTTGATTTCTCTCTTTTTCTCACGATTTTTTATTTTTTTTACTACATACATATATGTATTTATAATCATTTCTTAATTAAACTCCAACTTCTTAAAGCAATAAAATTCAAAATTTAGGCTATAATACGCAGGTAAATCTATCTATTCTATTATAAGAGTAACTACTTGCCACATGGTGATTAAATAGACTGACAATTGGATTATCGAGGATATGACATGTGTATCCTATAATTTTCATTAATAAAACAATAAATTTAAAGTAATTTATTTATAAAAATCTTCTAACTAGGGGTTCTTTTACTTTTAGCTTCTTATCGAAACTTTTCATCCTCAAGTACCGAAGTTTAAATCCAGTTACTTGAATATCCTATGTAGTACACGGGTAATCTATAAATACTAATAAAAGAGTAACTATACCCTATTAGAAATTTGATTTCTTGTAATTCAAGCTTGTGTAATTACGCTTAATTGTAAATATTTAATTATACACTAAGGGGAGATTGTTAGCCCTAAAATAATGTATAATTAAGTATAATAAAAGTCTAGGTTCAATTTATAAATAAGAATAGTTTACTTTGGGGGGAATCTCAACATCCTAGACTTTGAGGGGAGCGTTCGGACAAACTACCAAGGTAAGTTTGGGTATAAATAAGTTTTTTCTCCTAAGGTTTTGGAGAAGCCTTAAAAGGAGCCTCCAAGTACCCTCCACCTAAGTGTGTGTTTTTGAGAGTGTGAAAGTTCATAGAGATAGAGTGTCTAAAATTCTCTTTTGTAATCTTCAAATTTCGTAATACAAATCGTTTGGTTTATTGTGTTTGAGTGCAAAATATACTGAGAATCAAAGTTGTCATATTCATTTCATATGAAGTCACGTGTTATCACCATGAATCGACACGTGACATTTATAGTCTTAGAAAATAATAAAGAATTTAAATATATCTATACAAATCTAATATATATATATATATATATATATATATATATATATATATATATATATATATATATATATATATATATATATATATATATATGAATTCATATTTCATGCAATTCATACAACATAACACAATTCATATGAACAATTAACAATCAAACACAATCTATTGAATGATTAAGAGAGAAAATATTACATTGATGTTTTCGGCTTTCTTGCAAAGCACTTCTCCTATTCTCTCTAAATCAGATCCATATGTGTGTGTGTAATCTTCGATTCATAGCAGCATGCGTAGCATACATTTCTATTTATACACAATACACAAGTATTGTGTATTTACACATATAACCCCTAATCTATTGAGTATTTACAATTATATACAATATAATTGTTTCATCTCTATTAATTATTCCCAACATTCTCCCCCTTAGAGATGAACACAATTATTAAAGTAATATTCATTTCAGCTCTACAAATATTGTCCCTAACAATCTCCCCCTTAGAGATGAAATCAATTTTCTGATAAAAGATCATTTCAGGGACTTTTTCGTGAATATTCTTTTATTCTCTGACCTCTGAATCTTCTTCTTTTCTTTATTTGACTCTCTCTGATCTTCACATATCTTCTTCTCTGAACTTCTCTTTTCTTGTATTTTCTTGTAAGTACACTCCCCCTTGAATCATGAATAGCTTTTATAATTCTCTCCCTTGATCAATTCATTTGATATGATGTAGCATTTGTCTTCAGTTGACTTCAATCTACTCAACTGTTGTCTCTGAACTTTAGTTTTTCTCCCCCTCATGATGATCATAAGAATTATGAAAATCATGCAAAATCTTCAGAGACATTAATTCATTGAAGTTTACAGTAGCAGAAATACAACAACAATTACAATTTCAAAATATTTCAAATTGACTTTCTCCCTCTCAAACGGATATCCTCTCCCCCTATACAAAACCAACCTAACTCACTCTTCCTCAAAAATTTCACTCCCCCTCGAATTGATACTTTAGCTTTTCAGAATAAAAACAAAGCTTTTCAACTTTGGGGAAAATGAAACATATTCATTATGTGAGAAAACGAGTCCAGGTCCACGTAGGATTCCTGTTTACACAATAGACAAAATCTACGTGACCTACGTTCAGCGCTGGCATGATAGTAACACTGGTAGGATTTCCAAATAGTCATCGTGAAATCCTTTATCATGAAAGAATCACTCATATTTGTTCCGGCTTAGTCACTTTGGACTAGCAGTTTATAGTCACGCAGACTGTCAGACTCGATGTGTTCTAAAAGTGTATAGAATCAGCTCTAGACACAATGTGCATCAAACGAAGTTGGAGACCGGAGCAACTGTCTTCCTTGTTTCAATATCAATAATATCCAAATGATATATCGATAGAAATGTGTTATATCTCCGTGATTATTGAAACAGAAATCTTTTGAGAGATAACTGAGTAGTTGGTGGGGTTAAGTGCATGCGTCACTGGGTCCATGACGTCTTTTTCAAAATCAAGTCACCTAGGGCTTGATAGATTATGTGGATTACCCAGCAGACACAGTGTTGGTAGGATTTTATTTTCTTCAAATCCTTTCTCAACACTCAGCTCTCAGCATTTTTCAACTAAGCTCCCTCCGGCTCACTTTTAAGAAATGAATTCAGTCAGCTTTATAGCAAAAGCATGACCTGATGCACCACCATCTCCTTTCAATATCAATATCCCTCTCATTTACATTTTATCTCTGCTCGACCCTGTCAGTATCCCGTGATAACCGACAGGTCTCAACTAATAAACCTAAAGAACCCTCACCCGCACAATCTATAGATGGTTTGCTCCTTGGGTAGGTCTTCCGGTTCTGGTTAGACCATAGAAGCGAAATTTATGCCTATCACTCAGATTGGTGCATAATCGAAGTCAGCAGAAAGATTTTCAGCTTTGAAGCTCAAGGGATTTCAGAGAGATTATATTCAAAGAATATGGGAGATATCATAAAAAAATAGAAAATCTGATATATGAAATGAAAAGAACCAGATTTTCTTGAAAGAATTAGTACTTGGGAGATAACAAAGAGAATCCATTATAAATTGGAAGCATTGTAATAAAGAGAATCTCAGAAGAAATGAGATAATGAACATCAAAGAGATTAGATCAATTAATCTCAATGAAATATTCAGAGAATCAGGAAAAAAATTTCTTTTCAGCTCAAAAATTATTTTTATGTGTGTATCAAATATTTTCGTGAAAAAATCACACACAGTTTTGAAAAATGTCATCGTCAAAGTGCGTCTGAAACTCCCCCTAGAAATAAGCACACACAGTTAGTCAACTCATAAAAATGAAATCAGGAGCAAAAAATTATAAAAATAAAACTCCCTCTAAATCAATGCAGCTTTAGAGTTGAATTCAGGGCAGGAATTCCAGAAATATTTGTCTTTCAGACTCGGGTTCTAATCTGAAGTGATTAGAAGCCATTTGTCGCAGAAGCTCGGGTTTCAGTCTGAAGTAACTGAAAAGCATAAGCTTGGGTTCTGTAATGAAAAGAACAAAATCCAATTTCAGTGAAGATCGGGTTCTACTCTGATGTGAGTAGAAGCCTCTTGAGATGAAGTCCGGGTTCTAGTCTGATATGACCAAAAACCATATTGAGTTGAAACACGGGTCTTGATCTGATGTAATCAAGAGCCTATTGAAATGAAGAACGGGTCCTTATCTGAAATGATAAGAAACCTAAAACCTGCAAAATTTAAGATGTCTTTGGTATCCAAACAGATTTGGATCCAGACTTGTTAGCGCTCTTGGGTACCCATTTCAAAACAGGTTTTGGTACCCACTTGTACTTGGGTTTAGGTACCCATTGCATGTTATAACTATCAGCTTCTCTTTCAAACGCAGAAAACAAATTTCTTTGAGTATGAGAAAATTGAATATCTGAATTTCTAAAGAAATCTTCTTTTTGAAAAACTGTCCGGTTCTTGCCTGTTTCTGATAATACTTGGTATTTTTCTGTGAAAATGTTTTCTGATTAGAAAGACCAGTATTTTCAGAAACTTTAAGAAAATTTGACTTCGAAGATTCACCGGTGTAAATCTTGACCGGAAGTTGTTCAACAATTTTATCTTTGCCGCTGTGTATCTTTAACAGATACTTAAGTTTAAGATCTGAAGAAGAATCAAACTTAGCAGAGTTAGTTAGATTCACTTCACTTTCAGAAGACAAACCAGAGTGATCAACATTGGATTTTAAACACACTGAAGAAGGGGTCTTAACCTTTGACTCAGTTGACGAAGTAAACACATGTAATTGTTTTGTAAGATGAAGTATCTGATCTTCCAAACTTTTGATAATGACTAAATTTGAATTTCTGTCATGATCAAATGATTGGTAATCAGATTTAAAAGATTGTTCTTTGATTAAGAACATTTGTCTTTCATCTTCAAACAATTCAGATTTTGATTTAAAATCTTGTTCTTTAAGTAAGAACTCATGTCTTTCCTTCTCAATCAAATCTTTAGTTAAAGACAACTCTTGTTGAAGAGCAAAAATTTGTTCATTTTTGTTTAAAATACAATTCTGATCAGTTGGTTTTGTCTTACAAAGTGTATCTTCAAGATCCTGAACTTTCTTGTAAAGATCAGATCTTTCAGGCAAAAGATATTTCAGTTGAGTTGCATTCTGAAAATTTTCTTGTTTCACCTCATCAAGTTCTTTAAGTAATTCAGATATTTTCAATTGATGAACACAACTCTCAGAGTTTTGTTTTTCTTTTAAGCTTTGAATTTCTTCATTCAATATTTGTACGTCACGTAACGCCAAATGTTTATCAGTATTTAACTGAATGAGAATGTCGTAATTGTTCTTACGAATCTTTTCAGATTCAGTAAGTTTGAAAATCAGCTCAGACTTTGACAATTGTTCAAATTCCATTATGAATTGCTAGAAATTGAATCTTCCAAGATCTTTTATGGAAAAACGGAGTGAACTCTGATAAAACTTTGAAAAACTATTTCAGTTAAAGATTACTTATGAAAAATCATCTCTGAAATGACTTTTTGACGTTAAAATTTCAGCTTTTCTGTATAAAATTGCCCGTAACTTTTTTCTGGAGTGGAATTGGGCCTCGAAAATTTACCAAACTGGCTATGCCTGTTTTAGAAATGTAGCTCTCTGTTTAAGCTTCGATTTGACGTATGGTAGGCCTTCTAACTATGTTCCAGTCAAAAGTTATGACCAATTTAAGCAGAATAGGTCATATAGTCAAACTCGAATGATAAAAGAATGAAACTCGAATGATATGAGATGAAACTCGAATTATTAAGGTCGAAACTCGATCAAAGAAAGATGAAACTCGAACTATAAATGATCAAACTCGAATGATGAATTATCAAACTCGAATGATATGATATGCAACTCGAATGAATTTATGTTAAATTCGAATGAAATGGAATGAAACTCGATCAATTAAGCTTGAAACTCGATCAATTAAACATGAAACTCGAATGATTAAGGCTTAAAACTCGAATCATAAGGCATGAAACTCGATGAATGTATAATCAATCTCGATACACAGTGAATCAAACTCGAAATAAGCATATATCAAACTCGATCAATTAAGAAATAAACTCGATCATTTAAGGATAAAACTCGAATAAAGCATACATAAAACTCGAATGAAACACAAACAAACTCGAATAACAACTTGATCAAACTCGATTAAAACAAGGAATTCAGTGTTGCCCGAGTTTGAACAGGAACTGATCAAAATCAAGTTCAAAATGACAATTTTCAACAAAAATTCACGAATTGATTTCAGATTGAAATCGAACCTGCGGTTTTCACACACAAACACTTTTTGAAAAACAACTTTGGCTAATTTCAGATTAAAATCCAAAAATCAATCAAAAACCTCAAGAACACACACTTTTTCAAAAATTCAGTAAAATCCAAATTAAATCTGGTGTGTTTGGAATTAAAATCTGATGTTTATCACAATAGATTCGACTTTAAATGCTCCACCTTCGTTCCAATTTTCAGAACATTTCATCCACAAAATCAAAATCCAAAATTGATTTTCTGATTTCGAAAAAAAATTGATGTAACAGTGTTCGAAAAATCAAATTTCAAATTCAAAATTCAATCAATTTCAGCCATATTAGGCTCTGATACCAATTGTGAATTCATATTTCATGCAATTCATACAACATAACACAATTCATATGAACAATTAACAATCAAACACAATCTATTGAATGATTAAGAGAGAAAATATTACATTGATGTTTTCGGCTTTCTTGCAAAGCACTTCTCCTATTCTCTCTAAATCAGATCCATATGTGTGTGTGTAATCTTCGATTCATTACAGCATGCGTAGCATACATTTCTATTTATACACAATACACAAGTATTGTGTATTTACACATATAATCCCGAATCTATTGAGTATTTACAATTATATACAATATAATTGTTTCATCTCTATTAATTATTCCCAACAATATATATATATATATATATATATATATATATATATATATATATATATATATATATATATATATATATAATCTAACTTTAAATTCAAATCAAACCAAATCAAACAAAATCTGATACTCTACTAACTTATTAATTATGATATAGGGTTTATTATGAAAAAAACCAACATGTTTTCACCATTTTTGCGTTTTCGTCCCTCCTTGTTATTTTTTTCCGTAAAAAACCTCAAGTTATTTTTTTTTTCTTTTTGGTTAAGTGAAATTTAGACATTAGACCCCGGTTATAATTGTGAACCGAGTTTTTAAAAACTGAAAGCCGGGTTATAATGTCCAAGTTTCGCTAAACCAAAAAGAAAAAATTAACCTTGAGGACTTTTATAGAAAAAAATAATATGAAGGGACGAAAATGCAAAAAACATGAAAACATGTTGTTTTTTTTTTCATGATAAACCATATAATATAATATAATATAATAAAAGTTTAAAAAATATATAAAATATATTTAGAAATATATATAATTAATAGGTCATTTTAAATAATACTATCATTCTTATATACTTTTGTTTACAAAAATAAATTTACATCTTTACCTTCTAATTTATTATATTTTATATATATTAAAATATCTACATAATACGCGGCTAAATCTATAATCTATAAATACTATTAAATGAGTAATAAAATGCCAACTTGTCGCATTCTCCTTTATTTTGCCACTTGTCTCCTTCTTAATTTGCCATGTAATTTGTTAGAATGTAATTTTAAATTCAATTCAATTTAATTAAATCTATTATATAAAAAATCTAACTTAACTATGTTAATAATTAATTAAAACTTTTAAACATATGGTGCAACTTAGGTCATGATAAATTCATTTCTATTTTATTTGTTGTTTCCATAATAATTTTTTAGATTTATGCAAATTAAAAAAAAATAGTTCTTTAAGTATCCCGTGAAGTACACGAGTAATAAACTAGTCTATATCTATACTATTAAATTAGTATAATTTTTGTCCTTTGTCATCACCTTAATAATGTCATGTGGCTTCATATCCAATTGACATTTGTAATTTTTTATTCTTTTTAAAATATAAATATTCATTTCTTTTTAAACCCCTAAAAATGTTCCAAGTCTTAAGGATCTATTAAAAATTTAAATTACCCAATAAACAAAAATCATTTACTAATTATAATAATGACAATAAACTTTAATGTTATTATTAACTATCTTTTTCGTTTAACTTACTTATACTTAAAATTAATTATAATAAAATATGTTAAGTATCATAAGTATAAAAAGTTTCAATATATCAAAATTTAATGTTAACTTTTAATTTTTAGTTTATATAACTCTTGAGAAAAAATATTTATTAGAGTTATCCGTGTAATACACGAGTTAATAAACTAGTATATAATAAAAGAGAACATCAAATGCATACGTGTCGCTTCCACGTTACAGCACAAAAGATAAATACAACTATTTATTTTTAAAATAAAAGATAAATACAACTTATTATTATAAAAAATAATGGATAAATACAATTTATTATTTTAAAAGGATAAATGCACTTTATTATTTTTTTTATAAACAATAAAAAATAAATACAGTTATTATTATATATAATTAAAGAGAACACCAAATGTTTTGAATTTTAAGTTTACATACACTTTATCTAACCAATTATTTATTAGAAATCATTCACGTAATACCTGAGTTCATAAACTAGTATATTAATAGGAGAACAATTAATGTCACATATCACCATCTCAATTAACCAAAATTTTATTTTTCCTCAAAAATTTGCTTAATATAACTTTCTCATTTAATCATCTAATTGATTTTAAAAAGTAATTTAAAACTAATATTAATTACAATGTAGTTTAAGTTTTATTAATGGAAGCCAATTTAATTTAATCACTTCGAAAATTTAACACTTAAATCTACCTAAACGATTTATTTAAAATTAATGTTATAAAATTTTAGGAAATTCTTTACTACGTAATTTTACCACATTAAACATGTTTCTATCTTGTATTTTTATTATAACAATAAGAATGTAACACAAATTTTCATATTTTTAAAATTTTTTATTAACATAGTATCGACACTTTATTATTTTTTTATTTTATAACAATATAATAAATATGTATCTTATTAAAAATTATTATTTATTAAATATACCCATATAATATATATGTTCATCTATCTATATATATTCTATTAAAATATTAAATAATGTCACTTGACACCTAACTAAATGTCAATGAGCATAACCGGATGTGACACATAATCTAAAATTTCTATGCTAAAATATAATGACATAGATTTAGGAAAAAATCCACCTATTATCTCGGATTTTTGTTTTAAATTTGAGTTCACAACCCACATCTTTCTTTAGCTTCTTATCTAAACTTTTTGAAAAAAGTTAAAATAAATAATTAAATTAACTTAGAAATTTTTTTTGACTATTTACCGAATTTTTATAATTTTGTTCATTCTTCGTTGTTATTTAATTCTTATTTATGTATTTTTTTCTTTGATTTTCTGTTTTGTATATTTTCAATAATCTTTTAGTAGTATAATATTGGTATTTTATTTTATGTTTCTATGAATATTTTTTGAATTTATACTAAATTTTTTAAAAATAGTTATTTAACTATTCCGTGTAATACACGGATAATCTATCTATCTATCTATACTATTAAAAGAGTAACTCTTCTCATTTCTGGTGAAGCCACGTGTCGTTACCATGATTCGACACGTGACATTTATAGATTTTAAAAATAAAAAGAAATTTAAATCAAATCTATCCAAATATAATATAATCCACTTTTAAATTCAAATCAAATCAAATCAAACAAAATCTAATACTCTACTAACTTACTAATTAAATCTATCCAAATCTAATATAATCCACTTTTAAATTCAAATCAAATCAAATCAAACAAAATCTAATAATCTACTAACTTATTAATTGTAAGATAATATAATAAAAGTTTAAAAAATATATATAAGAAAATATACCCTTCATATATATTTAGAAATATACAAAATCAAAAGGTCATAATAAATAATAATGTCATCTTATATACTTTTGTTTAAAAAATAATATTTATATATTTATCTTTTTATTTATTATATTTTATATACATTAAAAATATCCGTGTAATACGCGGGTAATAAACTAGTAAACTAGTATTCTACTAAAAAAAATGATTTTAGACACGTCTCTCTCATTCATTTACCCACTCATGTTAATCCCTAAATTCACTCACTTATTCCTTATTATTTTTTAATTTAGATAATTAATACTTATTCTTTCATTTTTATTCTAAATTAACTATGAATATCTATCCATATATGTGACTTCTGATAAACAAATTGTTGAGTACAATTATAATAGAATTGAAAACAATATTTTGTAATTGTTCAGGAGCTGATTGTGATTACAATAGTTGTAGTGTGTATATAAATAGGAGTTAGTTGACAGATTGGTGAGATACGATTTTAGAAGAGGAGAGAGAAGGAGTGCTTTGCAAGAATGTTGAAGAACTCAATGTAATATTCCTCTCTCAATTAATCATTCGACAGTTTGTGATAGTTGTTAATTGTTCATATAATTGTGTTTAGATTGATTGAATTGCATGAAATATTGAATTCACAATTGGTATCAAAGCCTAATATGGCTAAGATGGAATGACTTTTGATTCTGAATTTTGAAAATTCACGAACACTGTTACATTCGGTTTTCCAAAATTCAGAAAATCAATTTTGGTTTTTGATTGAGTGGATGATTTGATCTAATATTTGGATCGAAGGAGCGTTTTTTAAGGATGAATCTGTTGATATAAATCTCGGATTTTAATTCAAAACACACAGATTTTTATTTTAATTTTTATGATTTTTTGAAAAAGTCGTGTTCTTACTGGTTTTTTTTTTGTCAAAATACGAGTGTTTAATCTGAAATTGGTCAAAAACACTTCACAAAAAGTGTTTGTGTGTGAAAACCGAACACTCGACATTAATTTGGGATCAATTGGTGCATTTTTGTTGAAAATTGTGTTTTTAAACTTGATTTTCATCAGTTCCTGTTCAAACTCGGGCAACACTAGATTCATAGTTTTGATCGAGTTTCAAAGTGTATCATTCGAGTTTGATAAGCTTTAATCAAGTTTTAAGCTTTCATTGATCGAGTTTTATAAAGAAGGAGTCGAGCTGGTCATGTGCTTTAATCGAGTTGGTCAAAGTGTTGATCGAGTTTAATCACTCATTCATTCGAGTTTGATAAATCTTTCATTCGCAAAATCATAAGTGTCATTCGAGTTGATCAAAGAGTTATTCGAGAAAGTTTATGTTTCATTGAGTTGATCAAAGAGTTATTCGAGAAAGATTATGTTTCACTTGAGTTGATTAAAGAGTTATTTGAGAAAGATTATGTTCCATTCGAGTTGATCATAGGGTTATTTCGAGTTGGATCAAGTTCATTCGAGTTGGACCATTCTTCATCCGAGTTTCATTGTGTTTCATATAGAATAATTCGAGTTAGATTACAAGTTCATTCGAGTTTTATTCAATTCACATTCGAGTTGAATCAAGCTTATTTGAGTTTCAATAATCTTCATTCGAGTTGAGTCCTTAGTCATTCGAGTTTCATCATACTTTTGACTGTTTGACCTGAACTGCTTAAATTGACCATAACTTTTGACTGGAACATCGTTAGAAGGCCTACCATATGCCAAAACGAACCTTGAACAGAGATCTACGATTTCTAGAATAGGCAAAGCTGGTTCAGCCAATTTTCGAGGACTAATTCCACTCCAGAAAAACGTTACGAGCATTTTTCTGTAGAAAAGCTGAAATTTCTACGTCAAAAAGTCAATTCTGAGCTGTTTTTCAACAAGTCATCATTCACAGATTCATCTTTCACTGTTCATAGAGTTTCATCAGATATCACTCATCAATTTCCATAAAAGATCTTGGAAGATTCAATTTCAAGCAATTCAAATTGGCATATGAACATTTTTCAAAGTCTGAGCTTGTAAGGTCTACCACTACGAGATCTATCTAGACGCGGATCCGTCAACGAGTGCGGAATCCTCGTTAACGGTTAGACGGAAAACTCTCAACTACGAAACACGGAGACTATCAGAGGCTGAACGAACGACTGACGAACGATCCTACGAACTGATTCTCTCCGAAACCGACCTAAAGCTGATGATAAACTCGAGATCGCTTTAAGCTTAATTCCTCACGAATTCTGCAAAAAGTCTGATAATATCTCGAGTCTATCCCTAATTATAGACCCTGATTCGAGTCTGATGTGGGCCAAACTCGAATCTGGCCCAAGGCCCATTCGAGTCTGTCCACAAAGACACTCTCGAATCTGGGCTCTTCGAATCTAGGCTACATTCGAATCTGTCACAGATTCGAATGCCAAGCCTTGTATGATTCGAATCTAGCCTTTTACATAAACAACTAAGTGTTGAAACTTATGTTATTACTTATGATTGATTTTATCTTTGTAGTTTATGTTTGAACTTCTTGTAATACGTTACATGAAGTTCAAACATACAAACACTAATAAATATCAACCATATATAAACATATATAACACACACTTGCTAAAATCACAATGTAGGATCACTTAGACTGCTATCGTCACACAGGATGTAACAACAAACTCCCCCTTGACGATAGCTTCTAATAATTCACACATTTGACTTAAGAACTTTGTTTATTTATTGATTCAAACTACTACCAGCATACAAACCTTTTTCGACACATACCTTGACTACATTTTCATACTTACTAGCTTCACTGTCCATATGTGCATCACTAGAGATCTTACAGGCATGCAAAATATGAAGATCATCTTTGGAGAGGTTTACCAGGTGAAGAGGGTCGTAGACTCTAAGAATAACGTTTTCTTCAAAATCTTCCATGACCGCTTCCCCAGTCTCAGTGTCAGCGTACCACCAATGTAGATTCTTCAAAACATTCTGCGGCATCGGCTTGAGAGGCACCTTCCTAAGATATCTAGCTGGTTTATAGTGAATCCTCATCCAAGGTCGTCCAGTTAGAGGATCGATACGTGACGGATCCTCTACTCTTCTCCCGACCCTTGGAATCAATCGCTCGAACTTCCTTGATCTCCCCTCCTTTCTTATGATTCTTTCAATTACGTTCGCGTAGGGATCATTGCCAATGTTTATCAGATCTTTCCATGCTAGCGCAGTGATTTCGATCTTTGGCAGGGAGTTGAACGCTTTTAAAGTTCGCCTCAGGTACTGAAGCCCGTCTTTCCTCTTAATTACAAACAGCTGCAGTTCTCTATCAAAGAACCAGCTTAATAAGCGCTCAGACAGCTTCCCAGTACCCGGCACTCTCATTGTCTTTTTAATCTCTAACTCCTTCTTTTCAGCTCTGAACCATAATTTTCGTTTTTCTTCATTTGATAGCTCTCTAGCAGGTTCTTCTGTTGATGGCTGAGCATTCAATGCAGCATTCACTACATCTATGTTGACAATATTATTCCCATCTATCATGTAAGTATCCGTGATAGGATTCTGCCGTACGACTATCTCGTCGGCTTCATCATCCTCATCAGCAACTACTTCATCATCCGACTTCCAGTCTACAATCTCCTCTGGCACAAACTCACCTTCTTCCAGCTCTTCATCGTCATAATCAAAACCTACATCCATAGGATCATCATCGAGATCCATAAGAGCGTCGATCATCTCACTGATTTCAAAATCTGTAGGCTGTTTTGATGAACTTGCTTCTCCCATTTCTCCTTCAACTTGACTGGGCTCCCCCTGAACTTGTGTAGCCTGAGCTGCAGGAAAATCTACTGGCTCATTCTCATTATGTGCATCGGGATCATTGCCTTCATCATCTTCATCTCTACGCTGCTCCTCATGATCCCTACAACTTGTCTCCCCCTGAGCTTTTAGATTTTTCATTAGCTGCTCAAGGAGGGACCGCATCGATCGGATCTCTGACGATTGATCTGCAATAAAGGACTTTAACTCTGTGTTTTCTTCCCTCACATTCTCCACAATCTTCTTTAACTCGGCATTATCCTTATCAAGATTTGCATTATGCGCCTGGAGTTCGCCGATCGCCTTTGTTAGGCCTAAGATTTGGACATGCTGGAAGTCAACGCGTCCCTTAAGCTGCACAAACCGTTGGTTGTCAGCGTAGGTGGTCGAAGTAGATGGAATGGATTGTATAGGAGTTGGGCGAATTGAGGATGGAATATATGGTTCATGTTGAGGTGGTGGTGGTGGAGTGGTGGCTTGAGGTTCTTGAGTTTGAGGTTGTTGTGCATCGGATGCTGAGGATGACCCTTGCATAAACCTGTGACGCTTGGCCCTTTGCCGAGTCACTAAGGGAGCAACTTCCTCCTCTTCAAAATCTGAATCATCAGATTCCCTTGCTACTCTCCTCCTCGATCCTTCTTCATTAACTACCAACCTAGAGCCATACGTTCCGATTTGAATATTTGTTTCTGTAGCCACTGATTCAGGAGCTTCAACCTCTAGCTCCTCCATTTCTTCCGACTCAGTTTCCGATGATGTCAAAACTTTATCAGCCCGCTCTGGCTCATACTCTTCAACATCTCTAAACACGTCTTCCTCTCCTTCTGGTGGACTAAGTAATTCACCTACTAGCGCTGCAGCCACATCTTCGTTCGCATGAGGCCCTGCCTCCCAGATTTCATTAAGCGTTTGGCATAGCTGTTCAGCTTTGCTCGGAACATTTGAGGGCCCGGCTTCTAGAACTTCTGGTTGCTGACTTGTCGAAGGCCTTGACGCCTGAGTTTGACTCGCTGATGGTCTCTGTCTACGTCTTTGAGCATGTGGTTGTGGTTGTTGTCGTTGTTGTGGTTGTTGTCGTTGTTGTGGTTGTTGTTGTCTCGGTTGAAATTCAACTACCCCTGCCCAGTTGGCAACATCCTGGGCTTAAAACTCCCTATCCAAGATTGCTCCGAATAACGGACGCTCAACAGGAACAGCCAACCTTCCTCTGTGCGAGGAACAGTCAGCGAAAATCCTTTTATCCATCACGGCAACGCTTTGAAAGTCATTCGATGGCGGCAGATTTGGCAAGAAGTGCCTTATCAACATCATGATGAACCTTGGATATAACAAGAACTGTTGATTTTCGGGAGCGGTTATCTGGTGAACAAATTCAGAAAAGAACATCTCCGAGAAGCTATATGGGCGATTATAAACCATCGCGACTATCCCAGATTGAATTTTCGCAACAATATAGTCGAATCCTGCTTTCTTTGGAGCAAAGCACACCATAAACACATGTGCCAAAAACCTCCATTGCCCTATTAAGCCGCTTTTCATGTATGACACCTTCGTCACATCAAGACTGTATCCCATTCTCTGAAAGGCTTGTTGCCTTATACTCAGAGGAAACTCTATCGGACCAGCTTCTTCTTCTTGTGTGCCTAGCTGCAACACTTGTCGCAGCATATCTGCCGAGAATACCAATGGTTGTCCAGCAATTCGAGTGCGTAGCACTGTCGGTGTGACCGAGCAGTCTACCTGCAAATGATCGTAAAATTGACGAATGTACGGCAAAACAAGCTGCACATTATGAGACAGTGCAAATCCGATCCTAGATTTAACGAGAAAATCAAGCACTTGTCTGAATCCCTGCGCCTCAGGGAGATTATGATCTGGATGAAGCACCATATTGTGCTTAGGCACAAACGCTCGCACAACCATTTCTGCACAATAAACAAAACTATTAGATTCATTAAAAATCAATAAACTTGTTTAAATTTAAATCTGTTTTATTTTGAACTTGATTAAGTACAAAATCTAACACAATTAAATTTCTACAAGTTTAATAAAACTTAATTTAAATCATGTAAATAAAATAACAGATTCGAATGTAACAGATTCAAATAGGTCACCCTTTCGAGTTTGATGACAGATTCGAATCAATTGCCTTCTCGAATCTAATGACAGATTCGAGAAACGATAAGAACAGATTCGAAACGCCGATTCTATTTCAAACACCAAATCTCTTGATTTTAACCATTTTGGACTTAGAAAATTACATTCATTAGTCCTACTAGTTACTAATCACAGATATATGCCTTTAATTTGACTGTTTATCGGTCCAAACTTGGTAATTTTGTAAAAACCCTATTTCGACCCTTAAACCTTCAAAAATCGATGATTTAGCCTAAAATTGTGTATAAAACTACATGAATCTTGCACAATCAAGTTGATTATACCTAGATACAGTAGTAGAATCGAACACACTAGCTTTAAACTCGACGAAATGTCGTTTAGGAGAAATATGATAGATTCGAGGATAGATTCGAGATCGCCGATTATAGACTCGAGAAAGTAGATTCGAAAACAGTAAGAAATAAATGACTTCACTATTGACCTATATATACTACCAACCTTCGAATCTAAGGCCAACTCGAATCTACTGACAGATTCGAATTCTTCCCAATTCGAGTCTGTCCTAAATTCGAAACCACCAAACACTTAGAAAAATTTCGAAAATTTTTGAAATAACTTCAACTTTTTCAGCCTTTTTCTACGGTATTGTGTAACCAGATAAACTATGCCAAAGCTTTTACCCTAAGCATAAGATATTTCACGCAATGTTTATTTTATCCAACTTTGAATGCACCCTCAGAATTTTTGACCTTTTACCTAAGTAAAAATTAAACTAAAATAAAACAAAATAAAATAAAATAAACTAAGGTAAAAATAAAATAAAATAAATATAAAAATAAAATTTTGACCAAAAATTTATTCTAGACTTAAGCTATACTTAACAAATTTACAACCTAAGCTAAGAATTAAACGAAATGTTTTTGATGAGTATAGTCTAAGAAAGGTTCAATCAGATAGCGATGTCTGATACTTACTTTCAGTACTTAAACTTTCACACTTAGGAATTTTTGATTCCTTTGATTATTTGTCGTGACATACCTATTTAGCCGATTGTTGGTATTTTACCCCTTTAAACATTTTACATTTCGGAATATCTCTTGGCATTTTTATTTATCAGGAAATTATCTTACGTGACTCAGACATAGACATACTTTTATGATCAAGGCACACAGACAAAGATTCTAACTTGTTGGTATTTGCAAACTTTCTTTAAAAGACAAACATCGGACACAGGTCTGTATTTTCATACAACAAAGTGTCTTAGTTTGACTTAAAGTTTATTCTTAAAGTTAGCAAGACAGCGGTGACAGGTCTGTACCGACGTACAACAAAGCGACATGTCTGCTAACCCGAATCTAAACAGAGACAACAGGTCTGTACTTACGTACAACAGAGTTGCATGTTTTTGACTCTCAGTTTTATATGATATTTCTATTCTTTCCATTTTAAGATGTATTTGATGTTGCCATACATCCCCAGAAAGTTTGCATACCTCATTTAGACTCAAAGTTTGTATGTATTGTACATAGAAATTAAGACCGATTGGTCGTACATCTAAGTTAGTGACACGCTTGCCTTTTTCGAGAATATTTTATTAGCCTTGATATTCCCTATATGTATTATGCCTACCAACACATCAAACTAAATAAAGTATAACACTTAGAATTTAGTTGCATTATGTGTGAAAGCCTAAACACTTAGAGTTTGTAACGATTGTGCTAATTTTCGTCACTTTGAACCTATGTATCTAAGACTTAACTTATTTTCTGATATTATCTTTTTTTTTTTTGTATTTTTGTAATTTTCTCTCTTTTTTCTTTTGTTTTTCATAATAAAAGGCAATAAAATAAGATAACCTACTAACTTACTTAAAAATAGAAACTTACTAAAAATAGAAACTTTCCTAAATTAGCAGACTACTATAAAGAAAGAAATACTACGACTCTAAAAGAAAATAAACTACTACTGCTAAGGCCAAATTACTCTGGGTTACGCATTCTATTCAGTTGAATTAAATACTCAAACCGTGACTTATCAAACGCTTTGGTAAATAAATCTGCATTATTATCTTCTGTTGCCACTTTTACCAGTTTGATTAAGTTCTTTTCAGCACAATCACGAATAAAATGATGCCTTATGTCTATGTGCTTTGTTTTGTTGTGTTTAACTGGATTATTAGTTATAGCAATTGTAGATTGATTGTCTATCCTAATTGGAGTTTGAGTGTAAGCCAAACCGTAATCCCGCAATTATTGTTGTATCCACAGAACCTGTGAGCAGCAACTACCAGCAGCAACATACTCGGCCTCGCACGTTGACACGGCTACCGACGTCTGTTTCTTGCATTGCCAGGATACCAATCTCCCTCCTAGGAACTGACAATCTCCAGTTGTTGATTTGCGCGTCAAGCTGCATCCTCCGTAGTCAGAATCCGTGAACGCTTCCAACTCTAGATCTCCCTCCGCGTGATACCAAAGTCCCAGCTTTGGTTTCGATTTGAGGTATCGTAGAATCCGCTTCACAGCTTTCATATGCATCTCCTTTGGATTCGCTTGAAACCTAGCACAACACAGCAAACATAATGTCAGGTCTTGAAGCAGTTAAATACATAAGTGACCCAATCATGGCCCGATATAGAGTCGGATCCACATCGGTATCACTTTCAGTACCCGGCCCGAGATTGTGATTCACTTGAATCGGCGTGCTAAAATGGGCAGTCAACTTTGTTCCTTCCATCCCGAAACGCTCTAATATGTCATAGACATACTTAGTCTGATGGATAAACATGCCTTCCTTCTTCTGGTCAACTTGTAACCCCAAAAAGAAATTTAACTCCCCCATAGCACTCATCTCGAACTTAGACTTCATCACCTTCTCGAGATCTTTGCACATCTGTTCGTCTGATGATCCAAAGATGATATCATCGACGTACACTTGTACCAAGATAAGGTCTTCACCCTTTCTCTTAACAAACAGAGTACTATCTATCCTACCCCTTTCAAAACCGTTTTCTAAAAGATGGTTGGATAGAGTCTCATACCACGCCCTAGGTGCCTGATGTAATCCATAAAGAGCCTTATCTAAGCGATATACTCTATCAGGATATTTTGGATCTGTAAATCCGGGCGGTTGTTCTACATACACCAACTCCTTCACTTTCCCATACAGGAAAGCACTCTTAACATCTAACTGATACACTTTAAAACCCTTGAAGGAGGCAAACGCTAGAAACAACCTAATGGCTTCCAGCCTTGCTACTGGTGCAAATACCTCTTTGTAATCGATTCCCTCCTCTTGGTTGAAACCCTTTACAACTAACCTAGCCTTGTTGCGCGTGACTATACCCCAATCGTCTCTTTTGCACTTAAAAACCCATTTGGTTCCTATGGCAATTTCCCCTCGAGGTAACGGAACTAACTCCCACACTTCTAGTTTCCTAAATTGCGAAAGTTCTTCCTGCATCGCTTCAACCCAAGAGTTATCCTTAAGTGCCATTTGCACATTCTTAGGCTCTACTTGCGATATGAAACACGAATAGAGACATGTGTGATATGCCTCGGAGTCGTTTATCATCGACAACAACACTGTGTTGTTATTTACACTACTCCTTGTCCTCACACCCTCGTTAGGATTCCCTATTATGCTTTCTAATGGATGGTTCTTGTTAATCCTAGAGGTCTCTATTTCATCAACCCTTAGATTATCTCCTAAGTTAGATCCTATTTCACCTAATGGGGGAACAGGCTCAGCTTCTACATTTTCCTCCTCATGGACGTTTTCCTCAGAGTTGGAACTTGATGCTTGAGTCTGATTCTCAGTGGTAGGTGCTTCTTGATCAGCAACTTCTGGAGATCTATCTACAGTCGCAGTAGGCTCGGATGTAGATTCAAACGTGGTCCTCGGAAAGATTTGGCCATCGTCGTTCAGATGCAACGTCGCCATGTCCTTTTCGATTGTACCCGCATTATCATCCAAAGGAATGTTAAATGACTCAAATAACTTATCATAGTCAAATATCCATTCCGGACCAGTTTGGGGTTCATGTGTATAACTTGTGACTTCAATATTATACACAGTCTCCACAGTTACCATTTGTTTTGTTAAAAACCCGTTTGTTTGGTGAGTTCGGCACATAGACTAGGAAGTATCCTTCGTCAGCCTTTTCACCAAACTTCGGTTGATGTTTTGTTCTTAAAAGAGTGCATGGTACTCCAAACGGTTCAAATCCAGTTAAGTTAGGTGGCCGTTTATTCAAAATTTCATAGCATGTTTTGTTCAAAGATTTGACTGTAAGGACTCGGTTTAAATTATGGCACGCGGTATTCACTGCCTCCCCCCAAAACATGGTAGGAAGCTTTGAATCCGAAAGCATAGTCCTTGCAGCCTCAATCAATGTTCTATTTTTACGTTCGGCCACCCTATTCTGTTGAGGTTCATATGGTGCACTTAATTGATGCACTATGCCCTTTGATAGGCAATATACACCAATTACAGTGTTTTTGAATTCAGTCCCATTATCACTACGAATTAACCCTTGTTCCGTAGGAGTTCTCCAGTTGGTCTAAGAACCCGATGAGCTTGGTAGCTGTCTCGTCCTTCGTACCTAAAAAGAAAACCCAAGAAAAACGTGAGTAATCGTCAGTGATAACTAAGCAATACCAACTACCTCCGATACTCCTTTTGTTGATTGGGCCGAAAAGGTCCATATGCAACAAATCGAATGTTGAGGTCATGGAATTCTGCTTCTTGGACTTGTGTGTCTTCTTATGTTGTTTGCCCTTCATGCACGGTAGACACTTGTCCTCGAACTGAAAACTTTTCATGGGCACACCCTGCACCAGTCCATTCTTCGTTATGTAATTCATCTTTCTTAGGTGCAGGTGAGCCATGCGTCTGTGCCACAGTACTGATTCCATTTCCGAAGCTTTGGATAAAAGACAAATTGGCCCCATCGATGTCTCCGGCTTGTTCATATCCAGCATGTACAAGTCATTTTTCCTTGGCGCCCGCATCAACACCCATTCTTCAGGAATCTTGAATCCCGACTTTAGCACTAACGCCTCAGTGTCAGTAAATAACACCGAGTTCTTCTTATCACAGATTTGAGATACACTAATGAGATTGTGAACCAGTTTATCAACGTGATAAACTTGGTCCAACTTTATTGTCCCATTAGTGACCACTCCGGTACCCGTGATATTTCCACCTTTGTTACCAGCGAATGTTACGAATCCCCTATTACCTCCCTTGAAGTCTGTGAGTAGACTTCTTTCCCCCGTCATGTGCCTGGAGCAACCACTGTCGACGAACCACTTGTTGTTTGGACCTGTAGTTATCTCCTGCACATGAAAGAAAAGAGGTTAGTTATCACGGGGAACCCAAGCCATGACTGACTTGGTAATACCATTCTCGTCCACATACGTGAACTCTTTCAAGTACCCATCTCGCCTTTCAGGTGACTTGGGCCTTTGAACTGAATTCTGTTGTGGTGCCGAGTGATGTAAGTTCACTCTTTGCCTTGGTGTAGGCATTTGTTGTGGAGCTCTAGAATAATTCCTATTATATGCCATTTCTGACTGTGATCCTTGAGCTCTTACCGGTGCATATTGTCTAACTGGAGTATGAGACCTAACTGGAGTATGTGACCTGCTAGGTGTGGTGCTCCTATAGACTTGTTGTGGTGCTGACCTAGATTGATTATTGACACGATTCGGTGAATTTGTCCTAATCACTTCCTTTGGTCCAACCTTAACCGGTGTGTTTTTCACAACTTGTTTGGGTGCGGCCTGCACAGTTTTCTCGGTAGGTCGAGAACTACTGTTGCTCACCACATTGGTTGAGGGCTTAACAGGTGTTGGGTTCACTGTCTTAGGTGTGACATCGACTTTCCTAAGTGGACAGTGAGAAGCAACATGCCCCTTCTCGTGACATCTAAAGCAAGACATCTTATCTATGGACTTTTTGTGTGTTCCCTTAGATCTAGGTGTCTCACTAGTGTCTATTTCCTTTGGTACATCTACGGTGTCTGGCTCATCGACCTGATCAGCCTAAGAAATTTTCTGTTTTCCTGCAGGTGTTTCACTGGAGGAAGACACAAATTTGACTTTCTTGACCTTGACGGTTGAGGCAGCCACCTTAGGTGTATTTTCTACTATAGGCTCTGGTGTTGGTGTAGGTAGGTCCTCTAAGTCTACTGTTTTGTCAGTGTTCTCCTGAGGCTGAGGCACATAGTTTGCATTGAAAGGTGGAGGAATTTCATGAAAACCTAGACCTACGGGCTTCTTAGACTGTCTTTGGGCATCTAAGACTTTCCCTAGATTTAGGCTCGAATTCCTAAACTTCTCCAACTTGCTATTTGCCTCTGCTACCTTAACCTTTGTTTCTGCTAGCTCTATGTCCTTGTCCTTAAGACTTTTGGTCAAGGCCTCTACGTGCTCATACATAAGCTCTATCCTAACACACTGCTCACGGAGTTTGTCTTTTAGAACTATTACGTCTTGAGCATCAGCCTTAAGTTTTTCTTTTAGATCTTGCTTGATATCGTTTAGGCTAGCATTTTCAACTTTTAACTTTTCATTTTGAGCAGTTATAGTTTTATGTGAGTCTAAGACTAGATTTAACCTATCGTTAGAACTAACACATAACGCACATAATTCACGAAAGAGAGAATAAGTCAGACTAACCTTTGAGTTGTCAGATTCCACGTTGGCCATCTGAGCAGCAAACTCCACCACTGTCTGATCATTCGCCTTCTCTACCCACATCGGACTGCTGTCCCTTGTGGTCTGCTCGTCCCCATCACATCCAATTTCTGTGACTTCAGCCATGAAGGCTCTAGCATTCGACTCAGGATGTGAACTCCAATCATACGTACCGTACCATCTAGTTGTCGGTCTGAAGTGACGTTGGATAGTAAACCAGCTAGATTGGCTTGTCCAGATGAGGAACTTGGAAGGTATCGTTGTTGGGACTGATTTTGGAATTGTCCCTGATGCTGACTCTGCCCTTGGTATGACTCCACTTTCGGTCTCTGACACTCCCTAGCGAAGTGTCCCAGTCCTTGGCAGTTGTAGCATTTTACCTTGGACTTATCAAATCCTATCCCCTTGTTATTCATCTGCAGATTCCTCCCAGTTCTCTTTATGAATCTCTTAACCCTCTGGGTTACCATGGCCAGTTGCCATTTAAGATCCATTTCCTCAAGATCATCAGGGTCGACCTGATCGTAGTCTTCGTCCCAAAGAGCCGGATCATTAATCTTCCCTTGAACACAATTTCCGTATGCGGCCACAAAAGAAGCAAGCAGATTCAGATGTTCTTCCGCCGACTTTGCGCTCATGGGCATCTTTGAATAGCTCTGAGATGTCGATGCCTGTTGTACTTGAGGTTGCGGTTCTTCCGATCTTCCTAACCCTAAGAACGCGCGATTTAATGTGTCATCAGACTCTGCTGGTGACGACATTTCTCCCGTGAAAAACGCTGTAGCAGTCTTCGGTTCGGCTGCCGCTGAAGGTTTTGTCGTCTTTCCAAAATACATTGCTGGATTCTGGACTTGTTCGTAATCAGTCTCGGCCTTCAGTAGCTCGAAGTGATATGCCCTCAACGTTCCCACTATATCATCCAGAGATTGAGTATAGTATTTGTCCTCATTCAGCTTAATCATTGCCACGTACATAGCCCATTTGGCTGGTAGGGCATCAAGAAGCTTGTTGTTCTTGTCAGTATCAGTAAACTCAATCCCGTGACTTTCAAGTTCCGTCAGCAGGTGATAAAACCGGGTGATGATGTCATCCAGTTGTTCATCCTTTAACGCCTTGAAGATTGCGAACTGTTGTTTCAACAGCTCTGTACGCTTTCTACGAACCCGAGGATTCCCCTCACACCTCTTCTCTAGCGACTCCCAAAGTTATTTTGATGTCCTCTGAGTCCTAAATGTGTGTAAAATATCCTGCGGCAACGCCATTCGAATTAGTGAGAAAGCTTTGTTTTCGGCTTCAAACAATTTCTTGTCATCCTCCTTCATCATTTGATATGACAAGACTTTCTGACGACCTTCAACTTTTGAAACCGGTGGAATATACCCTTCGTCAATGCATACCCACATGCGCATGTCGTTAAAACGCACGAAATCAGTAAATCGGTCTTTCCACCAGTAATAATCCTCGACTTTCATCAGCTTAGGCGGAGCGTTTGCCTTTCCGACCTCGTGGTCCATTTCTAGGAATTTCTGAAGATTTGACATCTTTTCAAAAGGAATTGAATTTGAACTTAATTAATTTAATTCGAAACTGATTTAGACTAACTCTTTCGAATCTAGGTAGATTCGAAACTAATTAAGGTTATATCTTTTGGGATTAAATTCGATTAAGTGTTGAAATTTAATTAGATTCGAAATTATGTCAGATTCGAAATGTCCTTAGATTCGAAGGCAAGCAGACTCGAAGTAACAGCAGATTCGAACCCTATTTGAAACTAAACTAGACTCGAACTAAACTCGAAACTAAGTAGATTCGAGAGCCTATTCGAATGTAGCACAAACTCGAAAATAGATTCTAAACCCTCTGTATCAGACTCGAAAGGAGCAGATTTAGGTTAGACTCGAGACTAAAGTGTAACCCTAATTACTCCTATTAGATTCGAGCGCCGCAAACTCGAAAAACAGCTAATACTTTGATTTTTTAACGATTTTCAGATTAAACCAGTATTTTTCTAACGAAAAATAATGGTTTCGATCAAAAACGTGAAAAACCACAAAGTATTTTCTGAATATGAATTTGCTAAGCTCATAAACTCGATTTTGAGAGAAAAACCGTCCAACTAGCGTCAAGAAACCTAGAATGTATCTGATGAACACGAAGAACACCAAGAACACTCCGTAGGCTCTGATACCACTTGTAAGGTCTACCACTACGAGATCTATCTAGTCGCGGACCCGTCAACGAGTGCGGAATCCTCGTTAACGGTTAGACGGAAAACTCTCAACTACGAAACACGGAGACTATCAGAGGCTGAACGAACGCCTGACGAACGATCCTACAAACTGATTCTCTCCGAAACCGACCTAAAGCTGATGATAAACTCGAGATCGCTTTAAGCTTAATTCCTCACGAATTCTACAAAAAGTCTGATAATATCTCGAGTCTATCCCTAATTATAGACCCTGATTCGAGTCTGATGTGGGCCAAACTCGAATCTGGCCCAAGGCCCATTCGAGTCTGTCCACAAAGACACTCTCGAATCTGGGCTCTTCGAATCTAGGCTACATTCGAATCTGTCACAGATTCGAATGCCAAGCCTTGTATGATTCGAATCTAGCCTTTTACATAAACAACTAAGTGTTGAAACTTATGTTATTACTTATGATTGATTTTATCTTTATACTTTATGTTTGAACTTCTTGTAATACGTTACATCAAGTTCAAACATACAAACACTAATAAATATCAACCATATATAAACATATATAACACACACTTGCTAAAATCACAATGTAGGATCACTTAGACTGCTATCGTCACACAGGATGTACCAACAGAGCTGATTGAAAAACTTACTGAATCTGAAAAGATTCGTAAGAACAATTACGACATTCTTGTTCAGTTAAATTTTGATAAAGATCTTGCTTTACGTGATGTATCAATACTGAAAGAAGAAATTCAGAGCTTGAAAGACAAACAAAATTCTGAGAAGTGTGCTCTTAAATTGAAAATATCTGAATTAAATAAAGAACTTGATGAGTTGAAACAAGAGAATCTTCATACTACAACTCATATGAAAAATGTTTTGCCTGAAAGATCTGAACTGTATAAGAAAGTTAAAGATATTGAAGAAACACTTTCCAAGATAAATCACACTGATCAAAGTTGTGTTTTAAACAAATCTGAAAATTTTTTTGCTCTTGTTAAAGAGTTATCTTTAACTAAAGATTTAATTGAGAAGGAAAGACATGAGTTCTTGCTGAATTAACAAAATTTTAAAACAAAATCAGAATTGTTTGAAGATGAAAGAAAGATGTTCTTAATTAAAGAACAATCCTTTAAAACTAATTACCAATCATTTGATAATGACAGAAATTCTTATTTGGTCATTATCAAAGGATTAGAAGATCAAATATCTCATCTTACTAAACAATTTAATGATTTTCCTTCTTCAAAAGAATCAGAGGTTGAGATTCCTTCAGTTTGTTCAAAATCTAAGTTGATCATTCTGATTTATCTACAGAGTGAAAAGAATCTAACTAAATTTTCTAAATTTGATTCTTTTTCAGATCTTAAACTTAAGTATCTGTTAAAGATACACAGATTCAAAGATAATGTTGTTGAACAACTTCCGGTAAAGATTTACACTGATGAATCTTCGAAGTCAAATTTTCTTAAAGTTTCTGGAAATACTGGTCATTCTTCACAGAAAACAATTTTCACAGAAAACAATTTCACAGAAAAACACCAAGTGTTACCAGAAACAGGCTAGAACCGGACAATTGTTCATAAAGAAGAGTTTGAAAGAGTCTGAACATTCAAACTCAAGTTTCTTTAGAAAATTAAAATTTTCAATTATCAAATACTCGAAGAAATTTGTTTTCTGCTTTTGAAAGAGAAGCTAATAATTTTAATCTGCATTGGGTACCTAAACCCCAGTTTAAGTGGGTACCAAAACCCATTTTGAAATGGGTACCCAATAGTGCTAACAAGTTTTGGATCCAAATCGGTTTGGATACCAAAGACATCTTAAACTTTGCAGGTTTAAGGAACCTGTTCAAATCAGTTCAGGACCCGTTCTTCACTTTAATAAGCTCTTGATTACTTCAGATCAAGACCCGTGCTTCAACTCAAGTAGGTTTCTTATCATTTCAAATAAGAACCCGTTCTTCAATTCAATAATGGCTCTGTTCAACTAGAACCCAGTCTTAAGTTCAAAAAGGCTTTCAGTTACATCAAACTGAAACCTGAGCTTCCGCAACAAAGGCCTCTAATCATTTCCGATTAGAACCCAATTCTGAAGGACGAATCCTTCTGAAATTCCTGCCCTGAATTCAACTCTGAAGCTAAATCGACAAAGAGGGAGTTTTATTTTTATAATTTTTTACTCCTGTTTATACTTTTCATGAGTTGACTAACGTTTTGTGCTTCCAGGGGGAGTTTCAGATACTTTGACGATGACATTTTTCAAAAATTGTGTGTGATGTTTTACGAATATATTTGATACACACATAAAAAGAATTTTGAGCTGAAATGAAAATTTCTTATGATTTTCTAAATCTATCAATGAGATTAATTGATCTAATCTCTTTGATTTTCATGATCTCATTTCTTCTGAGATTCTCTTTGTTATAACTCTTCCAATTCATACTGGATTCTCACGTTATTTCCCAAGCGCTAATTCTTTCATGAAAATCTGATTCATTTCGTATCATATATCAGATTTTACATTTCATTCTGATATATCCCAACTCATCATTCCCCATATTCATTCTGACTCTAATTCATCATTTCTTTGTTTGATATCCTCTGCGGACTCCGATTATGCACCAAATTGAGTGATAGGCATAAATATCACTTCTATGGTCTAACCAGAACCGGAAGACCTACCCAAGAAGCAAACCAACTGTAGTTTGTGTGGGTGAGGGTTCTTTAGGTTTATTAGTTGAGAAGTGTCAGTTATCACGGGATAGTGCAGGGTCGAACAGAGGTAAAATATAAATGAAAGGGATAAATTGAAAGGAGATGGTGGTGCATCAGATAATGCTTTCAAAGCTGACTTATTTTAATTATGATAAAGTGAGCCGGAGGGAGCTAAGTTGAAAAATGTTGAGAGCTGAGAGTTGAGAAAGGATTTGAAGAAGAGATAATCCTACCTACACTGTGTCTGTTGGGTAAACCATATAATCTATCAAGTCCTATAAGACTTGATATTGAAAAAGACGTCATGGACCTAGTGACGCATGCACTTAACCCCACCAACCACGCAGTTATCTCTCAAAAGATTTATATTTCAATAATCACGAAGATATAGCACATTTCTATCGATATATCATTTGGATATTATTGGTATTGAAACAAGGAAGACATTTGCTCCGGTCTCCAACTTTAGTTGATGCGCATTGTGTCTGAAACTAATTATATACACTTTTAGGACACATCGAGTCTAACAGTCTGCGTGACTATAAACTGCTAGTCCAAAGTGACTAAGCCGGAACAAATAAGAGTGATTCTTTCATGATTAAAGGATTTTATGATGACTATTTAGAAATCCTACCAGTGTTAACATCACGCCAGCGCTGAATGTAGGTCACATAGATATTGTCTATTGTGCAAACAGGAATCCTATGTGGATCTGGATTCGTTATTTCACAAAATGAATGTGTTTCACTTTCCCCAAAGTTGAAAAGCTTTGTTTTTATACTGAAAAGATATAGTATCAATTCGAGGGGGAGTGAAATTTTTGAGGGGGAGTGAGATAGATTTGTTTAGTATAGGGGGAGAGGATATCAGTTTGAGGGGGAGAAATTCAATTTGTCATATTTTGAAATTATAATTGTTGTTGTAATTCATCTACTGTAAACTTCAATGAATCAATGTCTCTGAAAATTTTGCATGATGTTCATATTTCTTATGATCATCATGAGGGGAAGAAAAGCTACAGTTCAGAGACAACAGTTGAGTAGACTGAAGACAACTGAAGAAATTGGAACAACTTATCAAGATAATTGATAATGGGACAGAATCGAAAGCTATTCACGATTCAAGGGGGAGTGTGCTTACAAGAAAAGAGAAGATCAGAAAAGAAGAGATGTGAAGATCAGAGTGAGACGATGAAGAAGAAGATTTTATCAGAAGATTCAAAGATCAAAGAAAAGAAGAAGATTCAAGAAAGAATCAATCTGAATTAATTAAAAATTGTTTTCAACTCTAAGGGGGAGATTGTTGGGTACAATTATAATAGAGTTGAAAACAATATTTTGTAATTGCTCAGGAGCTTGATTGTAATTACACAATAGTTGTAGTGTGTATATAAATAGGAGTTAGTTGAAGAACTCAATGTAATATTCTTCTCTCATTTAATCAATCAACAGTTTGTGATAGTTGTTAATTGTTCATATAATTATGTTTAGATTGATTGAATTGCATGAAATATTGAATTCACACCAAAAAAAAAAAATACTAACAAGTCATTTATTTTCATGTCATAATTACACATGTCTTTTAATTTTCTATTTTTTTAGTTTAAACTAAATAAAATCTTTGGATATTAATAAATTACATTTTGACATCCTCTAGGAGATATAATCATTAATCATACATGTTCTATATGTGACATTTGTCATATTATATTTTTACTATTTGAAAAAGGGCAAATGACTAAAAATAGTAATAAGTTTTGACATTTTTATCATTAATAGTAACATTATTTATTTTTTTTATCATTAATAGTAACAACTTTTTATTTTTCTATCAATAATAGTAACGGGTGACCTGTAAACCTGTTTAGCAGGTCACCAACTTTTCAATTATCAAAAATAGTAACATCTTTTCAGATTTTTATCAATAATAGTAACATGTCAAACTAAAAACATAATTTTTTTATTTTATTAAGTTCTCTAATATTCCATAAACACCAAAATAAACCAAATTTTTATTCCGAATATTTACGGAAAGATAATATTCGATTATTTATTCACAATTATATATAATATGAATGAAAAAAATACTGTAAATCATTTCAATTTTCACTTTTTCCAACAAAAAACAACGAACCATCATTTTCTTAGTTTTTCCGAATAAAATAATACAAATCGTTCCATTTTTTAGTTTTTGCCAATCTAAATGAGTCATAATTTTTTTTATTTAGAAAACAAAAAATCAAAATTAGTCTCAATATTTTCATTCATAAAAAACTATAAAACACAATGAGTCATGGTTTTTCCCTTCATAGAACAACTAAAAAATGAATGGGTCGCAATACTTTTTCATTCGTAGTACTTTTCATTTGGAATAAAAAAAGTACAAATTGATCATGTTTTAGATTTTTTTTTAACAAAACACCATAAATCATTTTGATTTTTCGTACAAAATAATTGCAACTCATTAATTTTTAAATTTTTAACAACGAAAAAATTCTAATTTATAGTTTCGTACAAGTGGTTATGTATCGTTTTCATGGATTAAAATATTTTTCATTCGGCAAAACTATAAACTGGAATAATTCATAGTTTTTTCGTTGTTAGAAACACAAAAATAAATGAGTTGCAATTATTTTGTACTAAAAATCAAAATGATTTATAGTTTTTTGTATAAAAAATCTAAAACATGGTTGGGTCGTAGTTTTTCATTCAGGAATGCTAAAAGTTGTATGATTTATAATCAATTTCGTTTGAGATCTACTAAAAAGCTGATCAATTTGTACTTTTTTTAATTCCAAATGAATAGTACTACGAATGAAAAGGTATTGCAACCCATTCATTTTTTTAGTTTTTCCATGAATGGAAAAACCATGACTCATTGTGGTTTATAGTTTTATTATTGAAAAATATTGAGACTCATTTTGATTTTTTGTTAATTAAATTAAAAAACTATGACCCATTTAGATTGGCAAAAACTAAAAACTTGAACGATTTGTATTATTTTATTCGGAAAAACTAAGAAAATGATGGTTCGTAGTTCTTTTGTTGGAAAAAGTGAAAATTGAAATGATTCATAGTATTTTTTTCATTCATATTATATATAATTGTGAATAAATAATCGAATATTATCTTTTGTTAGGCACAAAAGGCCTCAGTCAAACCTGTTCTGCATCTGAGGGGGAGATTCTTAATCAAACCTGTTGATGCATTTGAAGGTTGAATTTAAGGCCTGTTATATGCCTTATTGAAACCTGAAAATGATTTGCAATATCAGTCCAAAGCTGTTCTATATGTTGCATGTGTTGCAACAAAGACAGTTTGTCCAAGCTGTTCAGTCTGCTGAACAGGCTGGACATAAACTGTCTACGCTGCTCTACACTGGTGAGCAGCTTGGGCAATTTACAAGTGTTCTGTTCTTTGTGAACAGAACCTGTTCTTTGTGAACAGGCTAAACACTCTATGGAATATGTTTCCAAGTCCTCATGTATTGTTTTTGGCTAAAAGATCAGTTTACAAAGTCGAAGACAAAGTGGAAAACAGAACTGCTCAGCCTGCCCACGTTGTTCTGTCACATGAAGACAAAATGATATTTTAAAAAGGGTGACATACCTTTTTCTTATATCAAAATAGGCCTTAACTAAGAAAGAAAGACGCAAAGTTGACATTCCTTATTTAGTTAAAGCTAATGCAACAGTAGACAAAAAGAAAAGACAAAAGTTCTGCACACATGAAGACAAGTCTGCTTTTCAGAATGTGCAGAAAAGTTTATGTTGTCTTTTCAACAAGACTTTCCACTTTTCCTGTCGTCCAATAAAGAAGCTTCTCTTAGATCCTCTGAGAGAGTATAAAAGGAAACTTCCAAGGATTGAAAGGATAAGCCAAAAAAGCTAAGTGCTGAAGCCAAGAGTGAATGTGCATTCAAGTGGTTTCCAACCGGCAAAAGGGACTCATGGCAGAGACTTGTGACTGGGAGGAGTCTGATTCATCATCTGATGAAGAAGACAATCACTGTCTGATGGCCAACACTGATGTCCCATCAACAAGCAACTTCAAACAGGATCTGGCTGAAGCTGAAGCTTTTAGCAGCTTGGAGAACTGGAACCCTACAATGATGTATAAGGTAAAAAATTTTATGGATTACAGTTCTGAAGAAAAAGTTAAAATGTTTGAATATATGCTTGTTGATCTGAAAGCTGCTGTTGAGAAGCATATTGTTTTATTATCTGAAATCTCTAAGCTTAAAACTGATCTTGAAACAAAATCCAGTAAACTGGACAGTTTCCATAAGTTGGAAACTGAGCTTGATGAATTAAAACACATCAACTCTATTTTACTGGAAGAAAAGAGAGAAACAGACATAAAACATGCTAAGCTTCAAAAGATAGTTGACTCTTGGTGCCAATCTGCACAAAAAGTCAGCCACTGTATAAGTCAACAAATCCCTGCACAAATCCAAGCCTATCTTGGAGGGGATCTTCACACAGCAGGTTCCATTGTTGAAGTTAATAATCTGAAAGAAGACTTGTCCACTCTTGGTGAGCTTCCAAACACTTTCATTCAAAAAGTGAATGATAAATTAATCTCAACAAACAGGTTTGTCATGCCTCAAAACACTGACAGCTCGTGTGAACCTAGCTCAAAAGCTGCTGATGAAATGAATTCTCCATCAAATCAGCTTGCTAAGTGCTCTACTGATTCACACAAGCAAAAGAAAGGAAAGCATGCCCAAACTGCAGCGGTGGACACCAAACCTGTTGACAAAACAGGCTTTGGATCTAAAGCTGATGTTAAAGGCACACTAATCCTTTTAATGCTGAACATTTTGAAAATAAATTTTCAAAAGGTAAGCAGTCTGCATTTAACAAGGGTAAGTCTCATGTTGAAGGCAAACGTGCTGTGATTTCAAATAAGTTTTCTAATCATAGTAAACTGGTTCTAAATGAGAATAAGTTTTTCAAAACCAGAAATAATGATTATGTTGATAGGCAGCATCAATCACATCTTAGGAAGGACAAAGGCTGTGAAATACAGTTTCTACCAATTCAATCAACACAATACAATTAATAAGATCAATCAATGTAATCAAAACTAACCGAATGATTGGATTTAAGATCTTGATGATTACAATACGTTGAAGTGTAAAATCCCTCGTACAGTGCTGCTGTTTCTCAAAATTTAATACGTACAAAATCTGACAGATCTCTATTTCTAGAAAGTCAACATGACTATTTATATACAATTCCAAACTATAAGGAAATAACATAGTAAGTCCCTAGACTTTAATCTTTCATCAACTAAACATATTCCAACATTCTCCCCCTTTGATGAAAGAAACAAAGTCTTCATGTTGACAATCCAATCTTCTGTTCAAATCTTCGAACACTTTTTCTATCTGACAGCCTCCATTCAATCTTAGAGATAAATTCAACCATGAGTTTTCTATCGTTAACTGACAGAGCACCTTTCTTTGTCTTCCTCTTCTGATCTGCTGCCAGTTTGCCTTTCAGACCAGTCAACACTTTAATCAATGTTCCGTCAGAAAACTTATTCAGTTCAACACTTCTCATGGCTCTCAATCTTTTATTTCTATCTTTGTACATGACAGCTGGATGTTTCACCATTATAACTTGAAATTCTTTAAGCTCACCAGCAAATTTAATATCTCTGTGAGGCGCAGTCATGTTTATCTTCCTCATCCCTCTCTCAACTCCAATCTGTAAATCTTGCACTGACATTAATACCAGCTTCGTATGCATAAAATGAAACAATGTCTTCAGCGCAAATCTACAATGTTCGTTCCTTTTATTCCTGCACAGTTCGTCAAAAAGATCTTCAATATCGACCAAGTGCATGTTGAACATGTCGGCTTCAGTGAATACATACGTGTTTCCATCGGACCTGGTAACAGTAAACTTCGGATAAAAAATCTTAACAAATCTTTCCTTTTCGATCATCACCAGATCTACTATCCTGAATTCACTCTTCACCTTCTCAACCTCTTGAGTCTTATTTCTTAAGAAACTGGCATAGTTGACCAGATTAGGCATGTTCGGCTCTAAAACTCGGAATAACTTGAGAAATGAACAGGGAGCTTGTTTCTTGCAAAAAATCCTTTTCTCCAAAATATCTTCAATATAAGGCATCTTATTCCTTTTTCTGATGAATTCAGCAGATCTATTCTCTGGAAGCTCTAGCTTTTTCACCTTCTTCTTGCTTATCTCATCTTTATTCAACAAAGTCAACATATCTTGAATTTCTCTCTGCACCACTTGTTGAGCTTCAAATCTGAGTCTATGTTGTTTCTTAGACTCATCGGCAAGCACATACTCGTTGAAGAATCTATCCATTACCTCAACCTCATTCAGTATGACCTTTTCTTGTGCAACACTGCTCTCAACTGGAAACTCTTCAAATTCCTCTTTAACTTGAATAACCACCTCTGGCTTTTCAACCGTTGGTGTCAAATCAGTATCCTTCAAAATCTCTTCAACTAACCCTTCCTCCTCCTCAATTCTTTCAGCTCTGAAATCAATATCAGTTAAGGCAATTATATCATCATCTTCTGATACTTCAATGTACTCCTCCCTCTCTTCTCCTATACCTTGAATACTTAAATCTTGATTTTTCTCTTGATTGTCTTCATCTGAATCAATATATTCGACAAAGTGATAGATATCAGACTGAATGTTCAAAGGAACTGGAACATCTTCATGAAGAATCAATCCCAGCTCTCTTTGTTCACCAGCTGAATCTTTTGAGCCTCCAGCCTCTTTCTCTTGAACTTCCGGTTCCTTTTCTGGATACGTAATCATTAATAACCCAGGCGTTGGTTCATCAAGCTTTCTCCTCTTCTCCCCCTCATGAGGAGCATCATCGGAGTCCTCATCATGCTCATCATGCTTCCTTTTGGATGAGGAAGCTTGAGCCTTACACGACTCTTCTACTGCAGCTACTCTTTCAGACAAATTTCCCAAAGCCGTTACCACTGTATTCTCTAAACTGATCATTCGTTCTCTCATCTCATCAAATTGATCAAAAACAAAATCTTTTAACTCTTCCTTCAACTCCTCCATTGCTTGTTTTGATTCATCTCTTTTAACCGACTCCTCCGCAACATCCTTTCCCTTCAAAAACTTCTGAATGTTAGACATTTGAGCCATGACCTCAGCCAGTTGATTAGATACATGCGTGTTGACTCCAGAAACAACTGCATTCAAGGCTGTTGACAGAGTTGATTCGGTCACAAACGGGGATAAACTCACTACTGGGTCACGAAGACTTCCAGTTGACACAACAGTTGAACTGGTAAACAGAACTTCTGTGTGGCCAGTGCTCAGAGTTGGTATTTGCGTTTCTCTGACTGGACTTCCACCCTCTTCAAGTGACGGAGCAACAAATGCTTCCATTACTAAGGGTGTTCCGGTGGGAACACGAAGTTCGGCCACACTGACTTCAACGAATGAAGTCGACTCAAGTGTCCTAATGTGTATAGGATCTAGACTCAGTGAATCAAATGAAGTCGTACACACGGGCAACTGTGTACTGGTTTCAATATCCATCAAGTCCAATTGACTTTCGGATAGATTGTGTGTTTCATCCCGGTGAGCAAATGAAACAATCTCCTGTTGAGAGGAGATTGAGTGGATAGGAGGGTGTGCAGTCGTCAGTGGGATACTGACTTGTTCAATGCTAACTCTCATAGGAGAGCTAACAGTGGATGTGGTTAATTCCCGGCTTTCTGGGCTTAAGGGCACCCTCACACTCTCTACAGCGATGTGCTTCAACCTCAATCATCATTCCCCCTCCTTCATGATGATCTCCACCATCATCACCATCATCATCATCATCACCCTCTCCCTCTTCTTCTTGAATATCAGATAGAGTTCTCTCAGAATCAGATTTCTCTTGTTCTTCCTCACCACCCCTCACACTTCCTTCACCCTCACTCTCAGAACGGCTAACCTGAACTTCAGCCCCTTGCTGAGGTTCCGCTATCCTTAAAGCTCCTGGGCTAAGAGAACCCGGTTCTTGGGTCTCTATGGGAGCATGATCTATTCTATATAACCTCACATTTTCACTCTCAGGATCTGCATACTTCAGTAAATATTCAGGAATCGGCATGATATTTGCATTAGGAGAGTCCAGCACTTCATGTAGACTCATCATAACATAGTCTGGGCATCGTTGAGAGTTGGCTCGCTTTGGAATATTTTCATTTGCCCTTAAGATCCCTCGAATAAGGATCTGTATGAATCTCTGAAGTGGCACAAATTTCCTTGCTCGATTTGTTGTTTTTGCAAGCACAACCTCCTTTAGATCCTCCCATATGCACTGAGCAAAGTCATAATGTTTATTGAATGCTATCCCATGAAAGATTCTCAAGCAGTGAATGCTGCATCTGTCAATCCCGGTATGCTTAGATGTCATACACCTATTGATGATCCCAAATAACGTATACCATTCGCCATTCAATCCATTTCTGTGAAACTTTGAGCTCTTCGCAAGTGGTTTTGAGTAGCCTAGGCAGATTAAATCATGAACCAGCTCTTCATCAGAAACAAAGTCTTCAAAATCTGCCAACTCAGGGAAATTCACAGTATCTATACGTCTTGGAAGAAACAAGTTATGACGCAGTCTTGCTAGGGTGATTTTCGTTTTGAACTGGTCAATTGTTACTTTGAAGTGGTGATTTCCGTCTGCGGGAACAAATTTGACAGTGTGCCAAAATTGTTGTAAGTACACTTGAGGAATAGACGGTTTGTATTGTAATAGATAACCTAGTGGATGACCTTTCAATATGTCCACTATGATAGGATGGCTTACTTTGATGACTTTGGTATCAAGACGATGATTATTGTCACGAAATGGAAGGCAATGTTTTGGTTTTACAAGTTGGTTATCAGGAATAATATGGGTTTGTGAGGAACGGGCTACAGAAGTTGATCGGACTGGGGTAGAGACGAGAGTATGGTTTGATGATGATTGAGCATCAGAGGAATTAGAATTTTGGGATTGTACAGGAGATGCCATTTGAATACCTGTAAAAATAAAATTCATGTTAGATTTACCAAGTACACAAAGTACAACCTTCAAAATGTAGAAAAACTTGTAACATTTTATCAGAAATTGCAATAACTTGTGATTTTCTGTTTAAAGCATCGGGATTCCTGACAATAATTGAAAAATTATTGAGAGAATTCCAAAGTCAATCGTTTAGAGACCAATGTTAGAAAAACACAAATTTGTAACAATTTCTTAAAAAAATGTGACATTTTTTCTGAAAACTTTAAAATTCTATACTTAGAAAAAAATTTCTGATGAATCTCGAATGAACCTATACAATTCTCGAATGACACTGTAATAATCTCGGGTGACACATGATACAACTCGAATAAGACTACACCCAACTCGAATGATGAGACTAGAAAACTCGACTAAGTCTACATACAACTCGAATGATATGTTCATGAAACTCGACCAAGTCTGTATACAACTCGAATGATGAGACTTCAAACTCGAATAATACACTATAAAACTCGAATGAAGAGTCTAGGAAACTCGAATAATACTCTGAAAAACTCTAATGAAGTTTGATTCAACTCGAATGAGTCTTGAAGTTTCTCGAATGAAGAAACATGAAACTCGATTAAGTCACAACAAAACACGAATGTTATATACATGAAACTCGAATGTAACATGTATTAAACTCGAATAGAAAATGAAATTCAACACCTAACTCGAATGACTAAGTCATTTTCTCGATTAACACAGAGTCTCAACTCGATTAAGCTTGAAACATATGTTCTGAAAAATTTTCTAAGTATTACATCCACATATTTCTCGAATGAGTCATGATGCATCTCGAATTATGCTTAGATAAAACTCGAAAAACAATGCATCACAACTCGAATGACACTGTCACTCAACTCGAATGACACTTTAAAAACTCGAATGTAACTGTTGATCAACTCGAATGAAGCTGTTGATCAACTCGAATGATACGTCAAAGAAACTCGAATGAAACTGTATTCGAGAAATGTCTTTTCATGTTTTTCGACAAGTCTAAAACACACTGAATTTGAGGAATTTAATTTCAAGAAGCATTTTCAGTGTTTTAACACTTGAACCCCCTTCGAAAATGAATTTTAAACACATTTGTTTTACTGAACTTTGAACAAAAACAACTTTAAAGTTGTTAAAAATTCAAATTTCAGAAAAATCAAAAATGCGAAACTGTTCGATTGAAAAATTGATGATTGTGTGTGTGTGAATTGAAAATGACTTATGAAACTACAGATTCATAGTCATATTGTCATTGTGGACAACAACACACACTTAATTTCAGTTTCAAGAATCATTCAGATGATTCACCATTAACGGCCAAGAACTCAAAAATAAAAAGACGAACACATATTCACATTTGACCAAATACTCTGAAAATATGCACAAACAAACTGAAAAAAATAAAGAAAACCAAACTTTTACTCACAATTTCGATGAAAGAAAACCGTCGGTTGGTGGGTTTTTGAGTTTTCTTCAAAGTTAAGAAAGCTTGTTGGAGAAGATGAAGTTGATTTTCCGAAAAAAAATGATTTGAATTTGAAAATTCAAATTTATAGTCAAATTGAGCCGGCCCATTTGAATTTTTTTTTTTTAATTTTAAACAACCCGGCCCATGTTGAAATTTTCTCAATATTAACATTCGGCCCATCTTCTATTTTAAACCACATTAGCCCACATATCTATTTTTCAAAAAAATTGTGACTAAACAAAAATTTGAAAAAAAAAAATTTTTAAAAAAAATCCATCAGCTCAAAAAAAAAAATTTAGAATGAACTTAAAAAAAAATATACTTGAGAAAAAAAAATTTCACATACACATTATAAAAAAATATGAAAAACACACTCAACAAAAAAATTAAAATTATTAACAAAATGCGTTTGCTCCCCCTTGAATTTTTTGAAAGTTGCTCCCCCTCAACCTATGATTTCAGTTTGCAGCTCTGCTCCCCCTACAAAATAACAGATAATTTTTATCAGATTTATGCAAAATCAGATAAAATGTTTTTCTGCTCCCCCTGCACATGACATTCCAGATCTCGTTAAATTCTCAAGTATTTAAACCTTTTATGAATCCTGAATTTAACATCAGATAAAAATCACTTAAAAAATGAAAATTTTAAAATTAAAATTTTGAAACTACTGAATTATTAAATCTTAACGATTCAACATACCCAATTTGTATACCAAAAAATTAAATCGTTTTTCATCTAACGCTTTGGTAAACAAATCAGCTAGTTGATATTCAGTAGGTACAAAATATAATTCTATATTTCCATTTTCTACATGATCTTTAATGAAATGATACCGAATGTCGATGTGTTTTGTTTTAGAATGTTGCACCGGGTTTGATGCAATAGCGATTGCACTCTGAGAATCACAGTATATTGGAATCTTCTTTGGTGTAAACCCGTAGTCACGTAGTTGGCTTTTCATCCACAACACTTGTGAATAGCAAGAAGATACAGCCACGTATTCTGATTCAGCTGTTGACAATGAAACACAGTGTTGTTTCTTGGATGACCAACATACGGGTTTGTCACCTAAGAATTGTACTGCTCCTGACGTACTTTTTCTGTCCATCTTATCACCTGCGTGATCAGCGTCAGAAAAAGCAGTCAGATGAAATGAAGACTCCCTAGGGTACCACAAACCAAGATTTGGTGTACCTTTGAGATATCTTAAAATTCGTTTTGCAGCAGTTAAGTGTGATTCTTTTGGATTTGCCTGATATCTAGCACAAACACATGTAGCAAACATAATATCGGGTCTACTGGCTGTTAAATACATTAATGACCCAATTATACCTCGATAATGGGTTACATCTACAGGTTTCCCTGAGATGTCCGCATCGAGTTTTGATTTTGAATCCGGAGCCATGGGAGTTTTCATAGGAGTACTATTGACCATGTTAAATTTCTTTAACATGTCTTGGATATATTTTGACTGATTGATAAAAATACCATCAGTCAATTGTTTTACTTGTAAACCTAAGAAAAAATTAATTTCCCCCATCATGCTCATTTCAAATTTCTGGGACATTAAAAACGCGAATTTCTTACAAAATTCAGGATTTGTAGACCCAAATATTATATCATCTACATATATCTGTATTACTATAATATCTGGCCCCTGACGTTTTATAAACAGAGTTGTGTCAACTGCACTATTTGTAAATCCACATTTCAACAGATATGTTGAAAGTGCATCATACCAAGCACGAGGTGCTTGTTTAAGGCCATACAGTGACTTATCCAAAATATATACATGATCAGGTTTCGAAGGATCAGTAAACCCTTCGGGCTGATATGTATATACTTCATCTGTTAGCTCCCCGTTTAAAAACGCAGTTTTGACATCCATTTGATATACTGTAAAATTTTTATGTGCGGCAAAAGCTAAAAACATCCTTATAGCTTCAATGCGTGCAACTGGTGCGAATCTTTCATCATAATCAATTCCCTCTTGTTGACTGTATCCTTTGGCCACGAGACGAGCTTTATTTCGAATAATGACGCCGTGTTCATCTTTCTTGTTCTTGAAGATCCACTTCGTGCCAATTATAGATTTGTCCTTTGGTCGCTCAACAAGTCGCCAGACCTTTAACCGTTCGAACTGGTTGAGTTCCTCTTGCATCGCCACAATCCAATTAGCATCCAGAAGGGCTTCTTTTACATTTTTAGGTTCAATCTTACTTAAAAAATTTGAAAATAAGCATTCATTTAATGTAGCCCTTCTGGTTTGGACTGATGACGATGGATCACCAATGATATTCTCTATTGGGTGATTTCTTGTCCACTTAACTGTATGTGGAAACGGTTCTATTGGGTCTTGGTTGGGATTGGAATCTACATATGGTTCGGGAGTGATTGCAGATGTTGTAGGTGGAACATCGGAGGTAGGAGCTTCTGACTGTTCTGAAGTAATAGGGGTTTCAGAATTATGTGGAGGTTCAATTGGTTGTACAGTCTCAATAGTTGACTGCACCTTTGCTGTTGAAGCTTCTCCAGTTTCTTCTGAACTTTGTTGTTGAGATAGATCTGAAACTACGACTGGATCTTCAGTGATCCTGTCAGGCACCAAATTTTGAACATTAGATTTGGGAGTTTCAAAATAATCATCATAAAAGTTCTCAAACAACTTATTTATTTCATTTTGTTCAGCATTTTGTTTATTGTACTCCAAAGAAGTCTGCATGTTAGGTCCGGGTTCTGAACTGGTGTGTTCAGAAGCCATTATCATTCCTTCGTCAAATTTAACATTTACGCTCTCGTTGACTATCTTGGTTCTCTTGTTGTATATTCGGAAAGCAACCGATTCCTTTGAATACCCGATGAAGATTCCTTCATCCGCCTTTTGATTAAACTTTCCCAGATTGTCTTTATCATTCAATATAAAGCATCTGCAACCAAAGACATGGAAAAATTTAACATTAGGTATTCTTTTATTGATCAGCTCATACGGAGTCTTTCCGAATCTTTTATTTATTATTGAACGGTTTTGTGTGAAACATGTTGTTGCAACCGCTTCTGCCCACAAGAACAATGGTAAATTGGAGTAGGCCAACATCGTCCTAGCTGCTTCCACTAGTGTCCGATTTCTTCTTTCAACGACACCGTTCTGTTGTGGAGTCCGAGCAGCTGAGAATTGATGTGTAACTCCAACTGAATTTAAGAACGAGTCCAATGATTTGTTCTTGAACTCTGTTCCATTGTCTGAGCGAATTGTCTGGATGGTGAGTTGCAACTTTACTTGTATTTTTCGGATGAAGTCAATGATAGATTCGGTGGCATCTGATTTGGATTTCAGGAAAAACACCCATGTGTATCGTGAGTAGTCATCAACTATCACCAATACATATCTTTTCTTATTTATGCTCTGTACTCGCATTGGTCCACACAAATCCATATGCAGTAACTCTAATGCTCTTGTGGATGAATGTGCTGTTTTGGATTTGTGTGTGGCTTTTGTCATCTTTCCTTTTTCACATGCCGCGCATAGTTGCTCTTTTTGATATTTAAGCGCCGGCAGCCCTTTAACTAATCCTCCTTTTGCTAGGTTGGTCAGTTCATTGAAATTTAGATGCGAAAGACGACGATGCCAAAGCCATGCTGTTTTGGATGTTGCTTTTGACAATAAGCAGACATCTTTCTTCAGATTGATCGAGGCTAGATCAATAGAGTACAGATTTGTTTTCCTGGTTCCTGCAAGAATTTCTTTTCCTTCTGCTGATTTGATGCTGCACCGATTGGCTTTAAAGTTGACTTCTAATCCCTTATCACACAGTTGTCTAATACTGAATAGATTATGACCAAGACCGTCAACATAAAAGACCTTTTGTATTGTGATTTTGTCATATTTCAGACTTCCATATCCCTTGATCGGACAAAACTGATCGTTTCCAAATCTTACCGTCCCACAGAACTTTTCTACAAAGTCCGTGAGTGTGTCTCGTTGTCCGGTCATGTGTTTGGAGCATCCCGAATCAAGGTACCATACATGGTTTACCTATAAAACGTAATAGCACATGAGGTACCCACTTGTAGTTGGGCACTTTAGTTTTAGGTACAACATGCATAGTATCTTTTGATTTTCTAACTGATATGGCTTTAGGTTTATCGTTTGAATTTATTTTAGGTACCCATTTCTGAATTGTTCTTTTGGGTATCCACTTTTGTACAATTCTCGGTGGAATTGTTTTTGAAGTTTTTATCTGTGGATCCTTTTGCTTGTCATACACAGGGTCCTTTTTCTTTGGTTGCCATACAAGCTTATTATGTTTCACAGTTTCAGACTTACAAACATAAGAATTCAAAGCAATTGATTTCGATCTTGAAAACTTAACACAAGAATTATTAACAAGTTTATTATTATTACAGACAGAATGTTCAATTTTGTTGTTTCTATCTGTAACAATTTTTCCTTTCACGCGCCATTCTTGTTTTATAATCTTGTTTTTCTCTTCTCTTTGCTTCTTTCGCCATACTTGTTTTCGCGACCCGTTCACAACGTTATCTGACATAAAAGAAGTTTGAGAATTAGAAGATTTAGATGCTTGGTTTTTCTGTAACCTTTTCATACCTGTTGAAGATTTGACTTTACGTGCAATAGAGTCCGTTGATGAAGATGATTCACCCTTTTCAAAAAGAGACTTAACAAGCAGTTTTGTTTTCTCCTTCTTTTGTTGCACTGATGGTGAATTTTCAGATGGTTTTAAAGAGTCTGTAGTCTTTCTTTGCAGAATTTGAACAGATTCTTTATTACCAGTTGATAGTTTGTTAGTCAAAGGTTTGATAAATTCACCAATTTTACCAAATCTTTGATCTAATGAATTAACATCAGAGTGCATGAACAGATCAAATTCTTTTTCTGAATTTATAGAATCCAGAGAAATAGATGAATGTGGATCAGACACATTTATGTTTTTAGACTTATCTTGCAACTTTTGATCTAATTTTAGTAATTCAGACTTGAGTGTTCCATTCTCTGTCTCAAAACTTTTAATTTTCAATTCTAAATCAGAATTTATCTGTTCTAAAATTGAATTTGGTAAATATAGTTTTTGAGACTGAGTTGGTAATTCAGACAAATCCTTTTCAGAATAAGTTTGAATGTACTCTTCTTTAGTATCAACACTGTTGCTGTTTTCATTTATCTTGGTATAGTCAACATAATTTTGCATTTTGTCTGATCTTGACCTTTTGATTTCTTCACTGGATTCTACTTCTTCAGATGCTTTCAAGAATGTCATTTTTAATCCTAAATTCATGTATCTGACATCATATAATGTTGGTGAATTTGTTATAGCTTTTGTCAGATACTTAGGATTTTCCCAACCAATACCAGATTTAGAGTTATAAAACTCTATATCTTTTGGTTGATTTAGATAAATTGTTTGATCTGTTTGCCCTCTTTTAATAAATTCATCCTCCATCTTTTTTATTTTCTCATAAAGTTTAGTTCTTTCTTCAAATATGGCATGATATTTTACAGAAAAATTTGAGGCTTCTAATTCAGCTACTAGCAAACTTTCTTGTAAATCAGATATTTTGTGATTCAGATTGGATATATTGCTTTGAAGTTCTTTTTCCTTATCCTGTAAGTCTGAGACAGCTCGTAAAGCTAAGGCTTTATCTTTGGAAAAATCTAGGACTAAATTGTGTTCATTTAGAAGTTTGTTTTCCAAAGAATGAACCTTTTTCTTTTCTGCTTTTAAGGATTTTTCAAACTTTTTAAGCATGAAAGCCATATTAGTTAGTTTTTCTTCTAATATGCATGATTCGTCAATATCAGAATCTGAAATGGAATTTACCTCCTGTCCTTCTGAATCCTCTGAGTTATCAGACTCTGAATTCTCCTCATTTTCAGCATTGTTTTGGCCAGATGCCATTAATGCAACTTCTTCTTTTTCTTCTTCTTCATCAGAATCAGATTCTCTCTGCTCTTCATCCTCTTCATCTGTCAGTCCAACCCACACCTCATCTTCAGCTATCATAGCTGATTCACTGAGTTCAGATTCATTGAAGATTTCTGACTTTAAACAGATATGGGCATCTTCATCCAAAATGTCATCATCTTCGGATAACTGTAACCAATGATCATCCTCTGCCATAAGAGCTTTGCCTGACTCTTTCTCTTTAGCTAAGAGGGCCTTTCTCGTATAGTAGTCTGAATTTTTGACTACTGGTGATCTGCATTCCCGGGCATAGTGACCTGGTTTTCCACAGTTATAGCATTTCTGTTCAGATTCCTTCTTGGTTGATTTATCTGACTTCTCATATTTGTCAGACTTTCGTGCACTGCTTTCTCCAGCCTTCTCATACTTATCCTTCTTCTCAACTTTCCTTGAGCCTGTTTTGTAGCGCATTTTGTTGTTTGTTGGCTTCCTGTAAAATTTCTTCTGAAATGCCTTTGTAAGCAGTGCCATCTGTTTTTTCATCTCTTCAATCTCTGAATCTGCAGATTAATCTGATGATTCTGATTCTGATGATGTACTGCTGATTACCGCTCTTTTCTCCTTTTTGAGCTTGTATTTATACTTTTTCTCCGCCAGTAGAGCTAGTGGATCAGCAGTTTCTTTTTCCGCTTTCTTCTTTCCAGATATTTTCCTCAAAACAACTTCTTGGTAGTTGTTGAGGTTTTCAAATAGCATATGAAAATCCATCTCCTCTATATCTTTCGTTTGTTGGATGATCATAGCATATTTTTCCCACTCTGGATTTAGGACATTTAAGAATTTGACATTGATGTCCAAGTTGGACTTCGTCACTCCGTTTCTTTTTACTTCACTTACCAGATTTACAAATCTTAGATAAGTGTTTTCCAGAAGTTCTCCTTCACGGGCTCTAAAGTTCTCAAAAGTCATTAGACTATTCCTAGCCCTATTTGTAGCAGCTCTGTCTGATCCCCGCATGATTTTGCACACTTCATCCCAGATGGACTTAGCAGTCTTTGTGTTTGTCAGACAAGTGTATATATCATTGGGGATTGATATCAACAATAATTTTCTGGCTGTCTTGTCCCCTAATTTTCTCTTTTTCTGTGCCTCTGTCAGATTTGTGACCTCAACAGTCCTCGGTGGTATTGGGGGATTGCCAGTTGGTACTCCTGGGATTGTTTCCATAAAGATTGCTGGTCCTTCAGTTAATGACTTCAGCATTTCTTCAGACAGATCATGGAAACTTATAAATTCCAGAAACCTTTCCCGCCATTGAACGTATTCACCCCTGTATAACATTGGGGGTTTGGTTTCGGATCCCATAGCAAGTGCATCTTTAGACATGTTGATTGTTTGTTGGGAAACTTTGACCAAGATCAAATGAACTCCGAATGAGATTGAAAATTTGATCACACCTTGAAACACAGATTAGTACTGAAACACAATGACTTGTTAGTAGCAATAAGCAGTTTAAATCAAGCAGTGAATTGTGTTTGTATGTATGTGTGTGACAAACTTGAATGTTTCTTGTGTTTATGAGTGAAACTTGAATGAATGTAGTGTAAGACTTGATTGAGTTTATGATAAAACTCGATTGATTCTTTCACTGAAACTCGAATGAGTGTTTGATCAAACTCGAATGAGTGTTAGATCAAACTCGAATGAGTATGTGAACAAACTCGAATGAGTATGTGAACAAACTCGAATGAGTATGTGAACAAACTGGAATATGTGAACAAACTCGAATGAGTATGTGAACAAACTCGAATGAGTATGTGAACAAACTCGAATGAGT
>JAANYP010006869.1:0-61760 GCA_020465985.1 Centrapalus pauciflorus | reverse complement strand
ACACTGGAGGAGGTTCCTGGAACATCTTTTCCATTTCTTCTCTTGTATCCTCAAGTTCTTGAATTTCACTTCTGATGAACATAAACTTGGGATCATTAAGCTCTCCTCTTTCATAGAAGCCTCTGAGCTGATCCCAGACGGCTGCTCTCCATCTGCTAGACTGCCTAAATGAAACTGCAAGTCTGAAGGCGGCAAGTTGTCTCAGATCAACTTTGTATAGCTCTGAGGCTCTTTGGAAGCATTTCTTCTGAGTTAGGGGATCTACAAAAAATGCCTCCAGCTCAGGTTCTTCAATAATTTTGCCATCCTCAAACTCTATTCCACTTGGCAGGCTATGATCAACTCCCTTCATATCAATGGCATAGTCGCCCTGTTCGATCAGTGTAAGGAGTAGCTCCATCTCTGTGTCCTTCTTTGTTCTCCTGACCTTTATTTTTGGATGTGTCACAAAGACACCTTCACTAATTTCCTTAGATATCAGGCCAATATCCTTTACTCTTTCCATCAACTTCTTGACATATGCCATGATCTGTTTAGCAGTTTCAGACTTTGATTCACTCAGGGCAACTGCCAGCTCAATCCACTCCCTGTATCCCATCTGAGCTACATCAGTGTGGTCATAAGTTTCCAATTCTGGGCCTGTTGCACCCATCCTTGTTATTTTAAGCTTCCACTGACTGCCTTTCCTTGATACAGGGACAACTTTGACAATTGCTTCCTTGGCTAGCCTTCTTTCAGCAACATCATGAAACTTTTTCTTAGCCAAGTTGTCAAAGTGGTATTGAGCTCTTGCATGGGGTACTGTTGATTTGGTCACAGAGACCTGAGTACCTTTCTCTACTTCCTTCTCTTTCTCCCCTGCTGATTGTCTGGCAGCTTCCATTATTTTCTTTTGCACCTCCAAGGTAGACATTTTAATTTTCTTTGCTTCTTGGAGTGCAAAGGATTTAGCAGCTTTAGCAGATTCTTCTTCTTTTCTCAATTCCTCCAGAGCTTGAAGCTGTTCTTCTCTAAACTCAAAGTACTTGTGCATAGGAAGACCCATCTCTTTAGCCCTGGCCTTGTGAAATTGAATTTCTGCCTGTTTCTGCTGTATGGGATCATCAGCTGCCTTTTCTTTTCCTTTAGCTGCTGCTGTAGTGACAGCAGCCTTAGGAATTTCCTCTTTTTCTTCTTCTTCTTCAGTTAGAATTAAGTGCCTCCTTTTACTGCTAGGCCTGTCCTCAGGAATGACTTCCTCCCCCTTAGACTGAGCAGGGTTTGGAGAGACAGCCTGAGTAGGCATAGCAGCTTGAGAGGCGCCTTCAGCTGTACCTGTTTCAAAGACATCTGGTGGCTGACCAGTGTGAGTTGCAGACACTGGTATCTCCTTAGGAGAAGAAGTTTTCTCCCCCTTAGACTTAGTCTTCGAGGCAGATGACTTCTCCCCCTTTGAAGGAGATTAAGCAGCGACTTCAACACCTGGTCTGCCTGAAGACACAAAGTCAGCAGGCTTGCCAGCAGGTTTAGTAGAAGGTTTAGGACCAACAAGGCTAGTCACTAAGTAAGCCAAGTTATCCTTCACCTCAGTAAGCTGGGAAAGACAGGTCTGAAGAGAAGTGGAGTGGGAATCAGCAAGGGATGTGAGCTTAACAATGTTTTCCCTGTCAGACGCTGTGAACAGCAGAGTTTGCAGCTGTGCAAGATGAAGTTCTAGAGAATCTTGCACATCAGCAAGATCTGATGACACAGAGTTTGACAGGGAGCCAATTAGAGTTTGTAAGCTAGCCAGAGTGGCTGGAAGGGTAGAGTTGCAAGAAGTGAGAAGTGATGACAGCTGTTGGGAAATAGCTGTCATTGAGGACACAGAATCCTGCTGAATGGAAAGAATAGAGGAAAGGGAGGTGGACACAGTTTGCAGCTGAGCAGTGAGTGCTAACAGCTGTGGAGATTGATCAGGCTGTGGAGTGGTAGGGAAAGAGGCCTTGAACGAATCAAAGAACCTCTGAAGTTGTGCAGACACAGAGTCTGATATGATGGAGGGTAGAGAGTTCATGGTGTTTTCCAAAGAACCAACTTTGTTGGTCAGCAAAGAAAGCTGATCCTTCAAAGGCAGGTCTTTGGGAGATGGAGGTGTATGGGTAGATTATTTTGAGTGGGTAGATGGAGAAGAGGATGATGAAGCTGGTGTTTGAGGATGTGATGGAGAGGGAAGAGGGACTTTGGACAGAAGCTCCATAGCCTGGGCAAAAGTAAGATGACCCAGTTTGGAGGGATCAAGGGGTCCTTCAGCAACGGCTGTAGCTGCATCACTAGGAGAAGGGGATGATGTTTGGGGCCTTTCAGATGCTGCTTGTGTTGCAACACCCTCATGAAGACCAGTGGTGGTTCCCTCTGCAGTGCCTTGGTCTAAAGGCACCTCATCATTGGGAGATGGGATATGCATTTCAACATCAGCAGTGGTGAAACCTGCTGATGGAATTTGCATGAAGGGAGCAGCCTCACCAGAGGGATGGTGTGATCCCTGAGGTTCATCAGCTTGGGATGTTGGTCCCTCAGCAGCTGTTTGGTGCAAAACAGCTGGATCATGGGGAGCAGAAGTTTGAGGCTGAGCTGCTGATTGGTCTATATCAGCAGCGTGGACACCTCGTGCAGACTCAGGGTGTGAGGAGATATGAGTGGGGGACAGTGTGGACACAGTATGGAGTGGAGAGGACTCCTGTCTCTCAATATCCTCAGCCTGTTGGGAGGCTGGGATAGTTGATGTGGGTATCTCCGTTTGTACAACTGGTTCCTGTTGGGAGGAACCAGAGGGTCTAGGCTGACTCTGGGTAGACTCAGATTGGAGTGAAGCAGGATCCAAATGAGCTGAACCTTCTCCCAAAATAGGAGAGGCAGCGGGGGTTGCTTCTTTTTCAACTGAACCCTGTTGAGAGGGAACAGAGGAGGTGGTTTTGTGGACTGTTTTCTTTTTGGCTAGAGATTTGCGTTGGTAATGAATGGATGATGTGGGTGATTGTGGAGAGGGGAGAGGATCTGTTTGGACAGGATGTGAGACTGGGTCAGGAACAGTGGGGCTGGCCTGTTCCATAGTCTCTTGTGCCACAGAGGCACCAGCCACAAAGGCTTCAGGCTCAACAGATGAGCCAGGGTGAGGAGTCTGCTCTTCCTCAGCCACAGAGGCTAAGGGAGCAGACTTAGTATGAGCTGTTTTGGCCTTCTTTTTCACAGGCCCAGCTTCAGTTGCCAGGGTCCTTTTAACAAGCTTGGACCTGGCTTTGGATTTTGTTACGGGAGCAGCAGCTTCTGGATCCACCCTCACATCAGAGGGTCCTTCCACCAAACCTAACAGCCTCCTCATTGGTGTGGATAGAGGAGGCTCATTTTGCAGTATAGGAGTATGAAAAATTCTATTCCCTATGACAGGGAATGCAGCAGTCTTAAGTAGGGGCTGAGAGTTGTAAAGTTGCTCACCACAAACATGGCTGAAAATGAGACTCAGAAACCTGGGATAACGGACAGCAGCTGGTCTTGGCTCTTGCTACACCAGGTTTCTCATGTTCGAAAAGATCCACTTAGCCATGTCAAGAGTAGTCCCATCCACTAGTTGTAGGACTATTGGAACTTCATCTCTACTGAGTTGGTCGAAGGAACCAACCTTGCTGCTGAAACACATCACCACAGAGGCGAATAAGAAGCTGTAAGTGGGTGACAACTCCTTCCTGTACAATGTTGCTCCAATTTTGGGTTCTGCTACACCACAGAAACGTAGCAGATTTCCCATTTGCTCGTTCTCAGGCTGGGGTAGATCATAAGACTCAGCACCAGGCAGATGAAGAACCTCCCTCAGAAGATCAACTGTTATCTCAATGGATTGAGTTCCATTAAGAATAGTTCCTTTGATGACCTTAGTGTTGGGATTGTAGGAGCATGTGTACCAGAATTCATACACCATCTCCTGGTACAGGACACCAGAAGATGCAGTCATGGCGTAGTTCAACGGATGAACTTTCAGAAACTCCACCATTTGGTCATAGCCCTTCCTCACATAGTTTTTGGGGATTGTGAGGTTGGCAATGTAGTTGGTGGGCTTAATGGTCAGCATTGTGGTGATTGATGAGTGTTTGACAACATCCTCACCAACGAACACCGGGAGAAAGGGATTAGGTCTGTGAGCCATTTGGGAATTTTTTTTTGAGGTTGAGGAAGCAAAGGACACTTAGTCGATTTTAGGGTTCTTGAGAATTTCTGGAAGTGATGAGGAGGACGAAGATGAAACTGTGATTGACCCAGTCGTATGAGTATCAAAAATATAACCCAAAAACACTATATAGATAGGGTAAGTGGGATCGAATCCACAGGGAATGATAGGTCGCTAAACTAGATCGGAGACTGTTTGGATTAGGATTGAAATCATTTGTTTTGAGCTAATTTCCTATTGCAAATTACTATTGTCGCGATGTCACACACAAGAATTGAATTAAAGAAGTTTCACTAGGAGAGAAAGAGGGTGTTTTCTCTCTCGTTATACATACTATGGCAATTCAGAATGTTATGGATTCCATTTACATGAATTGATACGAATTTACAACTTATGCTCCAAAACAACGTATACCACTCTATTGACTGTCTTCCTCCCCTATAGAGAGTGGGCACAACCAATGACATGGATATCAACCATTTCAGATACATTCACTGTTCATTCACATTTATTCATGCAAATATAATCCCTTTAACAGTTTCCATATAAATGAATTGGTTTTCACAACAGATACTCTTAAGACGAAGTATGCACCGTCTATTAATTGTCTTCCCCATATTAATGAGCCGGCACAACTAATGATATCACTATACCCCGTTATATACAATACCCATTGATTACAACCGTTCGTTCACATGCATGTTTCACAACTAATGTTCTTAAGACAGCGTATGCAACTTCTATTAATTGTCTTTCCCTTCATCACAGAGTTGGCACAACCAATGATATCACTATACGCTGTTATATACAACCCTCGTTGTTCAACACACATTCATTCACAAATAAGATCCACAACCCCTTTAAGCGCAAATTGGAAACTGAGATTAATTAAACACTCATTCACACCATAGTATGCAAACTAAAGAACAAACACCACAAAGTATTTAGCCAAGCATAGCTTGGATTAACTTACTAACAATGTCAAACATGGATAAAAACATTAAAGCTACCATTATTGCGTAAACACAATTGATTGGACTCCAACGCTTGATCTTTGTTCGATTCCTGTTGCCTTCCTTCTCTGATTTTCCTCCTAAAATCGCACCTTTGTGTGTGTGAAACCCCCAAAATGCGAACCCTAGGTCTAAAAAACGGATCCCCTTCAAAATGGTAACCTCCTTCCTAAAAAAACTGCAGCTTTTCGCACAACTGCCGCACCAGCGTCGACCCCAGCGTCTGGGACGCTGGCTAGGACGCTCAGACTCTGTTTCAGGGAGTTTTGGGCGTTTCCTGGGCGTTTGGGACGCTGGCTAGGACGCTGCTCCGGCGTCTGGGACGCCTGCTGGGACGCTGTGCACGAAATCCACACTCCAGCTACCATTTTTCTTTACTTTCTTGCCAAGCAACTGAAATTACAAAAACCTACATTAGCAGTACCAATTATCTCACATTTACACATTAAAACATAGCAAAAACACACGAAAATAGAAGTGATTTATATCACTGATCAAACCTCCCCAACTTACACCTTGATCGTCCCGAACAAGGCATCAAAACAGAGACAGAAGAATTAAACATCTGAGTTTTCCAGCCTTAAAAGTGTAAACTTTTAACATGATAAAACCGTGAACGATCAGTATGCAAGTGTCAGCATGTTCAGACTATGGGATTTTCCTTCCTAATAAATCCTTAGACATTAATTTTCAGCTCAAGGTTATGAGTTACTTCACTTGAAACCCAATTGCACACTTTATATTTCAGCACTTTTCTGCTCTTTTATTTCGAGTTTATACTAACACTTTCAATCGTGACTTTCTAGCAAATCCATGTAACGGGATTTAGGTCAATCGATCCCAAACCAGACGGTCTTAGGTGATTAGGCATGACGGTACCCCACAGACTTACTTTCCCGAACTTACTAGGTCACATGTTAGCTTATTCACTCTTTTTTTTTTCTTTTTCTCTTTTTTTTTTATATTCCGTGCAATGCATACATTCCTCTCCCCCTTATTGCCATCAATGCCAAAGATTTATCAACGAAGGGGTTGACCAATATTTCCCATGCCAAACACTTACATTCTGTCACCCTCACTTTTCATCAAACCAAAAGCTACTCTCTTTTAAAACTAACAACCCATTATGCTTACTTCCTCTTATCTCTTATTTTCATACTTTGCATAGAACAATTCATGTATAAGCAGTTAAGGAATGATCATGATACCACCACTATAACAAACATTTGTAAAAATGAACTAAACACCTAAGAAAGTTACTAATACTGGAAATGCGATAATTTAAACAAACGGAAATGAAACGAAAGTACCCGGAAGTAGAGTATCCTCTCATAATGTTCATACAATGACTTAGTTGGATCCCATACGACAGGAGGATGAACATTTGGTGTTGCTGATGCTGTTTTCTTTCTTTTGGCTATGTTTTTCACCATTTCAGATGATGATGATCCAGACATGGTGACTCCTGAAATGCACAAACAATAAACGCAACCATAGTAGTGAACTGTTAGTATCAACAAATTCATTTACACACATATAACCTGCAGTCCACAACAAGGTTCCCTGTCACACATCCATATGGAAAAGCATATGTCAAAAATTGAAAAAAATTGGACACCCCCTCCCCAACTTAGAGAGAAGTGATGTCCTCATCACAAAATTAAGCATGTAAGCAACAATGGTGGAACCCGTTCAGCGTTCGAGAGAGAGATGAGAGCGCTTTGGAGAGAGAAAGGGACGGTAGGTGTGAGTAAATGAGGCGGACAGAGGGTTAAATGATGAAAAGTCGCTCGAGCGTCCTACCCAGCGTCTCAGACGGCCTCCCAGCGTCCGTGCGGCTGTTTTGGGCGTTCCAAAAACGCTCACATTCTGTTTCATAATTTATTCCAGCGTCTAGGACGCTCACTCGGACGCCGCTCCTTAAGCGCCCATTTGACTGCGTCCCCAACGTCCTGCTCAGCGTCCCAAACGCTGCCCTAGCGTCTGAATCCCGTTCTGGGCGTCTTGGAGACGCTCACATGTACGCTGGTACTTCAAATTCACTCGACACTCGTTCTAAAAGCTTTTCAACTCCCGTTTGCTCAATAACGGCCACTCCCGCTCATTTCCAAATTAAAAACACACATTAAATTAACTAAACACAACTTTAAACAAACACAAAAACAACCATTTTCGTAGGGAACACGACTATACTTAGCACGTATAGCAAGCCTTTAAACCACCTAATTACTTAGATGGACGAGTTTAGTCTCGTGAGGGTTTGCAGTGAATATACCCACAAAATTCATACATGTTTTACTTACAGAGATGAATAGATTGGCTCTTTGAGAGCCACTACCTCAATCAAGGTTGCTTGATCACCGTCAGTTCCCATAGGACCTTTAACATACATCTTAAGCCTATGGCCATTCACCGTAAAGGAATGTCCATGCTTATGGTCCTTGACTTCCACAGCTCCATTCTCGTAGACATGAATAACCTCATAAGGTCCCGTCCATTTACTCCTCAGCTTACCTGGAAACAATTTAATACGTGAGTTATAGAGCCAAACCTTAAAACCAACTGCAAAAGTCTTCCTTCTCAAGCATTTATCATGGAAATGCTTAGTCTTTTCCTTGTAGATCCTTGCACTTTCATATGCCTTCAATCTGATTTCCTCCAGTTCTGCCAATTGAAACTTTCTCATTTTACCTGCATCAGCAATATCAAAGTTAGCATTTCGAATTGCCCAAGTGGCCATATGCTCTAATTCTACAGGTAAATGACAAGGCTTCCCATAGACCAATCTGTAAGGTGACATTCCAATGGGAGTCTTATAAGCAGTCCTGTAAGCCCATAATGCATCATCTAATCTCAAAGACCAATCCTTGCGACTAGGCTTTACAGTCTTTTCTAAAATCCTCTTAACCTCCCTATTTGACACCTATATTAATGCTTTCTCTTCATCTTCCGACAAGTGTGAGGCAATAATCATAGGATAACTCTCGCGTGGCCCCAAAAATACATACTTAAGATGGGTGGGTAAAACTTCTAGTTCCAAAGTGGGAGCTTGCTCTAGAGAGGGTTTTATTGACTCAGGAAGATTTTCAGGTAGCTTCTCAAACTTCAATGACCACGGAGGCTGCCTATTATGCTTTGTCCCTCCTACCATCTCCTCTAGGCTTATTGACCATCCACATTCAACCTCTTCCTGCTCTTGACATGACAACACATAATCCAATTCATCTCTGCTAGTCATCAATGGTGCTTGGGATCCTGCTAACTCATCGATACAATCAATCAAGTAGCACTCTGAATCAAAAGAAACGTTAGGAACAACATTAAAAACATTCAACTTTAATTTCCTATTCCCGAAGGCTAAGTCTAAGGCACCCGTCCTACAATTAATTTGGGCATTGACAGTGGCCAAAAATGGCCTACCCAAAATGATTGCAGGCTGGTTATCCCGACTTCTTTGATCTGAATCTAATACAAGAAAGTCTACCGGGTAATAGAAATCTTCAACTTTAACAATTACATCGGTTAACATACCCCTTGGAGTCTTAGTGGATCGATCAGCTAGTTGTAAAACCACATCTGTGGGTGTTAGGCTTCCTAAATCATGCTGATCAAATAAGTTTCCAGGGAGTATGTTAACACTTGCACCTAAATCTAGCAATGCTTTCTTGATCCTAACATCACCAATAGTGACAGAGATGAGAGGTGAACCTGGATCCTTTAGCTTTGGAGGTAAAGAACTCGAGACTACGACACTTACCTGCTCCGTAAGGTTGATTTGCTTTGGCAATGCCATATTGAATTTGCGCTTTTGAGTACACAAGTCCTTCAGAAATTTAGCATAGACCGGAACTTGCTGCAAAGCTTTTACCAACAGAATATTTATCTTCACTTGGTTGAACATCTCCCATAGCTCCTCTAGTTGTGGCCCTTTCTTACCAAAGGCTGGCCTGCTCGGACCCTTTAGTGCTGACGGATATGGAGGTGTTGGCTTAGGCCCCGATTGTTCCTCTTCTTCCATTATAACTTTTCCGAACTGGACTTTCTTTTTCAGCTTAGCCTCTCGTTCAAATTCTGAATGTGGGACTGATTTCCCACTATCAACTACCTCTTCAACCTCACTATCCATATCTTCCACTTCCGGCATCACCACTTTGTTGTCTACCTCCTTCCCACTACGTAGAGTAGTCACCTTATACAACTCACTGACTTCATTCAGCTCCTCTACTCCATTCATTGATTGCTTCTCTTTACCCTTGGAATGAGAAGGGTTCACTTGGGTATTGCTTGGCAACCGACCCTCGTCTCTTTTTGTGAGCTGATCCGCTATCTGACCCATCTGCTTTTCTAGACTTGCCATAGACTTTGTTTGAACATACGATTGCTGTTTCAGATAGTCTAAAAGTTGATCCATCTTCGAGTCTTTTGGAGCTTCTTGAGCGGCTGGTTCCTTCTCCTCTTTAGTACCAGATGATGTACCACCGTAGAAGTTTCTATTTTGCTGGTATCTATTCCATTGGTCAAATCTGGGCTTTGCATATTCATCTCCTCTCTGGTAATCTCTCCAACGAAAGTTAGGATGACACCTCCACCTAGGATTGTAGGTTTCAGAGTGAGGGTCAAACCTATCCTGTCGTGGTCGAAATCCATAAAATTCACCAGTCTGCTCCCCATGTACATGAAAGCAAAACTCTGTTGTATGAGTGTTCTCTCCACATGTCACACACATAATAGGAGCTCTATATTCTGTGTTGTCTTTCCTCATCAAGGCGTCCATCTTCTTGCTAAGAGCCTCCATATTTGTCGTGACATCTCTTTTCCAAGCATTATCAATCCCCAACACTTGGACACCAATTGACGTATCAGACCCAGCTTGTACCTTAGACCCCTTCGCCAGCTGTGCTAACAATTCCCATGCCTCATCATGCTCCTTAGCTAAGAATGTACCCCCCGAGGCTGCTGTGATCATGTTTCTGCTCTCTTGGCTAATACCATCAAAAAAATTCTTCACCAACATCCACTTGGGTACCTCATGATCTGGACATGCCCGTAACATCTCGTTCAATCTCTCAAAAGCTTCATGAAATTGTTCCCCCGGCTTTTGCTTAAAACTCGTGATGCTATTCCTCTTTTCAGTGGTTTTACTAATTGAGTAAAACTCGTTGAGGAAAGCCCTCTTCATCTCCTCCCAGTTACGAATACTGTTCGCGGGTAGAGAAGTGAACCAATGTTTAGCTTTATCCTTAAGAGAGAATGGAAACAATCGTAGTTTGAGAGAGTCCACGGGTAATCTTTGCACTCTATTAGCCTTGCAAATTGCTGAGAATTCGGCTAGGTGATCGTATGGTTCTTCGCTCTTTGTTCCATGAAATTGAGGAATGATGCTGAATAAGTGAGTCTTTATTTCCGGTTCATTCTCAATTTCAGGATACAGTATCGGTGACATATCAGGAACATCACCCGGTCGGTAGTGGGACTCCACAGTCCTCCTATCATCTGCCATGTTTACAATGGGTTCAGTGTCACTCTCAGGTTCCTCTGAATGTATGGATTGCTCTTCTGAATCAGATGTCTCCAGTGTGCTTGGATTACCACTAGTCTCCCCACTAGGCCAATAACCTCTGTGTAGCTTCCTCAGTGAACGAGCAGTCCTTTCAATTTCTGTTTCGTATTGCAATGGAGAAGTTCGCCCTGAGTGACGAGTATGCATATACCTGAGATACACACACACACGTGAAGATTCTGAACTTTGTTGTTCAGAATGTTAAAGAAAATGAAAAATACTAAAAATTAAACTAAACTAAAACAAAATTAACTAGCTACTATAAACAAGGATATTTACAGAAACAGTTAATCCAAACTACTTTAACAAGCGCTGCCATTCCCCGGCAACGGCACCATTTTGATTGACCCAGTCGTATGAGTATCAAAAATATGACCCAAAAACACTATATAGATAGGGTAAGTGGGATCGAATCCACAGGGAATGATAGGTCGCTAAACTAGATCGGAGACTGTTTGGATTAGGATTGAAATCATTTGTTTTGAGCTAATTTCCTATTGCAAATTACTATTGTCGCGATGTCACACACAAGAATTGAATTAAAGAAGTTTCACTAGGAGAGAAAGAGGGTGTTTGCTCTCTCGTTATACATACTATGGCAATTCAGAATGTTATGGATTCCATTTACATGAATTGATACGAATTTACAACTTATGCTCCAAAACAACGTATACCACTCTATTGACTGTCTTTGTTGGGTACAATTATAAGTAGAGTTGAAAACAATATTTTGTAATAGTTCAGGGGAATTTATTGTAAATACACAATAGTTATATTGTGTATATAAATAGAAGTAGTATTTCTATTTTGGAATAGATCGGACAGAATAGAAAAGAAATCGGACAGATCTAGAGAGAGAAGAAGATTGCTGTCCAAGATAGCCAAGAACTTAATGTAATATTTTTCTCTTTAATCATTCAATAGATTGTGTTTTGATTGATAATTGTTCATATGAATTGTGTTATGTTGATGAATTGCTAGAAATATGAATTCACAATTGGTATCAGAGCCTAATATGGCTGAATTTGAGTGAATTTTGAATCTGAAATCGTTTTTTTTTAGAACACTGTTATATTCATTTTTTTTGAAAATCCGAAAATCAATTGAGGATTTTGATTCTGTGGATGAAATGATCTGATATTTGGATCGAAGGTGCGAATTTTAAAGACGAATTCAATGATATAAGTATCAAATTTTTATTCCAAACACACAGAATTTAATTGAGAATTTTCAGATTTTTTGAAAAAGTGTGTGTTCTTGAGGTTTTTGGTCGATTTTTGGTTTTTAATCAAGAATTAGCCAAAGTGATTTCACAAAAGTTGTTTCTGCTATTAAAACGAACCTTCGAAATCAATTTGAGGTCAATTCATGGATTTTTATTGAAAAAGTTTGAATCTGATCTTGTTTTTGTTGAAAAATGATAAAACTCGGGCATAACTAAATTCATAGTGTCATTCGAGTTTTATAAAGAAGGCATTCGAGTTGTTGTATTTCTTCTACTATAATTTCATTGAATTAATGTTTCTGAAGTTTTTGCATGATGTTCATAATTTTTTATGATCATCATGAGGGGGAGAAAAGCTGAATTTCAGAAACAACTGTTGAGTAGTTTGAAATCAACTGAAGGCAATTACTACATCATCTCAAGACAATTGATCAAGGAAGAGATTTAAAAGCTATTCATGATCCAAGGGGGAGTGTGCTTACAAGAAAAGAGAAGATCAGAATAGAAGAGATGTGAAGATCAGAGTGAGACAATAAAGAAGAAGATTCAGAGATCATAGAAAAGAAGAAGATTCAAGATAAGAATTAACCTGAACAGAGTACTTTAAATGAAAAATTGTTTTCATCTCTAAGGGGGAGATTGTTGGGTACAATTATAAGTAGAGTTGAAAACAATATTTTGTAATAGTTCAGGGGAATTTATTGTAAATACACAATAGTTATATTGTGTATATAAATAGAAGTAGTATTTCTATTTTGGAATAGATCGGACAGAATAGAAAAGAAATCGGACAGATCTAGAGAGAGAAGAAGATTGCTGTCCAAGATAGCCAAGAACTTAATGTAATATTTTTCTCTTTAATCATTCAATAGATTGTGTTTTGATTGATAATTGTTCATATGAATTGTGTTATGTTGATGAATTGCTAGAAATATGAATTCACAGTCTTCCTCCCCTATAGAGAGTGGGCACAACCAATGACATGGATATCAACCATTTCAGATACATTCACTGTTCATTCACATTTATTCATGCAAATATAATCCCTTTAACAGTTTCCATATAAATGAATTGGTTTTCACAACAGATACTCTTAAGACGAAGTATGCACCGTCTATTAATTGTCTTCCCCATATTAATGAGCCGGCACAACTAATGATATCACTATACCCCGTTATATACAATACCCATTGATTACAACCGTTCGTTCACATGCATGTTTCACAACTAATGTTCTTAAGACAGCGTATGCAACTTCTATTAATTGTCTTTCCCTTCATCACAGAGTTGGCACAACCAATGATATCACTATACGCTGTTATATACAACCCTCGTTGTTCAACACACATTCATTCACAAATAAGATCCACAACCCCTTTAAGCGCAAATTGGAAACTGAGATTAATTAAACACTCATTCACACCATAGTATGCAAACTAAAGAACAAACACCACAAAGTATTTAGCCAAGCATAGCTTGGATTAACTTACTAACAATGTCAAACATGGATAAAAACATTAAAGCTACCATTATTGCGTAAACACAATTGATTGGACTCCAACGCTTGATCTTTGTTCGATTCCTGTTGCCTTCCTTCTCTGATTTTCCTCCTAAAATCGCACCTTTGTGTGTGTGAAACCCCCAAAATGCGAACCCTAGGTCTAAAAAACGGATCCCCTTCAAAATGGTAACCTCCTTCCTAAAAAAACTGCAGCTTTTCGCACAACTGCCGCACCAGCGACGACCCCAGCGTCTGGGACGCTGGCTAGGACGCTCAGACACTTTTTCAGGGAGTTTTGGGCGTTTCCTGGGCGTTTGGGACGCTGGCTAGGACGCTGCTCCGGCGTCTGGGACGCCTGCTGGGACGCTGTGCACGAAATCCACACTCCAGCTACCATTTTTCTTTACTTTCTTGCCAAGCAACTGAAATTACAAAAACCTACATTAGCAGTACCAATTATCTCACATTTACACATTAAAACATAGCAAAAACACACGAAAATAGAAGTGATTTATATCACTGATCAAACTGTATTTAGGTATTTATAGGATTTGAATGTGAGTGTGTAAGAGAGAGAAGATTTTGGGCGGTTTGATTTGAAAAAGTCGTTAACGGAAAACGGAACGGTTGTCCATGGCAGACCGTTTGTCAGACCACTCGATTTCTTTTTAATCACTTACACACGTAATCCACATTATTCGCAGTAATTAAGTTAAATAAAACATTAATTAAGTAACTTAATTGTGAAGAAAGGTAATTAAAATATTTGGTCTAAGTTGTTGGTCAACCCTGTGATGAGCAGAGTCAACATTTGTTATCCATTCTTCAAGCTGTTCTCCCTTCAAACTGTGCCTTCAGCCTGTTCTCATTTGTGAGAACAGGTTGGGTTCAATTATTTGAACAGGTTACAAGACAAAGGCTTGTAAGGCAGTGTGAAGGAATGAACAGGTTGAAGATTGAACCATCAGAGCAGGCTGGACTTACAACCTGTTTGTTGTTCAGCCTGTTCTGTGCTCAAGCTGTTCAAGTTTTTCAGAAAAATGGCTAAGTATAGAACATGCATAGCCTGTTCTGTCTAAGCTGTTCTGAAAGACTTGAGCAGTGTGAGACATGTAACTTCATAGACCTGAGAGAACACTTAGTCACTCTTATTTAACATGCCCAGCTTGCTGACAAGGTAATTAAACCTTGTTTCATCCAAAGGTTTGGTGAAAATGTCTGCAAGCTGTTCATTTGTGGAAATAAAACTTACCTCCACATTACCTTTCTGAATGTGATCCCTGATGAAGTGATGTCTGACTTCAATATGCTTTGTTCTTGAATGAAATACTGGATTGTTGGAGATGGCTATGGCACTTGTATTATCACACAGAATAGGAGTTTTCCTATACACAAGCCCATAGTCTTCAAGCTGATGCTGCATCCATAGAATCTGCCCACAGCAGCTTCCCGCAGCAATGTACTCAGCTTCAGCAGTAGAAGTGGACACTGAGTTCTGCTTCTTGCTACTCCAACTAATCAACTTTCCACCAAGGAGTTGACATCCACCTGTTGTGCTTTTCCTATCTAACCTGCAGCCTACAAAATCAGAATCTGAATATCCTGTTAGTTCAAGACTTGAGTCTTTGGGATACCAAAGACCCAAACCTGGTGTACCCTTCAGGTATCTGAAGATTCTTTTAACAGCAGCTAGATGAGATTCCTTTGGATAAGCTTGGAACCTAGCACATAAACAGGTGGCAAACATAATATCAGGTCTACTAGCAGTTAAGTATAGCAAGCTCCCAATCATGCCTCTGTAAGCTGTTACTGAAACAGCTTTGCCACTGGCATCAGCATCCAATTTCACATTGGTTGCCATTGGGGTTTTAATAGGAGAACTTTGATCAAATTTGAACTTTTTCAATAGATCTAAAGTGTACTTTCTTTGATTTATAAAAATTCCAGTTGAGGTTTGTTTAACCTGTAATCCTAAAAAGAAAGTTAGTTCTCCCATCATACTCATTTCATACTTAGATTTCATGAGTAGTGAAAAATTCTTGCATAACTGCTCATTAGTAGAACCAAATATTAGGTCATCCACATAAATTTGAACAAGCATAATGTCAGATTTCACTTTCTTTTATGAACAGTGTAGTATCCACTTTACCTCTGGAATACCCATTGCTCATAAGGAACTCAGTAAGAGTGTCATACCAGGCTCTAGGGGCTTGTTTGAGACCATAGAGAGCTTTGTCCAACTTATAGACAAAACCTGGATGTTGTTCATTTTCAAAACCTGGAGGCTGCTTGACATAAACTTCTTCTTGCAGCTTCCCATTCAAAAATGCACTCTTCACATCCATTTGAAATACCTTAATGCTCTTATGAGCAGCGTAGGCTGGATACAAACGAATTGCTTCTAGCCTGGCCACAGGAGCAAATGTTTCATCATAGTCAATTCCTTCCTCCTGTCTGTAGCCCTGAGCAACCAGTCTTGCCTTATTTCTAATGACATGACCTTGCTCATCCATTTTATTCCGGAAGACCCATTTAGTGCCAATTATAGTTTTACCTTTAGGAGCAGGGACCAGCTTCCATACATTGTTTCTCTCAAACTGATTGAGCTCTTCTTGCATGGCAGTGATCCAATTGGCATCTTTTAATGCTTCATCAACCTTCTTTGGCTCCATCAGTGAAACAAAACTAGAGAACATACAAAAGTTCCCTAAGCTGTCCCACCGTGTTTGTATCCCTTTGTTGATGTCACCAATTATTTGATCATTGGGGTGACACCTGATCCACTTAGGATCATTTTTCAATTATGATTCACCTGAGTTGTTAACATCTTCAGCAGGTCCTGTTGAACAGCTCTCAAGATTTTCAGACACACTGTTGTCTTGAGCCTGTTCACTTGTTGAACATGTCTGACCACTGTTGAACATATCAGCAGAGGAACTGGGAAAATCAGCATTGATAGGTTCTGGACATGCAGTTGTAATTAAGTCAGTACATTTATTCACACATGGTGTATTTACATAATCATCATCATGTCCATCATGATTAACAGGTTCCACACTGGGTGTAGTGGAAGCTTTTGAGTCCTCTTCATTGTTTGAATGCATCATATCATCAAAGTTAAGTTCTCCTGAAACCAGTTCAGGAACTGCTTTGGTGGAAGCATTCTTGGACTCTTCAAAGGTGACATTGATAGATTCATCTATCACCTTTCTTTTGTTGTTATAAACTCTGTAGGCTTTGGAGATAGCAGAGTAGCCAACAAACACACCTTCATCAGCTTTAGGTTCAAACTTTGACATGTGGTCCCTTTGATTCAGAATGAAACAGGGACATCCAAACACATGGAAATTACTGACATTTGGCTTCCTCCCTTTGAGCAGCTCATAGGGAGTCTTGTTGAATCTTTTCACCACTAAGGATCTGTTTTGGGTGAAGCAGGCAGTGTTAACAGCTTCAGCCCAAAATGATGAAGGTAAACCTGATGCACACAGCATGGTTCTGGCAGCTTCAATGAGAGTTCGGTTTCTCCTTTCAGCAACTCCATTTTGTTGAGGAGTTCTTACAGCTGAAAAGTTTTGAGTGATTCCTTTCTCTTCACAGAAGTCTTCAAGAGTACTGTTTCTGAACTCAGTACCATGATCACTTCTAAGCTGCTTTACTTGGGCAGAGTTCAGCATTTCCATCTTTTTGACAAATCCAATAATTTCTCTAGCAGCCTCTCCTTTGCTCTTTAGAAAGATCACCCATGTGTACCTGGAGAACTCATCAACCATTACTAGAGTGTATCTTCTTCCTCCTAGACTTGGGACATTAACAGGTCCAAACAAGTCCATGTGGATTAAGAAGAGTGGAGTATCAATAGAAAAATTATGTTTGGATTTAAAAGATGTTTTTCTCTGCTTGCCTTTCTCACAAGCTGTGCATAATCTATCCTTAGCAAAAGTCATAGAAGGCAAACCTGTCACCAACTCTTTCTTACAGAGTTTGTTGATGTTCTTGAAGTTCAGATGTGACAGTCTTCTGTGCCATAGCCAGTTCAGATCAGCATTTGTTCTTGTGAGAAAACAGGTTTCAGTTGTGGGGTCAGCAGAATGCATATCCACAACATATACACCTTTCTTTCGTTGAGCACATAGCACAACTTTGCCTTGGGATTCAATATGTAACCCAGGTGCTCATCAAAGTTAACCTTGTAGCCAGCATCACACAGTTGGCTTATGCTGACAAGGTTATGTTTTAGCCCAATCACATAGGCTACTCTTTTGAACACTGCAGCACCAGCTTTAAGAGTTCCATATCCCTCAGTGGATCCCTGTACATTGTCACCAAAGGTGACTTTTGGCCCTTTTTCAGACCTGAGTTCACTCAGCAATTCTTTACAACCTGTCATGTGCCCTGAGCAGCCACTGTCCAAGTACCAAACCTGGGAAGGTTGTTTTTCCTGCAGAGTGATAAGAGAATTATTAGTCATTTTTAGGGGAACTCATCACAGAGATGAGTTCTCCTACTTCATCAACATTTGTTGATGGACTTGAAATATCCACACTAATATTCCCTATTTGAATGGTATCAGCTTGAATACCACTTTCAGTGACTGTGACATTTCCAACACTGCTTGTAACAGCTGTGGTGGAAACAGCAGAGTCAACAGGCCTCATGTCCTCAGATTCAGGACAATCCTTGGCCAGATGTGTCTTCTTCCCACATTTGTAACATTTTCTCTTTTTAGGGTTTTTGGAAGAAGATCTTTCAGAAACACATTCTGAGTTATTTTTGTTGATTCTTTCAGCAGTTTTAGCAGTTTTATTACTTTTTGTTGAATCAACAGCTTGAGTGGATAGTTCAATAGCCACAGCTATCGCTGCCTCTTCTTTCCTCTTTTTAGGAGGACAGATGTCAAAGATGAGGAGCTTGATTGGCCTTTGAGCTTCCACAGGTTTGGGAAACTTATTCCCAATTATCTCAGTTTGAGCAATGGCCTTGCCTTTGCCCCTACTGAATTGTGATTTATGCTACCTATCAGCATATTCACTGTGTCTGGTTTTGAAAAGCTTATTCTTATTTAAAACCAGTTTACCACTTTGATTTGAAAACTTATTTGAAATCACAGCAGTTTTGTTTTCAACATGAGACTTACCCTTGTTGAAAACAGGCTGCTTACTTTTTGAAAATTTGTTTTCAAAGTGTTTAGCATCAAAAGGATTAACACGCTTTTTACCATCAGCTTTGGACTCAGAACCTGTTTTGTCAACAGGTTTAGTATCCACCACTTTAGTTTGAACATGTTTTCCTTTCTTTTGCTTGTGTGAACCAGCAGAGCACTTAGCAGGCTGACTTGATGGAGAACAAATTCCAACATCAGCTTTTGAACTAAATTTACACAAGCTGTCAGTGTTTTGAGGCCTGACAAACCTATTTGTTGAGATTAGTTTACCATTCACATTTTGAATGAATGTGTTTGGAAGTTCACCAAGAGTGGATAAATCTTCTTTAAGATTATTGATCTCAACAATGGAAGCTGCTGTGTCAAGATCCCCTCCAAGATAGGCTTGGATTTGTGCAGGAATCTGTTGACTTATACAATGGCTGACTTTTTGTGCAGATTGGCACCAAGAGTCAACTATCTTTTGAAGCTTAGCATGCTTTATATCTGTTTCTCTCTTTTCTTCCAGTAAAATAGAGTTGATGTGTTTTAATTCATCAAGCTCAGTTTCCAACTTATGGAAACTGTCCAGTTTACTAGATTTAGTTTTAAGATCAGTTTTAAGCTTAGAGATTTCAGATAGTAAAGCATCATGCTTCTCAACAGCAGCTTTTAGATCAACAAGCATATATTCAAACATTTTAACTTTTTCTTCAGAACTGTAAGCCATAAAATTTTGTACCTTATACATCATAGTAGGATTCCAGTTCTCTAAGCTGCTGAAAGCTTCAGCTTCAGCCATATCCTGTTTGAAACTGCTTGTTGATGGGACATCAGTGTTGGCCATCAGACATTGATTGTCTTCTTCATCAGATGATGAATCAGATTCCTCCCAATCACAAGTCTCTGCCATAAGTCCCTTTTGGCGGTTGGAACCCACTGAGTTTTCCAACTTCCTCAGCTTAGCCATGGCCATAAGGTACTTAACCCTATAACCATCATCCTTGTTTGTCTTGTATGGTTTGGATGACTGACCAACAGCTTTTGACACACAGTCAGCAGCTATATGACCAGTTTTGCCACATTTGAAACACTCAGCCTTGGATTTATCAAATGCCTTCTTTTTGCCAGCACCTGAACTTCCTTGCAGCATGTTTCTTCCAAACCTTTTCTTGTTGAACCTTTTGACAAGCATAGCTATCATTTGCTCATCATCTTGTTCAGCAAGATCTGCAGTATCTTCTTCATCTGACACCTCCTCCTTGTCATCATCCTGTTGATCAGGTTGAGTGAACACATCACTCACCTGATTTACAGGCTGTCTCACATTAGCCACAAAGGTTGCACCTCTTTTGGACATTTCCAAGGCATTTCTCTTTTGTTGCCTTGACTGTTCATCATTCAGTAAGGATCCATACAGATTGACCAGATCCATACTTCTGATAGTACCTGAGTTCCTTAGAATTGTTGAGAAGTAGTTCCACTCTTCAGGTAGAATGTCCAGAAATTTATTTACCAGGGTAAGACTATCCTTAGTGATCCCAACAGCCTTGAGATCATTCACTAGGGCAGTAAACCTGGTGTAGGTTTCAGTGAGAGTCTCCTTTGGTTTAGCAAAGAAGAGTTCATACTGTCTAACAAGATTGTTGATCCTGTTGTCCAGTGTGATTGTGGGTCCATCATAGACTGTACACAAAGTATCCCACATCTCTTTTGTTGTCTTCATTTTCTCAACCTGTTTGAACACATCATCAGGAAGAGAAATGACCAGGTTGTTCCTGGCCTTTGCATCCAGAGCCACCAGTCTCTTGTCTTCATCAGACCATTGAGCTTTAGCTTTCTCAAAGGTCCTGATTTCAGGAGCAGCTCCTTCAACCGCTGGAGTTATTGTAGTAACAGAGGTTGGCACATAGGGACCCTCCATCACTATCTCTGGTAGTTGCACATCCAGATTCTCTAAATAGAGCATCATTCTGCACTTCCAACCAGAGAAGTTTTGATGATTAAATTTTGGAGGTTTGCCCATAGAGCCATTGTCATAGTAAGAAGAATTTGCAGCACTGTTGTCCATGGAAACTTGGGAGAATGAGAGATCTAGAATGACACACACTCTAAACTGCTCTGATACCAGTTGTAGGTCCTGAGAGGTTCCCAAAGTATATAGCTTTAAGCTGTAGAGGGGGGGGTGAATACAGCTATTTAAAAACTACACATTATTTTCTCAATGTTTGTATGTATTATCAACAATTTGTTAATTACAAACAAGCTTGAATGCGGAATAGTTCAAGCTGAGATGACAGATACAACAGTATGTTTACTAGTCTAAGACAAACTCAAACTAGAATACAATGAATACACTCACTAAGAAGCACTCACTGTGTTTACAAGACTTAAGGGAACAGCTTATGTAAAACAGCTTAGACACACAGATACTGATTTACACAGAAGGCTTGCATGCATGAAAATCACACTTGCACGTTCACTCTTGGTTTCAGCACTTAGCTTTTTTTCACACTCTTTCTGTCCTTAGAAGCTTCCTTTTATACTCACTCAGAGGATCTAAGAGAAACATCTTCATTGGACGGAATGAAAAAGGAGAAGTCTTGTTGAAAAGACAACATAACCTTTTCTGCACTTTTCTGAAAAGCAGACTTGACTTCATATGTGCAGAACTTTTGTCTTTTTACTTTGTCTACTGTTGCATTGCCTTTAACTAATTTAGGAATGTCAACTTTGCGTCTTTCTTCCTTGTAAAGGCCTATTTTGATATAAGAAAAAGGTCTGTCACCCTTTTTCAAATAACCTTTTGTCTTCACATTACAGAACAGCTTGGGCAGACTACGCAGTTCTGTTTTCCACTTTGTCTTCGACTTTGTAAACTGATCTAGCAGTCAAAAACAATACATGATGACTTGGAATCGTATTCCATAAAGTGTTTAGCCTGTTCACAAAGAACAGGTTCTGTTCACAAAGAACAGAACACTTTAAAAGTGCCCAAGCTGCTCACCAGTGTAGAGCAGCGTAGACAGTTTATGTCCAGCCTGTTCAGCAGACAGAGCAGCTTGGACAAACTGTCTTAGTTGCAACACATGCGACACATAGAACAGCTTTAGACTAATATTGCAAATCATCTTTAGGCTTTAATAAGGCATATAACAGGCCTTAAATATAACCTTCAAATGCATCAACAGGTTTGATTATAAATCTCCCCCTCAGATATAGAACAGGTTTGACTGAGGCCTTTTTGTGCCTAACATGCTGTAACATCCTTAGATCTAAATTATTGTAATTTAGATTAATTAGTTGAATATTTTGTAATTTATATAATTAAGTTGGATTATGAAAGATGATTATGTATCTGAATATTTAAAAGTTGGTTGCTAATTTGAGAAATTAAGAAACTTTAGAATTTTGAATTATTATTATGGAGTATGATGATTTATAAATGTTAGTGATGATAAAACTAAGATATTAGTGAAATTAGATAAGTAGAGGGGCTAAATGTGTGATTAGACGAAAGTTGCGAAATAAAAGACTTTTAGTCTTTTATTTTGACCATTTCATCTTTAACCTCTCAAGCTCTCTCTCTCTCTCTCTCTCTCTCTCTCTCTCTCTCTCTCTCTCTCTAAAATACTCTCTGGAAAATCCTTACTGAAATTCGAATTTGTGGAACAAGATTCGTGGAATTTTTCAGATTATAAACAAGATTCAAGTGGATTTGGAGGTAAGAAAATAGTCTCTAAGTTGAGGTTTTATTTTTAAGAATAAATATGCTAAATTCGGAATTTAATTCTGGAAATTCAAAATGCATGTATGTTATATTAGTTGGAAATCATCTCTTGAAGATTACTGAAGCATTAGAAACAAGAATCGTTGGTTGAATCGATCCAGAAGGTAAGAAATCTCAATTTTTATGATTTTTTGTGTTCTTGAAGAAAAGTTCATAGTTTGGTTGAATCTGGACAATTAGTTTGTTATGAATGGGGAAAATGATGTAGAAACACCCCAAATATGTTAATAAAACATTATTTCAAGTTGCATGTGTTAAAAATGGATTTTTGACAATTTTTATGTTAAAACCCATAGCTTCGACATGATGAACTGCATGTCGACTCGGCGAGTCGCCAAGAACACTTGAATAAATCTTAAAAAAGTGATAAGTGTGGGATCCGAATTTGGTTTGGACCCGAATTCTATTGAGACCCGAACTTAGATTGAACCGAACTCGGATGGGTCAAAAGTAATTCGTTCGGATCCGAAATCCGGCCGAGGATCCGAAATTTGGACCTCGACTCACTCGGCGAGTCGCCCGGACCGACTCAGCGAGTCACCCACTGATTATGCGAATTTCGGATGAGTTTTAAGGAACCCGAATTTATGGTTAATTAATCACACTTTTGGGATATCTTTTGTACTATATTAAGGTATATGAAGGGTTATTTGGGAATAATAACACACTAAATAATGGATTTTAAACGTGAGTTTCGGATGTCAGTTTCGAATGTTTTAACACTTTAAATTGAAAAGACTTGTTGCAATTTGTTAAAGAACATATAATGATGATATGATTATCTTGTGAAAATGTAACAGGTCCCTTGTGGTGTTGTTTAACCCAAAGTAGGGTACTATTATTGTTCCGGTTGAATTTCCGAGGAGAAATAATATTGATTAAAGTTAATTAAGGCACCCACTGTGAGTACATATGATTTCGCATGTTTATATCTGCTTTATGTTAGCTATTGCCTGCTGAGACATGTTGTTTCACTTTCGTTTGGAATTCTAGTAACTTGCGTAGATTTAGATGCACATTGTTGCTCGTTGCATGTCCGTTTCTTTGTTGTGGATCTTTCAATGGACCGATAGGTCGCATCTGTTATTCCAATCTTACCGCTATATGACCCAGAGCTGATCCCTCCGAGGTTCTGGTAGGCAGTAAGTCATCCCCGATGTTATGTCTGTCTCAGATGGTGGGTTTAAATGTCGAGCTTTGGGCTCGTAGGAGCTGCGGCTCATGTGTCGTACTTTGTGTACGTAGAGAGTATACGACGTGCGTCGTCGGTGTTACTCTTGGGGGATTCATAAAGATTTATAGAATGCGTAAATCTGTGTATACACTAAGCTTTGTTTACCCCTCAGTTGTTGACATTTTTACAGGAAAATGTAAATCCGTTGCGGGACCATCTAGCTAAGTCATCCAATTGAAGTATTTGAAGATATCTACTACTCATCTTGGTAATTGAATCGTGGGATCATTATTGTAATACATTTGGGATGACGTAATAAATTTTGAGTATGTAGACTTAGACTTGAAATCTTGTAGCACCGTATGGTGTTTAAAACAGTTGTATTATTTTTATTATGTACTTTAATGCTTCCGCAATTATATTAAGCTTTCAGATCATTATCTAATTATTTGTTTGGTGAATTATCCTGGGTGTATTGTAATGGTGGTTATTGTGGCAAGGGTGTCACAACCCCACCTCCTTATAATAACAAATACATTCATCCTATGAGTGAAGTTGCTGATGGGCTTGTGAATGAACCCTTAGATGAGAAGATGAAGATTGTAGATCCTATCCTTGAGGATAAGCCTGAGTTGATTAATGGATTGGTTACTGATGTAAACAGTAATGATAGAGGAAGAAGAGGAAAATCACAAAGCCATGAGTGAACCCATAGTAACCCCAGCTTCTAACCCCATTAGAGCCAACAACATGAGGGAAGAAACCAACAGCATGAAGAATAAGTCTAACTGCTCGAAAGGTAAAGAGAAGATGAGTGAACACATGCATGCTTCAAATGTCTCTATACCTTCTAACTGTAATTTTGCATTTTCTTCCAAAGCAGGTAAAAAGGGTAAAAATGTTCCAGTGTGCACATGCCAAAAGCATGGTGTACAAAAATCTCCCACACAGCAGCAAGTGAGGGGAAATCAAAGGAACAAGAATCAATTCTGGTCACACAAAACTGGTTCTCCAATCAAAACAGGCAAAAGACGTTTTCACTCTGGCAGGAAAAACCATTAGGCCAAACAATGTCTTTACAAGCCAATTGTTGAAAGGAAAACTGTGGTTCAAAAACAATCTGTTTCACAAAAGCCAAAAGTTTTAAAGACTTCAAAACCTGTCACACCAGTTCCAAAGCACACAATTGACCACAGGTTTGTAAAGGTCAACAAAAAGCAACCTGTTTTGAGAAAACAAGCTTTAGATAAACCTAAACAGAGTGTGAAATAGGAATGGTGCATTAAAGGCAAACACACAGTTCCAACTGCTGATGAAAAATCTGGAACTGTTAAGCCAACAGTTGGAGCTGGCAGTGTAAAATCTGAAACTGTCCACAACCAACATACAGTTCCAACTGCTAAGGCAAAAACTGGAACTGTTAGTGCATCATCTGAGACTGTGAGGAACAGCTGGACACCCCATGTTATAACTAAATACTCATCACAGACTCCACCAGTGGATCTTACTAAGTTTAAAAAGACACAAACAGTATTTAGTTACGTTAATGCACATGGTCAACCCAAAAGCAGCTCGGGTTGGGTTTACTCAACTACTAATTAACTGAGCTTTTATTTGTGCAGGGCAACCACAGGAACCAACATAAGACAAGATGATATATGGATAGTGGCTTCTCTAGGCACATGACAAGCAATTTTGAGTGCTTGTCAAATTTCAAAAGCTTTGAAGGAGGATACATTGCATTTGGAGGAAACTCCAAATGAGGTAAGGTGACAGGTAAAGGTACTGTCAAAGCAGGTAAGATGACTTTTAATGATGTATTGTATGTTGAACAGCTGAAGTATAATTTACTAAGTGTGTCTCAAGTATGTGACAAAAGGAATGTTGTGCTGTTCACAGACTCTGAGTGCATCGTCCTATCCAAAGATTTTAAAATACCTGAAAATCTCGTTTTACTCAGAACACCAAGAAAGGACAATGTATACTGTTTGGACACTGAAAATTATCTTCTGCCAATACCTTAAGCTGTTTAATATCCAAATCATCATCTAATGAGTCTGCTCTTTTTGGCACAGAAGGATGTGTCACATGAACTTCAAATCTACGAATGCTTTAGTAAAAAATAAGTTGGTAAGAGGTTTACCACAAAAGGAGTTCATATGTGATGATCATTGTGTAGCCTGCCTCAAAGGCAAGCAACACAAAACTTCTCATAAGGCCAAAGAAGTAAATTCAATCTCAATTGCATTACATCTCCTTCATATGGATCTTTTTGGTCCAACATCTGTTTTGAGTTTGAATAAAAGAGCTTACTGTTTAGTCATTGTTGATGATTTCACCAGGTTCACATGGGTTAGAACTAAGGATGAGAATGCTGAGTTAGTTAAAACCTTAATTCTAAAAATTGAAAACCAATCTAACTTAAAAGTAAAGGTGACCAGGTCAGACAATGGAACTGAGTTTAAAAATCATGAACTAATCAGCTATTGTGAGTCTAAAGGAATTGCAAAACAGTACAGTGCACCTAGAACACCACAACAAAATGGGTAGCTGAAAGGAAGAATAGAACATTAATATAGGCTTCCAGGACCATGTTAGCTGATTCCAAATTGCCAATGACTTTCTGGGCAGAGGCAGTTAATACGGCCTGTTATGTTCTAAATAGGGTCCAAGTTGTCCAGTCACAAGGGAAAACTCCATATGAGTTGTTCCACCATAGGATTCCCTTAGTTAACTTCCTAAAACCCTTTGGTTGTCCATGCACTATACTCTATACTGAATCTCACTTAGGCAACTTTGAGAGTAAATCTAAGGAAGGATTCTTTATAGGATACTCCACACAGAGCAAAGCTTATAGAGTACATAACAGTGTATCTAAAATCATTGAAGAAAGTGCCAATGTTGAGTTTACTGAAAACACTACAAATGTTAAGGGCACTGGTCCTGATTGGCTGTTTGATTTAGATTCACTAACACATTCTCTGATTTTTTATGAGTATTCTGCAGGAACAATTAATGCTCAAACTGGTAGCACAGATTCTCATGCTGCCAGTGCAATTCCTCATGTTGCCAGCACAAAAGTTCAGACTGTTGGCACAAAGATTCAAATTGTTGAAGATTCTGATAGATGGGATGAGTACACTATTCTACCACTCCTTACTTGTGACCCACCTGGGGTCCTGATTGATCAACAAGACAAAGGTACAGAGTTTGAGGTATTAGTCTCAAGTCATGAAGTAACAGCTCCAATAAATAGGGAAATAGTCCCAACTCCAGATGAAACTGTTACCCATGAAACAGGATCATCAAGTTGTGCAGAAGGTGATGACACCAACCAAGGAAGCACAATTCAGGTAGAAAGTGAACCTACACTCAGGGTTCACAAATATCATCCACTTAACCAGATCATGGAGATCCACGCACACCTGTGCAGACAAGGAATATGATCCACAAGGAAACAACCGTTTCTGAAGAAGAAGTGCTTGAGTTCAGTCTAGCTGCACTTGAGCATGCCAGTTTCATGTCACAACTAGAACCAAAGAAGGCATCCGAGGCTCTAAAAGATCCCTCTTGGATTGAAGCCATGCAAGAAGAGCTACTACAGTTCAAGATTCAGAATGTGTGGCAACTGGTTGATTTGCCTAAAGGGAAGAGGGAAATTGGTACAAGATGGGTTTTCAGGAACAAAAAGGATGAAAGAGGGTGATGTGCCGCTAACACACCTATCGTATGCTAATATAGTATAAGTAAGTCCTGGTATCGAACGCAGGGACAAATGTAAATTTATGAAGAAAGAGATGTAGTTAACAATTAGCTATAGTGGAGATGTTTTGAACTTTTTATAAAACTAGAATTTATCGGTATTGAGATTTAACACAAACACACTTTATGAATTAAGGGATAGGTAATTTTTTATGGCTAAAACACAATCAAGAAAACATGTAATCAAATGGATTTACACCCCCTAAACATCGGATAATAACAAATAGTTAAACACGGATTGGATAAAATGTTAAAAAGAATTAAAAGATAAAATCACTCAAATCTCTTATACATGATCAAATCCTTTTATTCCAAATAACTGATATTAAGTGCACTCAAATCTCTTATGCATGAACTCTCTACCAGTTATATATGTAAACAATGATTAATTGGTCACACAGATCTCTCAAAAATAACCAACTAACCCCACAACTACTAACGTGAACACACAAATTTCTTATAAATGTTTAAATTATGAATTGTGCGAAAACCGAAAGTTTACATTAAATTTTACAAAACTTTGAAAGATGATTTCGTTCGCACAAAATACACAAATTTATATTAGATTTTCATCAGAAATATAAACCAATTTAAATATTCTAGTTAACACTATTTAATCTCATCATTTTTCTATCTCTAGACAAAATCCTTAATAAACTAATTTTTCAATAACTTATCAAGAATGATCATTTATCATTTTTCTAATTCTCATTATAAAAATAACAAATAAACACGACGAGATTATATAGTGATTAACCAAACAACGAAGATTAACAATCAAAGTAACGTAAAACATAACATTAATATCCAATTATCCAAATTAGCAATTATTCAATGTTTAGGGTTTGTTTACCCAAATGATTACATTAGAAAACTACTCCATAACGTAGTAAAACATCCACATTATCGACGAGAGAAATTTAAACATTTCAATAAAGAAAAATGTTAGAAAAACTCCCCGAACTATGTTGGTGTTGATGAAATGAAGGCTATTCTTGGTTGAATCCACAAGTTGCAACGATTTCGCGGCCTTTTCTTCTTCGAAAATTCTTCAAGAAAGTGTGTTTTTCTCTCTCAAAACCCGTCTGCCTTTTGTTGCAGAAAAATGAGACTTTCGTAATTTTGAAACGACTCGTCGAGTCGCTAAAACGACTCATCGATTCGATGATGTGTCGCGCTGCTATTGGACCGTCTAAAACGAACGCCTTACTTCTGGAAAAGTAGACCACTCACCGAGTGGGAATGGGTGACTCGCCGAGTCGCTTTGTTGGTGGCTTCTCATTGGTTGTGGAGAAAGGAAGCATACATGTGAATTTTTCAATCGACTCTCCGAGTCGATTTAGCGACTCACCGAGTCGCCATCAGGAAACTTGCAATTCACCATTTGTAACATCCCTATTTTTCAATTATATGTAATTTGCAATTTTAAGGACTTAATTATTATGTTAAGGGATTATTATATCAATTTAAGTTAAATTTTGATCATATTGTCAGTTAAGTAAGAAAATACGAAGTTGAGGGGTATAATGTGCAAATGGGTCAAAATAGAAATAAAAAGGGAAAAACCCATTCATTTCCACCCACTCACTCTCTCACTACTCTCTCTCTCTAAACCGGCTCTTTCTCTCTCTACTCTCTCTTCCTCACGGCTCCATTCAAGAACACACACAAGAATCAGTAATTTCAAGTGTAAAAAAAAAAGAAGTTGGATTCAAGTGCAATTTAGGGACTATAACTGCTGCAACAAACAATTTGAGGTAACGTTTGCTTATAATTACGAATTCTTGAAGTTTTGGTTCGGTTTTTAGTGAAAACCGAATCATAAGATTTATGTAGCAAATGTTAATGCATGTTGGAATTTATGATGGGAATGATTAAATCGAGCTTATATGTTGTAGTGTACCAAATTTTAGAATCAGATTCACACCCTAAGTATGATTTTTGGAATTTCGTGTGTGTTTTAGTGTGTGTTCTTCGAAGTTTGAAGAAAAATGGACACAAATCGAATATTTTGGTACATAAGTGTTATGTTCTAAGTTGGAATAGTTTAATTAAGTACATATCTGCAATTTTATATACAAAAACATGTAAATTGGTCAAAAACGTAAATCTGGAAAATTTTATTAAGTATGAACTCGGTTCGGACCTATATCCGAATTCGGACTCCTCCCCAATTCGGATCGATAGTGATTTCGGACCATAGGAACTTCGGACCTTTACCAAATTCGGACCACACTTAATCTCGGACACATAGTAATTTCGGACCAAATACAATCCGGACCCTAACCTAATTCGGACCTAGAGTGATTTCGGATCACACTCACTTCGGACCCCCCCCTTTTCGGATCAAACCCAATTCGGACCAAGGACCAATTTCGGACCATCCGAATTCGGATGTGGTCCGAAATCAAGACTCAATTACACTTAATTTTCAGAATACAATATTTAAGCAATTACTGACACATGTTTACTATTACACTTACATTACAGATCATTGTGGTGTTATCAAAACACACATTGATTCAGGATCAAGTCACAATACCAATCACTGTGAGTTGCAGATTATCATTCGAACATTTATTGTTTTTACATTCGTGTTTATACATTCAATGGCATGTTCATGTTGTTCATATACTTCATTTGGCACTCATGAAATGATTTGTTGTTATGATGCACACTCGTACTTGACATGTAACACACATGTAGCTTGCGTTCAATTGAAAGTGCATCTATTTACATCATGTTTGCACTGCATGATCATTACTTCACACTCTGATGCGACCTGGACTGGGGCTGACAGCAGGCCACTGTCGGGGACTGATCATCCCACTCGTATCCCATCAGGTTCGGCACATCCCCGATCAGCATATTGAACTGCCACCCCATGCTAGCACTGCATGGTTTACTCACACACTGAGGCTTACACTGCCGATATTCACATACATGGGGCTTACACTGCCCATGGTTAAGCATTGTTTGTAAGGAAATATTTGTTGTATGCATAATCTGTTATCTCACTAAGCATTTAGCTTACTGTTGACTCACATTGTTTTCAGGCAAAGGCAAAAGTGTAGCTGGACCTTCCACTTAAGCATATCAAATCAACATCCCGGAGACTTAGAAGTTATTGGTACACAGACAATGTAGCCTTGGGGCTGGGAATTTGTTACTATTAAAACAATTATGATGATGTAATAGTTAGACTTTTATCACTGTAGACATTTACTTTCATTGCTTTAGCGTGTAATTGCTTAACTCTATCTTAAGTATTCAATTTCAATTGTTATGTCTATCCATTGGGTTGTTAGTCGATCCTGGAGATTACAATTATATCATTAATTAACAAGGACGTCACAGAGTTTGGTATCAGAGCATTAGTTTGAGGTTTCAAGTGTCCGCGAGGACTTGGACTCAAACTTAGGTTATGATATTAGAATGAACTTCTAAGTAATGATCTGAACTAAGATAGGATTGACATGCACACGGGGAAACACAAAGGGTAACTGTACGCTTAGGACTTACAAATAAATGTTCTAAATATAAGTTGTTATATTTCAGAACATGTCAGGAGACGATATGACTCCTCAGCAAATGTTCCAGATGATGCAAGCTCTCATGGAACAAAACAATGAGCTACAATCCAAACGAATGGCTGAGCAGGCTCAGTCATTTGCTGATCAGTTAAGGGCCAGAGATGAGGCCGAAGCGAAGCGAAAAGCCGATAAGAGAAAGAATAAAGAACATCAACAACAGGATGACCAAGAGGAAAGACAAGATACTGGGTCTTCCAACCGATCAAGGGGCTGTAGGTTTAAGGACTTCAAAAGTAACGGAGCGGTTACTTTTGATGGGACTGGAGACGCCGTTACTGCATTGGAATGGATCACCACCACGGAGAGAACTTTCAGAATCAGCGACTGCGCTGACAAAGACATGGTCCGCTTTGCAACCGCTATGTTTGCAAGGGACGCTGTTATGTGGTGGGATGCAATGACACATGTGCTGACAATGGAGGTAGTGTCACACATGTCTTGGAACGAGTTCAAGGAAGTATTCTCCCAACAATACTGTCCTACTGATGAGAAGCGCCGTCTAGAGGCGAAGTTCCTGAATCTGACTCAAGGAACGAAAACGGTTACACAATATGCCGTTGAGTTCACTCGATTGAGTCTGTTCGCACCCCATCAAGTAGACACAGAAGAGAGGAAGATAGCCCGGTTTGAGGCCGGACTAGATTATGAGATTCGCCGAACAATGAGTGGGGTTCGGTATACAACTTTTGCTGGTTTATTGGAGGCTGCTCGGAATGTTGAGCAGATCGTCTTATTGTCTGGATACGTCATTGGGTCAGCCACCGCAGCACCAACTCAACCGTCGCCGCCAAAAAGGCAGCGGGAGTCTGGATCTTCCCGATTCTCTCCCCAATCTCATCAACAATCATCATCACCCAAGAAGGGAAGGGCCTTCTCGGCCAGTTCAGAAATGAGGGACTGCAGACGATGCAGAAAGGCGCACTCTGGGGAGTGCAAAGCTCAAGACATGTATTGCTTCTGCTGTGGGCAGAAGGGCCATCATTGGGAACATTGTCCTCGAAAGGACGATGCGTGCTACAACTGCCACAGACTTGGCCATTTCTCAAGGGACTGCCCGAAACCCCCACGAGATCTGAATGCTCCACAATCAACAGCAAGATCTTCTGTAGCTTCCACAGCTCGCAGGGATCAATCTCAAAGGGCTCCAACAAGGGCATTCCAAATCACAGCTGAAGAAGCAAAGGATGACCCGGAGGTGGTCACTGGTACGTTCTATGTTAATTCCATTCCTGCACGTGTATTGTTTGACTCTGGAGCAAATCGTTCGTTTGTCTCCACTACATTTGCTCGTCAATTTAACATGCCTACTTCGAAACTACAATTTGTACTTGACATAGAAACTGCTAGCAATATGTTAGTAAAAGCAGACAAAGTGTATAGGAATTGTACGTTATTGGTAGAAGACGTAGTATTCAATATAGATCTGATCCCTATGGAGTTCGGGGAGTTTGATGTAATAGTAGGTATGGATTGGTTGGTTCACAATGAGGCACAGATAGTTTGCAAGAAAAGATTGATTAAGATTACCACTCCCGAGGGCCGAGACATTTGTATCTATGGTGACAGACACAAAGGCGACTTATGCCTTATTTCAATTGCAAAAGCCCGAAAGCACGTCGCCAAGGGTTGTTCTGCATACTTAGCCTACGCTGTTGATGCCAAGGCTGAAGTTCAATCTCTTTCTACCGTTCCTGTCGTTTCCGAATTTCCAGATGTCTTTCCAGAAGATGTCTCGGGATTGCCACCTGACCGTCAAGTGGAATTCCGTATCGATCTCGTTCCCGGAGCTGCTCCAATAGCAAAGGCTCCGTACCGATTAGCCCCTGCTGAAATGCAGGAAATGATGAAGCAATTACAGGAGCTGCTCGATAAGGGTTTCATACGCCCAAGTTCTTCTCCATGGGGCGCTCCTGTGTTGTTCGTTAAGAAGAAAGATGGCACATTGCGAATGTGCATCGACTATCGAGAACTCAACAAAGTCACAATCAAGAACAAATACCCGTTGCCCCGGATTGATGATCTCTTCGACCAGTTACAAGGCGCAAGTTACTTCTCGAAGATTGATCTTCGTTCGGGTTATCACCAACTCAAAGTACACCCTGATGACATTCCAAAGACGGCTTTCAGAACTCGTTACGGACACTACGAGTTTCTGGTAATGTCGTTCGGTCTTACTAATGCGCCGGCCGCTTTCATGGATCTCATGAACCGAGTCTGCCGGCCAATGCTCGACAAATCGGTCATCGTGTTCATTGATGACATTCTCATTTATTCAAAAACCGAAAAGGATCATGCAACACATCTGAGAGAATTACTAGAGTTGCTACGCAAAGAGCGACTTTACGCCAAATTCTCTAAATGTGAATTCTGGTTGAGGCAGGTACGTCTCAACATTCGAAACAATTTCATGATCCTTATACTCAATCATAAACCCTTTGTTAACTTGTACTTACTCAATATTCAATTCAGATCCAGTTCTTGGGGCACGTGATATCTGGTGCTGGGATTGCTGTTGATCCTGCAACGATCAAAGCTATCCAGAACTGGGAATCACCCCGCAACGCCTCAGAGATTCGGAGTTTTCTGGGATTGGCTGGTTACTACCGCCGATTCATCAAAGACTTCTCCAAAATCGCCGTTCCTCTCACTAAGCTTACTCGCAAGAACGCGACCTTCTTTTGGAAAGAAGAACAACAAACGGCCTTTGACAACTTGAAGAATCTGCTAAGTGAAGCACCTGTGTTAGCCCTGCCTGAAGGGAACGAAGACTTTGTTGTCTATACAGATGCATCAGGCACGGGTTTAGGTGCTGTTCTAATGCAAAGAGGAAACGTCATAGCTTATGCTTCTAGACAACTCAAACCGCATGAGAAAGATTACTCTACTCATGATCTAGAGCTAACTGCTGTGACTTTCGCTCTCAAATTATGGAGACACTACTTGTATGGAACCAAGTGTCAGCTCTACACCGACCACAAAAGTTTGAAGTACATATTCAGTCAGAAGGACTTGAATATGAGGCAAAGAAGGTCAATGGAGCTGATCAAAGATTACGACTGTGAAATTCTATATCACCCGGGGAAGGCCAACGTAGTGGCCGATGCCTTAAGCAGAAAAGCGTATTGCAAGGCATACTGCTATGCCTTGACTTCCACGATACTGACTTCAACGATCATAGACGATGTAAGAGCTGCTCAGTTGCAGGCCCTAAAAGAAGAGAATGTTAAAGATGAAGATATCAGAATACAGTTGCCATTAATGCAAGATGATGGAACTGGATTAAAGGGTATTTATGGCAGAGTGTGGGTTCCTAAGTTCGGGAACATGCGGGAAGTGATACTTGAAGAAGCTCATCAATCTAAGTTCTCGATTCATCCTGGTAGCACGAAAATGTACAACGACCTGAAGGCCGACTTCTGGTGGCCAGGATTGAAAAGAGATGTCGGTCAGTATGTTGAAAGGTGCAGAACATGTCGTCTAGTCAAAGCAGAACATCAACAGCCCTATGGTAGTATGCAACCTCTTCCTATCCCAGAATGGAAGTGGGACCATATTACTATGGATTTCGTAACAAAACTTCCCAAAACACGTCGTCAACATGATGCCATTTGGGTCATCGTTGACCGATTAACAAAATCTGCACACTTCATTCCAATCCGAGAAACCTATTCACTGGACCGTCTCGCCCAGATCTACGTTAACGAAATCATCATTAGGCATGGTGTGCCTAAGTCTATTGTCTCTGACCGAGATAGTAGATTCACTTCCAACTTCTGGGCTGCTTTACAAAACGGTCTTGGTACTCGTATCGCAATGAGTACTGCCTATAGACCCCAATCTGATGGTCAAAGTGAGAGAACAATTCTGACTCTCGAAGACATGCTCCGAGCCTGTGTCATGGATTTGGGTGGTAACTGGGACGATCACCTCCCATTGGTTGAATTCTCCTACAACAATAGTTACCATTCCACTATCAAGATGGCACCGTTCGAGTCTCTATACGGAAGAAAATGTAGGACTCCAACCTGTTGGAGGGAAACAGGAGAAACTCCAATAGCCGGTCCTGCTTTGCTGCAAGAAACCAATGAAAAGATACAACTCATTCGGCAGTACATGAAAACGGCACAAGATCGGCAAAAGAATTACCACGATCGCCGCCACAAAGCAATAGAGTTTCAAAAGGACGATTGGGTATACTTGAAGGTATCCCCAATGAAAGGTGTTACAAGATTCGTGAAGCGAGGAAAGCTATCACCTCGATTTATAGGACCCTTCAAGATACTAGAAAGAATTGGGAATCAGTCCTATCACTTGGACTTGCCGGAAGAGTTATCAGGAGTTCACCCGGTCTTCCACGTAGGATACTTAAGAAAGAGTCTGGTGCCCGACAGGGAACCATAGACTGATCACTCGGATATTAAGGTTGATGAACGGCTAAGGTTCGTTGATGAACCGGAGTGCATTTTGAAGACAAAAGTCAAGAAACTACGTAGCAAGGAAATCAGGATGGTGCTGGTCAAGTGGAAGCATCATCGGGGAGCTAATCATACTTGGGAATCGGAAGAAGATATGAGAACTAAGTACCCAAGTTTGTTTAGCGCAGCATGACTTCGCGGACGAAGTATAGGCGTGGTGGAGCCCATGCTGTAACATCCCTATTTTTCAATTATATGTAATTTGCAATTTTAAGGACTTAATTATTATGTTAAGGGATTATTATATCAATTTAAGTTAAATTTTGATCATATTGTCAGTTAAGTAAGAAAATACGAAGTTGAGGGGTATAATGTGCAAATGGGTCAAAATAGAAATAAAAAGGGAAAAACCCATTCATTTCCACCCACTCACTCTCTCACTACTCTCTCTCTCTAAACCGGCTCTTTCTCTCTCTACTCTCTCTTCCTCACGGCTCCATTCAAGAACACACACAAGAATCAGTAATTTCAAGTGTAAAAAAAAAAGAAGTTGGATTCAAGTGCAATTTAGGGACTATAACTGCTGCAACAAACAATTTGAGGTAACGTTTGCTTATAATTACGAATTCTTGAAGTTTTGGTTCGGTTTTTAGTGAAAACCGAATCATAAGATTTATGTAGCAAATGTTAATGCATGTTGGAATTTATGATGGGAATGATTAAATCGAGCTTATATGTTGTAGTGTACCAAATTTTAGAATCAGATTCACACCCTAAGTATGATTTTTGGAATTTCGTGTGTGTTTTAAGTGTGTGTTATTCGAAGTTTGAAGAAAAATGGACACAAATCGAATATTTTGGTACATAAGTGTTATGTTCTAAGTTGGAATAGTTTAATTAAGTACATATCTGCAATTTTATATACAAAAACATGTAAATTGGTCAAAAACGTAAATCTGGAAAATTTTATTAAGTATGAACTCGGTTCGGACCTATATCCGAATTCGGACTCCTCCCCAATTCGGATCGATAGTGATTTCGGACCATAGGAACTTCGGACCTTTACCAAATTCGGACCACACTTAATCTCGGACACATAGTAATTTCGGACCAAATACAATCCGGACCCTAACCTAATTCGGACCTAGAGTGATTTCGGATCACACTCACTTCGGACCCCCCCCTTTTCGGATCAAACCCAATTCGGACCAAGGACCAATTTCGGACCATCCGAATTCGGATGTGGTCCGAAATCAGAACTCAATTACACTTAATTTTCAGAATACAATATTTAAGCAATTACTGACACATGTTTACTATTACACTTACATTACAGATCATTGTGGTGTTATCAAAACACACATTGATTCAGGATCAAGTCACAATACCAATCACTGTGAGTTGCAGATTATCATTCGAACATTTATTGTTTTTACATTCGTGTTTATACATTCAATGGCATGTTCATGTTGTTCATATACTTCATTTGGCACTCATGAAATGATTTGTTGTTATGATGCACACTCGTACTTGACATGTAACACACATGTAGCTTGCGTTCAATTGAAAGTGCATCTATTTACATCATGCTTGCACTGCATGATCATTACTTCACACTCTGATGCGACCTGGACTGGGGCTGACAGCAGGCCACTGTCGGGGACTGATCATCCCACTCGTATCCCATCAGGTTCGGCACATCCCCGATCAGCATATTGAACTGCCACCCCATGCTAGCACTGCATGGTTTACTTACACTTTGAGGCTTTCACTGCCGTTTTCACATACATGGGGCTTACACTGCCCATGGTTAAGCATTGCATGTAAAGAAATATTTGTTGTTTGCATAATCTGTTATCTCACTAAGCTTTAGCTTACTGTTGACTCACATTGTTTACAGGCAAAGGCAAGAGTGTAGCGGGACCTTCATCTTAAGCAATCAAATTCTTATCTCGGTGACCTTAGAAGCTAATTGGTACATGGACGATGTAGCTTTGGGGCTGGGAATTTGTTACTATTAAAATAATTATGATGATGTAATAGCTAGACTTAAACACTGTAGACATTTACTTTCATTGCTTTAGCGTGTAATTGCTTAACTCTATCTTAAGTATTCAATTTCAATTGTTATGTCTATCCATTGGGTTGTTAGTCGATCCTGGAGATTACAATTATATCATTAATTAACAAGGACGTCACACCATTTTTCTTCCAACACAACCTAAAAATAACAATAAGCACAATAAGCACATACTTTTCCCATTAAACACACTTTTATCAATGAAACCACGAGGATATCGCCCTATAAAACATGTATAAAATAGGCAATATCAGAGGGATAGTGATCAAGAACAAAGCAAGGCTAGTAGCTCAAGGCTACACTAAAGAAGAAGGAATAGACTATGATGATGTCTTTGCTCCAGTAGCAAGGATTGAAGCTACAGACTGTTCTTAGCCTATGCAAGCTACAAAGGGTTCAAGGTGTATCAAATGGATGTAAAATCTGCATTCCTGTATGGTACAATTGATGAGGATGTCTATGTATGTCAACCTCCTGGGTTTGAAGACTACAAGTATCCTTCTTTGGTAGGTTCACTTATGTATCTAACATATTCTAGACTAGATATAATGTTTGTTGTTTGTGTTTGTGCAAGGTTCCAATGTGCCCCAAAGGACTCACACCTGTTTCTAGTTAAGAGGATCTTTAGATATCTAAAAGGCCAACCTAAATTGGGCCTATGGTATCCTAAGGATTCTCCTCTTGAATTAACAGCATATTCTGACAGTGACTATGGAGGCTGCAATATCGACAAGAACTCAACAACTGGATGTTGTCAATATCTAGGAGCAAGACTAGTTTCTTGGTAGTGCAAGAAGCAAACCACAATATCCACATCATCCACTGAGGCAGAATATGTTGCAGCCGCTAGCTGTTTCTCTCAGGTTATGTGGATTTAGAACCAACTAAGAGACTATGGTATGAACTTTCTATCCACTCCTATCTATATTGACAATTCAAGTGAAATAAGTATTGTACAAAATCCAGTAAAGTTTCCCAAAACTAAGCATATAGATATTAGATTTCATTTTATAAGGTATTGTAATGAAAAGAAGTTAATTCAAGTTACCAAAATTCATACTGATGATCAGTTAGCAGACATTTTTACTAAACCTTTTGATGTAGGAAGATTCACTTTTCTGGTTTCAAATATTGGTATGGTAGACATGGATTAATCTCCCTTAATTCCCATCCCTTGTAAATTGTGTAAGTTCTTTGTATTATGTGTTTAGTTAAGGGGGAGACTCTGATATTGCACTATGTACAACTAACAGCTTGAGAATATTCTCAAGCTGCTAGTACATTTTCTCGAATTGGTAGTTGTTTTCACTTGGTCTGCTAAGGTGTGCAGGGCATTTCAGTCATTTCCAAAGAATTAGAACGCGGGATTAGATATTTTAAACCCAAAACCCTTAAAAGTCTCAGTCTCGTTCAGTTACAACTACCAGTTTCTAAATATCAACCAAAGCTCTCTCATTCCTTCTCTTTGTGATTCCCTAATCTTCAAGACAAAACCCTAAATCTCTTCGTTCTTCAGCACCAATGGAGTTTGTCAAAGACCACAACTGTCTTCCTTACACACTAAAGCATGCTGAACTGCAACCATTTCATGAGATGATGGACTTCCTCCGTAGTTCATCCATCTACTATGATTGATCATAAAAGATTGATAACAAACCTGCATTTTTATTAAGTTTATTAAAGTTTGAAACTTTGAGTGAAAATCTCACAGTTTATTGGCGATTCGAGCATTATTGTGTTGACAATCGTTCAATAAATTGTAAGATTAGAATTTTTGGTTTTAATTGGTTCTTAGGCATTATTGTGATGATGGAATTAATTGACATTGGAAATTCGTTTTTAAAGTGTCATGATTAATCGATTTAGTCTTTCGATATTAATTGGTTGATTTGAGCGCTTGTCGTGTTGATAAATTAAGTAATTGATATCGAGATTATATTCGATTAAATTGTTAAACTTGTGTTTTATTTGATAAAAGGAATTACTTTATTAACGGGTTAAATTTATTAATCGGACTTTAGTTTTTTTAATAATCGGTTAATCGTCGATTCTTTTATCAATCAATTCATAAAGCCGTTTATCATAGTTATCCGAATTCCAAGTGGGTGACGTTTTTCCAAATTAAGGGTTTCGTTAATATTAGTTAGTTATTGTGGTTTGACCGTTTCCGTTAATTACTTTAATTATAGTTAATATTATTAGTTTTTATTTATTTCTAAAAAGCCAAAAATAGTGTTTTTAGTTTTATTCTTGTCGTACTTAGTTTGCCTAAGTCATTTATCTTTTATTGCCGTCTTTGATTGTCAGTTTCTTGAAAAAAATCCGAAATAGCTAAATATTGGTTTAGGTTGTAGTATTTGAGTCTCTTTTCTTTATTCCGTTCCCTGAGTTCGATAAATCCTGGGTGATTCTTAAAGCTATATTGCACACGATTGGTACACTGCCAGTTGTGTAATTTATACTTTGGGTTCATTTAGACATTAAAACCTGAGGTGTGTTTTGCACGCGTTAAGTTTTTGGCGCCGTTGCCGGGGAGCAGTGTGAGCTTTAAGAAACAACCAACGCCGGTAGTTTAGTTGATCCTTTTTAGGGGCAATCCCCCTGAAAAGTTAAACTTTCTGCCTATTTTCGTTTTTCTTTAAAGGGTGTTCGGTGTATGAGTCGTCGTAATCCTAATATCGTCAGCCCATACTCCGAACCTGAGCGAGCATTCCATAGTCGTCTTCGTGACCAATCACACCCTTTAGTTGAGGGACTGTCTAGTTTATCTGATTCTACTGACCATACTGTTCCTCATCCGGTGGAGGAAGGTCACGTAGACATTTGTGTCCAGTTACCTCCGATTTCTAGTCCTTCACCTTCTTCGCCGTCTTCATCTTCTGATTCTTCGTCTTCTTTTGAGCCTTCCTCTTTCACAATGGGAGACCGAAGGACAATGCTTGAACTCAACCAACCGGTCACCGATGACTCGGAAGGTGCAATAGTTATTCCAGGGTTCGATGTCGTTAACTTTGAGCTAAAGTCGAGTCTGATCGTTTTAGTTCAGAATAACGCGCAGTTCTGCGGTCTATCCTCTGAGGATCCATATTCCCACCTGAAGAAATTCAGGAAAGCATGCGGTGGGTATAAGGCAAATCAAGTTCCGAGGGAGGTAATTCGTCTGATGCTTTTTCCTTACTCTCTTTCAGGACGTGCCATGATGTGGTATGAGTCCCTTCCCTCAAACTCAATTCGTACTTGGGACGATATGGAATCAAAGTTTCTCCTCAAGTTCTGCCCTCCTTCTCGGACTACTAAGCTTATGAGTGTCATTCTCTCATTTAAGCAGAAACCTGATGAGTCTTTGTATGATGCATAGGAGAGATATAAGGAATCCATCATGAAATGCCCAAATCATAACATGACACTTAATCACCGTGTCAAGGTATTCTATGAGAATGTTCACCCCATGTATCACTCACTGATCGACTCAGCTTGTAACGGGTCAGTGTATAAGAGGACACCAGAAGAGGCTTTTGACATAATCGATGACCTGGTTTTAAGCCAAACTCAGACACCTAGTGAATATTTTGGGTGGGGAGCTTCTGATTCAAAGCAAGCTGCTGCTATAGCTGCCCTCACAGCTAAGATTGAGCTCCTCACGCAGACTAGTCAGCCACAGTCATGCCCAGTTGCTGTACACGCAGTACAACACGGATGTGAGCACTGTGGTGGACCGACCACATTCCGGCTATGAGTGCCAAGCTAGCTTTTCTTATCCAAATCAGGAGGAGGTATATTACTCGTCAGGAGATTATGGTGGAGACATGGCTAGATATGCCCAACCTACTCCGAATTTTTCTCGAGCTCAGAACCAACCACCTCCTGGTTTAGCTCATCCTCGTCCTCAAGTGATGCAGAGACCCCAATTTAACCTTAACCAAGGGTATAACCAGGGATATCATCAGGGACAATCTTCTTCTTTCTCTCAGTTTAATTCTAATCCCAATCAGTTTCATAATGCCCACTTCCCTAATCAGAATCATCAGTCTCAGCCCGTGCAACCTGCAAAGTCAAACCTCGAAGAGATGATGATGAAGTTTATTGCTAATCAAGAGGCGTTGTCTAGAAATCAGCAGGCTGCTATTCAGGCCCTTGAAACACAAGTGGGACAGCTAGCACAATCGAGGAATGTTAGGAATGCTGGTGAACTTCCTAGCAACACTGAGCCCAATCCAAGAGGTAATCTGAAAGACAAGGGTCCTGCTCAAGTCAATGCTATTACTGTGCATGATGATGAGCACCCCGAGGATGTTCCTTCTTCTACTTCTTCCTCATCTCCCTCATTGAAGAAGGAACCGGAGGATTTAATGGACGAGATGCATCTTAATGCTTCAGGAAGTACCGCATATGTCCCTCCTCCTTTATACATCCAAGGTAAGGCCGACCCTGGTAGTTTCACTGTCCCGTGTTCTATAAAGGGGGCTGTATTCAGCAATGATTTAGCCGATCTAGGCTCTAGCATTAATGTTATAGCTCATGATATATTCCAACAGCTGGATTTGGGACCTCTTAAGCCTTCTTTGGTAGCAGTGCAGCTAGCCGACAGCTCCTTGAGACAACCTGTAGGGATTTGTGAGGGAGTTAGATTGAAGGTTGATAGATTTGAGTTTGTTGTTGATTTAGTGGTATTGGACATGGATAGCTCGAGTGGCAATCCCCTCATTTTGGGTAGACCCTTTCTTACATCTGCTAGAGCATTGATAGATGTCCTGTCTATGGAGTTGACTATTAGAGTGAGAGATGAGGATATTACATTCCGTATGGCGAAAGCTAATCCGTTATATCCATTTCTGCCTGACTCACTTTTCTCCATATCTACTTATGCACCAGGTGTTGAGTTAGATCCTATGCAGGGTGTTCATGCCACGAACGAGTTTGATGCTGATAGAGATTTGCGGGAGATTGCTTGCTTGCTTGGAGTAGATTGGCAGATGTACATTGATGAGAATGACATCCCAACCGATGAGGATATTTTTGCTTTGTTTGAAGCACCATCACCATCTACTCCTTCTCATATTGATCATGATAAGCTTGATATTCTTGAGTCTGATTCTATTGTTGTTTGTGATGGACAGATACCTTCAAGCTCGGTAAAGAGGAAAGGGAAATCGAAGAAGCCAAGAAAGCGAAAGAAGAAGGTAGAAAAGATCAAAGAGAAACCAACTTGTCAATTTCCGAAGTTTAATTTTGATCATGAGGATCCGGTTGGTGAGTACATTACTTTAGTAGGTATGAAAGGTTTGCGAGCTTGTTTCCCAGGTATGTTTTATCAATCTAAGGGCCATGTGGACGAGTCAAGCTAGAGACTCGTCAAAACAAGCGCTTTCGGGAGGCAACCCGTAGATACCTTCATTTGTATATTAAGTTTTCATTTTATGTTTAATTTGTTTTGCTTGATGTGTTGAGCTGTTAATTTAAATTTTGGAAGTTATATGCTTAATAAGTAGCCCGTGCATTGCGTATGTGTCTTAGGATTGCATGATTGATGCTAGTGGTCTTGTTTTGAAAGCCTGTTTGCTTGTTCTAATTTTTAGTTTTATTTTATTTATTGTTTAATTGCTTTGTGTGTGGTGTGCTAATTATATTTAATTTCATAAATGGTGTGTTTTTGAGTTCTAATAGCTTGGTGTGTTTCCATGTTTTCTTTGTTTATTTTCGTAGATTTATATTTAGGTATTTATGTTCTAGTCCTTGCATTCTCATGGTGTCACGCATTATGCTTTATTTATGTAAAAGGGGTGTCGTTGTCTTAAGAATATTTTGGTGTGCTAATGTGTCATATGATCAGGTATGTTTGAAATGAGTGTGGGGTAGTGTATCTGATGTCACATAGTTTGATATGAGTGTGAGTGATGTGCTTGATGCGTGTTTAGACAAATGTATGTGTGTTAGAGTGTTATCAGTCTTGGACAGCTGTTGATAGATGTCTTGTCATGACGGGCCATGGTAGAGATGCTCACTAGCAGTCAGTTCAGCCTCATCATTCAGACATGACCATGCTTAAGTGTATCAGGGGAGTTTTTCTGTTCCAATTTTATGACCTCCATTATTCCATGCTATCTTGAACTGTTCATGACAGTGTGGACACTGTCAGATTTAAGTGTGGGGTGGGGGTATAAAAATATCGATTTTGAGCTTTGCATGTTCTTACAAACAATTCATGGCATTTTTGTCTAAAATTGGGCCGATTTTCAAAACTTTTCTCTCTATTTTTGCGCGTTAGACTCTTTTGTAGTATTGTTCTATTTACTATGCATGCGAATTTAGATAAGTGGCCTTGAGACTTTTTATGGCAACGAGATGTTCGATTCGCATGTCACTCTTTCATGGCCAAAATTGCATGTTTTGAGCACAATCTAACCCTTTACATTCATTTCGTGAGAATTTGAGCCTGCATAGCATTCAATCTTAATGCTCATTATTCGTTTCTGTGTGGTACTGCCGGTGTCATTTATTCTAAGGTAGAACTTGTTTGTGAATGCGCATCAAGATCGCACTTTTGAGAATTTAGGACACATATAAAGGCAAAGTTAGGATAACCCGTTTCCCTCATGATACTCCCTTGCCCATGTTATCTCCCTAGATTGCCCCCATTTGAGCCTTAGGCTTCCGTTTCGGTGACAACCCACGTCATCAGCCAGCTTTTCCCTTGTATCTATCGATTGACCCGAATTGGGACCGAGACTTAGTAGCAGGATTTAAGGACTTGTAGCAGCCACAGTTTTCCTTGTTAGGCCAAATTTAGAGCTTTATTGATTATTCTTTGTATTTAGAAAACATTCGAGCCTTGTGTAATCCCTTTGCTTTCGTGTTCTTTCTGGTTTTTCTAGTATTGTACCTGGGCGATGCTAGTTAGTCGAGATAGTTCTTTTTGAGCAGGCTGTCATAAAAGCTTGATGTTTGAAGGAATCAAAGAGAGTTCAGTGTTGTTGGAAAAAAAGAAAAAATAATAAATAAAAAAGAGTGAAAAAGGGGGTAAATACAAGGATGAAAGAGAAAAAGAGCGAAAAAGAAATAATCTAGAAGTTTTCTTCCCTTTGCATCGCCCTTGAGAGCTATAGTATAAGCCAATATGCTGAGTCTTCAGGGATAATTATTTTCAGTGTTTGTTATCATGGTTGTGGCTTTAGTTCTAAGGATTGCTGCTACTTCTTTGGTCTCATTCTTTTACGCCTCACTCAAACCAAACATACCCATCACCCGAGCCTAGCCCCATTACAACCCTTGAAGTCCTTTATGTGCTTTATTTTCAAATATAAGTGATGGAGAAGTGATTCTATCTCAAGCTTATGCTGAAGTTTATCTGACACGTCTGGCGTTGAGACGATTTTGTACAAACACATATAAGCCTATACACATGAGTGTTGAGTGAAAACCGCGAGGTGCTAATTCATGCAACAAAGTTAGAAGTGATTGACATTGACATTCTACTTTTTGCGTCTCGTGGTCTCTTTGTCTGCTTAGCTAGGTTTCAAATGCATTGTTTATGGATCTTTAATGCTTAAGAGTCTATATCGTGTTTCTAGAGAGTTATTTTTGAGTTGAGGCCTAGTTGAAAACATTTATGTTGCGGTTTGCTTGGGGACAAGCAAAGTTCAAGTGTGTGCTATTTTGATACATTCATATTTATACATATTTTTGGCATCATTTACCTTGCATTTTGGTTGGTTTTTCACTCGAAATTCATGAAAAAGATATCTAATTTATTCATTTTTGTGATTCATAGGACAAAATAGATTTTATTGATGAAGGAACAAACATCGAAGAAAAACCGTCAAAGTTTGAAGCCCCGACGAGTTCTCAAGAATTTTCCAAGAAGAAAAGAGGTGAATTTGGTGATTTTTGGAGCCTACGACCGTAGAAGGGGGAAGCCTACGACCATAGGGGGTACCAGGAGCATTACCGTGGGCTAGGGCACGATGTTGACCAGGTCAAAGAGGCCTACGACCGTAGGACTTAATGCACACGGTCGTAGGCGGCGCAGAATCCTTATAAAAACACAGACTCGGCCAGAACGAGGGGAGCAGCTTGTTTTCTCGATTCTCAGCAGTTTATTACGAATTTTTGCAGTATTTCTTCACATATTTAAGTAGGTTTAGCATAGTTTTAGTTAATTAATCATTCGGGATTGATATTGGTGTGGATTGAAGCATTCGGTTAGCGGTAATCGCTGGTTTTTCGTCACTTTTTGCAAGATTTCGGTACATTCGTTCCTTTTTCTTTCGTATTTCATAATGAATGCTATTAAGTTTTCTTTATTTTCTGTCTTTAGTATGGATCGTGAGTTGTTTATTGTTCACCCGCTTGGGATAACGGTTTCTATGTATTGATTGGAACTTTACGGATTGATTGAAGGTTTTTGGGTTTAATCCGTTGTACGAGTTATTTCTTGATTAATTCTTATTAAAAATCAGATTTTTATCTTCTTTTTAGCATTATTGTGATCATAAAAGTTTGATAACAAACCTGCGTTTTTATTAAGTTGATTAAAGTTTGAAACTTTGAGTGAAAATCTCACAGTTTATTGGCGATTCGAGCATTATTGTGTTGACAATCGTTCAGTAAATTGTAAGATTAGAATTTTTGGTTTTAATTGGTTCTTAGGCATTATTGTGATGATGGAATTAATTGACATTGGAAATTCGTATTTAAAGTGTCATGATTAATCGATTTAGTCTTTAGATATTAATTGGTTAGCGCTTGTCGTGTTGATAAATTAAGTAATTGATATCGAGATTATATTCGATTAAATTGTTAAACTTGGGTTTTATTTGATAAAAGGAATTACTTTATTAACGGGTTAAATTTATTAATCGGACTTTAGTTGTTTTAATAATCGGTTAATCGTCGATTCTTTTATCAATCAATTCATAAAGCCAATTTATCATAGTTATCCGAATTCCAAGTGGGTGACGTTTTTCCAAATTAAGGGTTTCGTTAATATTAGTTAGTTATTGTGGTTTGACCGTTTCCGTTAATTACTTTAATTTTAGGTAATATTATTAGTTTTTATTTATTTCTAAAAAGCCAAAAATAGTGTTTTTAGTTTTATTCTTGTCGTACTTAGTTTGCCTAAGTCATTTAGTCATTTATCTTTTATTGCCGTCTTTGATTGTCAGTTTCTTGAAAAAAATCCGAAATAGCTAAATATTGGTTTAGGTGGTAGTATTGGAGTCTCCTTTCTTTATTCCGTTCCCTGAGTTCGATAAATCCTGGGTGATTCTTAAAGCTATATTGCACACGATTGGTACACTGCCAGTTGTGTAATTTATACTTTGGGTTCACTTAGACATTAAAACCTGAGGTGTGTTTTAGACATTAATCAAGAAATAACTCGTACAACGGATTAAACCCAAAAACCTTCAATCAATCCATAAAATTCCAATCAATACATAGAAACCGTTATCCCAAGTGGGTGAACAATAAACTACTCACGATCCATACTAAAGACAGAAAATAAACAAAACTTAATAGCATTCATTATGAAATACGAAAGAAAAAGGAACGAATGTACCGAAATCTTGCAAAAAGTGACGAAAAACCAACGATTACCGCTAACCGAATGCTTCAATCCACGCCAATATCAATCCCGAATGATTAATTAACTAAAACTATGCTAAACCTACTTAAATATGTGAAGAAATACTGCAAAAATTCGTAAAATACTGCTGAAAATCGAGAAAACAAGCTGCTCCCCTCGTTCTGGCCGAGTCTGTGTTTTTATAAGGATTCTGCGCCGCCTACGACCGTGTGCATTAAGTCCTACGGTCGTAGGCCTCTTTGACCTGGTCAACATCGTGCCCTAGCCCACGGTAATGCTCCTGGTACCCCCTATGGTCGTAGGCTTCCCCCTTCTACGGTCGTAGGCTCCAAAAATCACCAAATTCACCTCTTTTCTTCTTGGAAAATTCTTGAGAACTCATCGGGGCTTCAAACTTTGTCGGTTTTTCTTCGATGTTTGTTCCTTCATTAATAAAATCTATTTTGTCCTATGAATCACAAAAATGAATAAATTAGATATCTTTTTTCACGAATTTCGAGTGAAAAACCAACCAAAATGCAAGGTAAATGATGCCAAAAATATGTATAAATATGAACATATCAATGCTCTTACAATAAACCATACCATCTATGTATCACACATAGAGCAGTTCTGGAACAAAGCCCGTCAGAACATAAACGATGGAATCACAACTCTTGTGTCTACCATCGATGGTCAATTAGTCACCCTCTCAGAGGACTCCATTCGACAGTAATTGCAAGTGCAAGATGCTGAAGGTATCAATGATCTTCCTTTAATTTCTTTGCGTGAAGGTTTATTTGAGATAGGGTATAGGGGACCAACCCATACATTTACAATTTCAAAGCAAATTTTGGCCCCAAATGGAAATACCTTATTCATATTGTTCAACAATGTCTGAGTCCAAAGAGAACTGGTTGGTCTGAATTTTCTTCAAATATTGCAACTGCTTTAGTTTGCTTATCAAAAGGCCAACAGTTCAATTTTTCAAATATGATTTCTCAAGGGATGTTAAGGCATTATGCCTTAAAGAATGGGAAATTTTTTATGTATCCTCGGTTCTTATCTGAAATAATTGCAAAATCTTGCAATTCTTTAAAAATACATAAGAGGATATATGTTTCTCATAAGCACTCTCTACAAACTATAAAAAATACTTTTGAAACAGAGTGCAAATGTTCATACGGTTAATGTCTCATTGTCTCAAGCAATGCAGCATATCATTCCAACAAACAGGGGAGAGGATCCTGAGCAGGCTTAGCCCCACATTATTGCTTCACCCCCAGGATCTCAACCCACTCCCCATGATACAAATATCCCTTCTGATCCTTCTATCAGACATACCTCCCCAGCCCCACCACTCAAAATATATACTACAAAGAAACAAAGGGTTGCAGGTGCTCCTCCCACCTCAGTCCAACAGCCAAAGCTAAATATCTCTGTGCAAGAGGATACTCTTGCACAACATATCCAAAGGGAACCTACTGAGGACACTCCCAACCTCAATGTGGAGGTGAACATCCCTTCTGAGGATGTTCATATAGGCTTTGTGGCTGGAACTACTGATGCTTCTGCACAAGGGGCACAGGACAGTTCTAACATCCCTAAGACCACATCCATGGAAACAGAGGGTGTGCAAGCACCTTCTGGAAGTCCCCAGTACCAAGAACAGAGGGGCCCAGATGCTACTAGTACATCTGGTATTGGTGCCAATGACAGTTCTAAAATACCTCTATCATTTGAAGATCTTGAGACTAGTCTGTAACTAATGGCTTTGACGGATCCCCAACTGAAACCTGTTGTAGCTATTTTGGAACATTACAAGTCCACTATTGCTGCACAGGGATCACAAATTCTTGCACTCCAAAGGCTCTCAGCAGTCCAACAACAAAAGCTTGCCCAATTCCAGCTAGGGTTGAAGCTTTATGGTACCAAGATTGTCCAACTAGAGAAGCGGATTCAAACCCTGTTAGAAACGATTTTTGGTCATTCTGATCAAACCAATGCATCCAAAAAGGGGGAGAATCAGGAGATCCCACATCCAGTCCAAGCAATTTCAGGTTCACCTCTGGCAGTTCCAACTTTCGGGCTAATAGTTCCACCAGTTTCTCAGGCTGTTAGTTCAGAAGTTCAAGTTGTTCATCTTAAAAAGCCAGGAGGTGTTTAAATCAAACAAGGAAAGTAAGGAACATCCTCATCAGTCCAAGCAACAGTCTCTGGCAAAGGTAAAGGCATTTTGATTGAAGAGCCAAAGATAAAGTTTATTTCTAAAGAAGCTCAAGTTGCTGCTGATGCAGAATTGGCTAGAAGGCTTGCAGAAGAACAAGACCAAATCTTTGATCAACAAGCTCAAGCTCCTATGGGTGATGATGAAACCCTTAGCGACTATGTACGTGGATTTGTTGTCAAAGAGGGACAAAAGAAGAAAAAGGCCAACAGAGCATTCAAAGGCAGAACACAGAAGTTTTTTAATAAATTGGAAAGTAAATTCTGCAAGTGCTGGTATAACAAGAGCTCTTGCACAATCATGGTCTACAGAGAAACTCCAAGCCTTGTATAATAAAGCCACTGCCAAAGACAAAGCTCCTGAACAGATCAATGAACCCTCTAAGACTGATGTTGTGCCTCAATCAAAGGAACCTTCTCAAACTGTTGCTATGTCTCAACCAGAAGAAATTTCTCAAGCAAAGTTTGACATAGTAAACAGGGTTATGTTTAATCAACAATTGCAGAAGGCAATGGAGATAGAGAAAGCCTTAGACAAACATGATTTCTCAAAACCACCAATTACTTTATGGTATGCCAAATTAATGGATAACATTGATTTGGTACATCATCTTGTGGTTAAAAGAGAAGTTGTTCCAGATGAAGAATATAAGAACCTGTTTCAATCCAGGTTGTACATCCCTGATCGATATTTGAACTGCCAATCCATGCATTCATTGCATGATAAAAACTTGTTATCTGTGCCCTCCGCACGAAGGGGCAAGCATTGCCCGTATTCACTCTTGGTTTGTTAAGAAATATTTGTTGAATATGTAATCTATTATCTCACTGAGCCATAGCTTACTGTTGAATTCAAATGTTTTCAGGCAAAGGAAAAGAAGTTGTTGGGCCTTCTACTTAGGCTTTCATTCAGTGTTTCTGGTGATCTTTTAGAAGCTACTTCGTAATCTGAATATAATGTAGCTTTGGGGCTAGGTATCGGTGATGTTAAAAATGTACAATGATGTTGTAGTAGCTAGATTATGACTCCATAGACTAATCACCTTTCATGCTTTAGTTTTGATGTAATTATAACTCATTTTATGTTTGATACTTTAATTATATGTTAATATTAGGTTTGCATGTTGATCCTGGAGTTTATCTTATATCACTAAAATGGGGATGTCTCACGAGGAGTATAGTTGCACTAGGGATGCAGTAGCCGCATCGAACTGAGAGCTAATAAGAGTAGTGAGTTCTGAACGAAAGGCTCTCATGTCGGATTTTGTGACTAGGTCATCATTTTGAAAGAATTTGAAACGTTTCGGTAACCATTTAAACTTCAAAAGAGTTTCGGCAAGTGAATGGTTTCGGTAACATTTGGAAGTTTGAAAGGTTTCGGTAATACCGAAACCTTTGAATACTGAAACCTTTGTTTATCAAAATATTGAATATCGAATCTTTGAGTTACCGAAACCTTGGAAGATTGAAAGGTTTCGGTAATAGCAAAACATACCAAAACCTGTTGAAACCTTTGAAGTTTTGAAAGGTTTCGGAAATACCGAAACATACCGAAACATGTCGAAACCTTTCGAAACACACTGAAGGTTACCGAAACCTATCGAAACCCTGGGTTTCGGTGAACATTCTTCCGAATTGAGCATTTTCCAAGATTTAAGACAACTTTCTCATATATTTTGTTGGGAAATAATCTAAGTATGTCAACCTGTTAGTTAGGATTTCTCAGACTGTTAGTAGTATTTCTGTGTAATTACAAAGTTCAAGCTGCTAGTTCAAGAAACTCGAGCTGCTATTTCAAAATGTTCAAGCTGCTAGAGTTAAAGTTCAAGTTGTTTCAGAAGTTGATAACAGAAAGTGCTACAAATCAGGAAGTGATAAAGATTTCAAGATTCAAAGATCTTCTAAAGATATCTACTCAAGAGAAATCGCAATTCGTCAAGGAAACAAATCAGAAGGTTATAAATAGAGATAGACTAGGTCTTTCTTATGTAATCAGTGCTTAGAAATTGATAGTGTATCTCGTATTCTGATTAAGTTTCTCAAGCCTCTAAGGTTGTAAAACCCTGAGAACAATCTGTGTTCTTCGTTTAATCAAACAGATTAGAGGTTCTTGTAATCATTGGTTGGTAATACAAAGGTTTTTGATATTAATAGTGTTTTCCGTTTTTACTTATTCTGTCATTACTGTTCTGAAAGTTTTTCTTAAAAGCAATTAAGTGTTATTCCGCAAACTTCTTAATTGGACTTTGATTCAAAACAAGATTATTGGTTTAACTCTGATTTATTCAAACTAGTTAATCTTAGGTGATTTGATCTTGACGTATTTCAACATAAAACAATGTAGTAAACATGAATATACACTTAATACAACATTTTGGCTAACATTTACATCCTAAATCATACAAAAATATGTTGAACGTATGATGGAACAGTGAGAAAACTCAAATAAAATTTACAGTTGGAGTTTTACATTGAAATGAACATGAAACATATAAGAAATGCAAGAAATAGATAAGAAATACATAACTTTGATGTATTCTTGAAGAAGGAAAGAAAGAAAAAATGCAAGAAAGAAGCTTGAAGGTGGGAGTCTCGGTTGAACTCGATGAGGAAGAAGAAGAGAATGCGTTGGAAAGAAAAGAAAAGAAAGAAACCGGCCCCCTGAATTTATATACCAATTTGAATATGAGTCGGACCTGACTTAAATTATTTTTGGCATTTGAACTAAAATTAAAACTCTAAAAATAATATAAAATTAGATAAAGTAAACTTAAAATGTCTTTTTTGGCATTATCTGAGAGCTAGGGGCTAAGGTTTGTCCATTGGGGTTGGGCATGGACGACTGGGCCAGCATTGATGAAAAATGACAAAAGAAAAACTTCTCCCATCGCGGTGTAGGATTGAAGATCAGGTCCAGGATTCGAGTCAAATCTTTTCAAAAACTAAAAGAAATAAAAAATAAGATAAATTAAAATCTTTTTGGGTTTTTCTAATTTTGATGGAATAAAATTAAAATAAAATAGACCAAAATGAAATAAATGAAATCTTACTGATGTTTTCTGATGAAATAAATATAAAAACTATAAAATAAACTAAAATGAAATAAATAAAAATCTTTTTGATGTTTTCTGATTAAAAACGTTAAAACTATACAGGCTTACATGTGACGACAACAAATGAATTTTCTCCCCCTCAAAATCTCAATCAGTTCAATCTTATACATTAATAGAAACAAATGACCAACTACGCAACTGATGCCATAGTTCCAGATAAACACTTACAGATATAGACAAAGAGAAATTCATTTCATCAAAGACAGATGTAGATAAAGACAGATTTGAATAAAAGTTTGTTCGGTAACCGGATTATTCAACATGCCTAATTTTGCAACCAAGGTTTGAAACCGAGAATCGTCTAAGGCCTTAGTGAAAATGTCAGCTAACTGATCTTCCATCTGAACAAAATAGAGTTCAACTGTACCTTTTTCCACATGATCTTTGACGAAATGGTACCTGATGTCTTTGTTTTTTGTGCGAGAGTGTTGAACCGGATTGCAAGAGATAGCTATGGCACCTCTGGAGTCACAGTAGATAGGGATTCTGGATAGATGGTAACCATAGTCAAGCAGTTGTGTTCGCATCCACAACAGCTAGCAGCTGCAACATACTTAACTTCAACTGTGGATGTTGAAACACAATTTCGTTTCTTTGATGACCAACTAACCAGCCTGTCCCCTGGAATTGTACACTTCCTGAAGTGCTCTTTCTGTCAAGATGACATCCTGCAAAGTCTGTGTCTGAAAAAGCAGTTAAACCGAAATTGGATCCCTTATGATACCAAAGACCAATGTTGGTAGTACCTTTTAAATATATGAAGATCTTCTTTACAGCGAGAAGGTGTGATTCTTTTGGGTTGGCTTGAAACGTGCACAAAGGCATGTGGAAAACATTATATCTGGCCTACTTGCAGGGAGATAAAGCAACAAGTCAATCATACCACTGTATTGTGTCGTATCAACACTTTTCCCAGAAGGATTAGCATTTAGCTTGCAATGAGAAGCCATAGGAACTTTTGACGAAGAATAAGAATCTAATTTGAATTTTTTCAGCATGTCTAAAGTATATTTAGACTGATTGACAAAAATTTCTTCTAGAAGTTGTTTGACTTGTAATCCGAGAAAGAAGTTGATTTCTCCCATCATACTCATCTCAAACTTCGACTCCATGAGGTCTGAAAAACTCTTACAAAACTCAGGGTTTGTAGATCCAAATATAATATCATACATATAAATTTGTACAAGCATTATGTGCCTTCCCTCAGATTTAGTAAACATGGTTGTGTCTACTACACCTTTTGAAAAACCAGATAGAGTAAGAATGAAGATAAGCTATTATACCAGGCACGAGGAGCCTGTTTCATACCACATAAAGTTTTGTCTGGTACATAAACATGATCTGGTTTATGTTCATCAACAAAACCTTCAGGTTGTGAAACATAGACCTCCTCGTTTGGGAGTCCATTCAAGAATGTCGTTTTGACGTCCATTTGATATACTTTGAAATCTTTGTAAGCAGCAAACACCAATAATATTATGATGGCCTCGAGTCTTGCAACTGGGGCAAAGGTTTCGTCATAGTCAATTCCTTCTTGTTGACGATATCCGGCCTTTAGCGACCAGTCTTGCTTTATTTCTTACCACTATCCTATTTTCGTATCGTTTGTTTTTGAAGATCCATTTTGTTTCAATAATGATCTGATCCTTTGGCTTGGGTACCAACCTCCATACTTGCAGTCGTTCAAATTCATTCAATTCTTCTTGCATGAAAACAATCCAGTCTAGGTCCCTTAAAGCTTCATCCACACGAGAAGGTTCAGCACTGCTTAGAAACGATAAGGAACCTACATCCATTGGCTGATGCACTTCTTGTTTGAATTCCAGTGGACGGGTCACCGATGATTTGGACAACGGGATGGTTACGAGTCTATTTGGTTTCATGTGGAAGAGGGGACCTGGATGGTTGAGATTGATGAACATCAGATTGGGTGATTGATTGTTCAGCTCTTTCAAGGGATGACATTATTGTATCTGGTTCAACAAATTCTGGTTCATCATAGATTTGATCGGGAATAACAGAATTTGAGGAATCTTGTTGAGCTTACTCTGACGCTTGTTGTGGAGAAGATTCGGTGATTAGAGATAGGGTACTGAATCAGATGAAATTGTTGCATTGATCACCGAGTTTTCCAATGTTATCACATTTGGTTCTGTAAGAACAGAAGATGAAATGTTAGGATTTGCAGACTCAAAGTAATCATTATAAAAATGATCAAATAAAGTATTCAATGAGTCGTCTGTTGTTGCAGAATCTGAAGGACTTTGAGAATGAGGAATTGACGGTCCAGAAGCTATAGCCTCAGATTTGGATTCAGCCAATTTGTCAAATAAGACATTGACGCCCTCATTTACAGTCCTAGTGCGAGTGTTGTAGACACGATAAGCCTTGGAAGATGTGGAGTATCCAATAAAAATTGCTTCATCGGCCTTCTCGCTGAATTTTCCGAGATTCTCCCTGTCGTTCAATAGAAACACCTGCAACCAAACACACGAAAGTATTTGATATAGGGTAGTCTTTTATTGATTAGTTCAAAGGGAGTTTTGTTAAAGCGCATATGGATTATGGAGCAATTTTGCATGTAGCATGCAGTAGCAACAGCTTCAGCCCACAAACATTGGCAACTTTGAATACGCAAGCATTGTTTGAGCGGCTTCCACCAGAGTTCGGTTTAATCTTTTGACAATCCCATTTTGTTGTGGAGTCCTGGAAGCAAAATATTGATGATGAATGCCTTTTGTCCTTAGGAAAGTTTCAAGAACCGAATTCTTAAATTTTGTGCCTTGATCTGTTTTGATGAATTGGACAGTTGACTGCTGCTTTGTCTCAACAAGTTTGATTATATCTATGATTTGTTGAGGAGCTTCATCTTTGGGTCACCAGAATCGGACATATGTGTATCGGGAGTAGTCATCTATTACAACCAACACATAGCGCTTTCCGTTGATACTTTGGATTCTCATTGGTCCACATAAGTCCATGTGGAGGAGCTCTAATGGCCTATTGGATGTGGGTTCGGGTTTGGGTTTATGTGCCACTCTCTTCATCTTTCCTTTTTCACATGCTCCGCAAAGATGATCTTTATCGTATCGGAGCACTGGCAGACCTCTAACGAGATTTTTTGAGACCAGTTTGTTTATGTTGTCAGAGTTTTGGTGAGATAAGCGACGACGCCACAACAAAGAGTCTTTTATTGAGGCCATGGAGAGTACGCAAATGCTTTCTTTCAGTTTGAGTTTTTCCAGATTGATGGTATACAAATTTGAGTTACGGGGTCCTGACAGAAGTTCATTTCCAGATTCAGTTCTCACACTACATTTGGTAGCTTTAAAGTTCACCTCAAGACCCTTATCACAGAACTGTCCTATGCTTAAGAGATTATGACCCAATCCCGGTACATGGTTCACATGTTGGATGATAAGGTTTTCTGAAACTAAACCTCCATGACCAACTATCAGTAAATGATTGTCATTCCCAAATTTAACCGAGCCGCAGGTATTCCTCGACATAGTTAGATAACAACTCAACTTTGTCTGTCATGTGACAAGAGCATCCCGAATCCATTACCCATGTTGTTTTTACCTGTCATTGAAATCAGGTAAGTAACAACATAAAACTCAGTTCCATCACTGATTGTGTTCTATAAACTTGTAAGATTAAAAGCGGGTCCTGAACTGTGTGCACGGGAGCCATTCTACATAAGATCAATCAGACACAACGAGAACCCATTGAAGAATGGGGTTTTTCGGGTTAGCACAAGATGGAATTCCAGATATATGTAACAGAATATTTGCAGCAACCCATTTTTTATTAGAGTCAGAATTTGATGCAGAATTCTTTTGGACCCATTTGAAGATTGGACTTTTGGATATTGTTTCAGCTTTGGGTTGTTTGGAACCCTCAGATTTAGTCTGTTTGACAGGTCTTTTCTCTGTCCAGACTTTGTTGCATTTGATTCCGTTCGTTTTGTCATGACATCTTTCAAGTTTTGAAATTTGGACTTTTGGATTTTGTTTTAGCTGGGGATTTGCCTTTGTTATCAGTCACCAAGGCAAGGGGATCATTAACTGGTCTGGTCCCGCTGTCAGATAAAGAATCAACCTTGGACCTCATTGCTAGATGATCATCAACATCGTCTTGAAGTTGTTACAGATTTTCAAACAAGAAATGGATAGTGATATCATTTAGGTCATGATTTCTCTTCACTATACGACTGGTGGAGCTCCATTCTGGTCGTAGAGACTAGAGAGGCCAGAAAACGGTGATTGATGTCATCCTGTGGAATGGTGACTTTGCACTTCTTTAGTTCATCTAATACGGAGCAGAAACGATTATATGTACTTTCAAGTGTTTCTCGGTTTCGAGCTTTGAATTTTGAGAAGACAGATTTGATGTTCTCTCTTTTCATTTTTTTATCCTTTTCTGACCCTTGCATCTGGTGGGCAACTTCATCACACATGGTTTTTCCAGTCTCTTGACTATCAATACTGTAGATAATTGCGTTAAGAAAGGCTTGTAGGAGATTGTTCTCTAATTGAATGTCAGCTTTAACTCTGAGTCTTTCCTGTTCAGTCTAAGGACCTCGAGGTTCATGAAGTTCGGGAATTGGTGGATCATTGTCAGGTTTGGCAGGTTTGATGGTGAAATATTCTGCAGGACATTCTTCTAGCGATTTGAGCATCAGAGAGCCCAGGTCATGCAATGCTAAAAATCTTAGGAACCTTCTCTTCCATTGATCATATTCTTCACGGTATAGAACCGGAGGACGAATATCCGTTCCCAAGATTAGAGCCTCATTTGCCATGATTAGTTTTGAAAATACGATCTTAGAATTGGAAACTTGGAGATGATTGTTTTTGGAAAGAATTAAAAATAGGAGTGTTGCAACCTTGAAAAGATCAATGGAAATTTCAATTTTTTTGAAAACCAGTGGGTATTACCGAAACTTTTGGAAATACCATAACCTTTTTAGGGTTACCAAAACTTTTTATGGTTACCGAAACCTTCAAGTTTTCGGTATTTACGTGCACTGAAACCTTTTCAACCGAAACCTCTTTTTGCTAAAACCTTTTCTAAACCTTCACTACTGAAACTTCCAAGGTTTCGGTATGTTACCGAAACCTTTCAAGTTACTGTGTTTAGAAACCATTTTAGAGTACGAAAACCTTTTCTATACCAAAACCTTTGACCAAGTACCGAGACCTTTGACTTTTACCGAAACTTTTAAAAAGGAAACCCTTTTTGCAACTTTTAGCACAAGTTTTCAGGGTAGTAACCTTTTTGCCAAATACAGAAGAATACCGAATGGTTCCTTAGAGTACCGAGACTTCTATGGATTCGGTCTTTCTTTGTATTTCATGATTTTTCAAGATTTTCCACACAAAACAGGTTTTAAATCACCAAAATGTTCAATAAAAGTCTCAAATAATTCAGTTTAAGCACAAATAAGCACTTATAACACAAAAATTGATGTTATATTTGGTCAAATTTGTGGTGCAGTTCATACAACTTACGAACAAAAGGTTTCACCAAAACTCATTTACTCCATGAAAATGATGTTGTTTTGCACAATAAAAATACTTTTGATGATTAAAAACAACTCACAAATAATATTTTAGCAAAAGATTAGAGATTTAGACCTCTTTGAGAAGAAGAAGATGAAGAGCAGGCTACGTTTTTTGAACACTGCTCCAATTTGAAATCCAATTCTAAGCTTTGATACCAAATGAAAGCTTGATCCCCATGTATTACACAATCATGACATATAGAGAAACATACAATCAGATTTATCAATGTAAATACTCTATAGGATGAAGAAGACGAAAAAGCTCTTGAGAAAAAATATATAAGTGCAAAACTATTTCTTCATTCAACAACTGATTACATCCATCCAATATGACTTTTGTATCCATAGGGACTTTGGAAAAATTACATAAATGGTCCTTCAACTTGAAATATTACATAAAACACTTACATAAATGAAAGTAAATTATTACAAACAAAATATATTAACTAGGAATTGAAATCATAAGTCTAACAGTCGTGATCGAAACTACGTTGAACCACCGTGAATGAATGTTCGTAGTGTGCGCCGTTGAACCACCTCACGCACCATGAATGAAAGTTCACGCCTTTAGTCTATTGCCATGAACCACACCCACCGCCTCAATGTCTGTCACCGTGAACCACACCGACCGTCTTACTGTCTGTCGCCGTGAACCACACCCACCTCCTCAATGTCTATTGCCGTAAACCACACCCACCTCCTCAATTTATGTCCCCGTGAACCACCACCCTCCGGTCTTCTTCTCCATCGTCAATATCCTGAATAGCCGTGAATCGCCTGAAACGTCGTGAATCAAGCACTTGGATTGTTCCAGTGACTCAATCACCGAGAATCATGGAATATATCGCCGCCCACACCCCCATTTTGTTTTTAAATAAACAAAACCTGCTCATTAATTGCATATATTTGTTAAATATAAAGGTGCACAAATGACCATTGTTCCCTGGAAATGTTTTCCAAGTTGTACAAAACTCTATTTAATTACAAAATTGTCACCTTGTATTCTATTGGTTAATTCACAATTTCTATCAATTTCATTGGTTCTTATTGTCCTCTCATTTTAAGCACGGTCCTCATTTTCTCTTCACCCATACATACATATAGATATATACATATACATATACATATACATATACATACATAGATACATATATATATATATATATATATATATATGTATGTATATATATATATATATATGTATGTATGTATGTATGTATTGAGGTTTAATTGAGAACTTTATGCATCTAGGAACCTCTAGGAATTTTTGTGCATCTTATAATCCTTCAAGGGTGCATAAGGGCATTTAGGGAATAATTTAATTAATTTTTTAAAATGGTTAAAAAATAATTAGGAGATTTGAATTAGGTAACTAAATAATCACATTAATCAAATTCCATATTTGTCTCCCCCCCCCTCTTTCTCTATCTCTCCCATCTCTCCCTCTCTCTCGGCCTAATGGAGCCCACCACCACTACCACCGTCACCGCCACCGCTAGACCACCGGCTAATGCCACCACGCTGCCGTGTACATATCCTTCCTATCTTTCTCTCTCGGCTGTCATTGTCTACCTCTCTCTGTTGCCGTCGCCAAACACCACCATCTATGGACCGAAATGATGATAAACCGATGATGTCCACATAAATGATTATGGTCATGTATTGTTTCAAATCCGGATGAAAATTCATGTTTAGAATTAAAGATGGTGCATGGTCAGGAATGTTCAAATTCAAATGAACATGATGATGAATAGCTTTAAATTTGGATGAACACGAAGATGAACGATGATGCATGGAAATCGATGATGAACAAGACGATGAACATGATGAACGATGCATAACAGTGGCAATTCGATGCATACATAGACGATGAACGGCGATGAATGATGAACATGGTTGATGAATGATGAACATGATGATGATGAACGATAATTATGTATAACATCAGCAACACGATGTATAGCTGAACAATGAACACGATGATGATTAACACCGGTGCATCACGAATTTATATAGAGTTTGTATAGATAAATTCGAGATGCATCACGAATTGAACGATGAACATGAAATGCGTCAACATCTCTATCATCTTTTTTGAATTTGTAGATTTTGTTAAATTTGGAAGTGTATTAATTGAATTTATTTAGCATTTATGATTTAATTAGTTGTTAAGAAATAATATAAAATAAAAATTATTTTATATAAATATATATTTTTCCTGATATATAAAAGGAGGTTCAGTGAAGAACTTTTGTGCATCGAGGTACAAAAGAACTTATATCATATATTAAATCAAAAAATTCTGTGAATTAGATTAATGACATAAAGGTAAATAGTTTGACAACGTTATGCATCTTGTGCATTGTAGGATAAACAAGGAAGATCATTTTGGGGAATGTGCATACCTCATTAAATTTAATATTTTAACAAATAATCAAATGATAAATGCTAAATAAATAAATACACAAATTCATCTATGTATCATGTTCAAAAAAGACACATTCGTGTTCAACTTATTCATCATTCATCTATGCATCGTGTTCATCATTCATCATTTATTTTGGTCATCATCTTCATGTTCATGTTCATCTTCTTAATATATCTTCGTTCATCATCGTCTTCATGTTAATAATCTTCGTTCATCAACTATTTTGTTCATCATCTTCATGTTCATCTTCTTGATTTATCTTCGTTCATTATCTTCATGTTCATCTCCTTTGGGTTCATCTTTTCGTAGATGATGGTGGTGGTGAATAGGGGCGGTGGTGCGGTGGTTAGTGGTTGTGATTGGTCGAAAGAAAACGAGATGAAATGGAGGCCGAGAGAGAGGGGATGGATAACCATGGTGATGGTGGTACACAACCATGGTGGTGGTGAGAGGGAACCGTGGTGGTGTTGGTGGCGGTGCACAACCACCACGGTGAATTATTCGATCATTCACAACACTTATTTGATAATTCACATGAATTATTTGACCATTCACACTATTTATTTGATCATTCATGATACTTTTTTTATCATTCACAACACTTATAAATTAACATTCATAACACTTAATTGATCATTCACAATACTTATTTGATCAATTAGGTGTTGTGAATGATCATTTTATAAGTATTGTGAATAATCAATTTATAGTTCTTGTGAATGATCATTTTATAAGTGTTGTGAATGATCAAATAAGTGTTTTGAATGATCATATAACATCAGAGCAAATAGTCAAATTATCAATAACTATGATAAATTGTCAAATAAATGGTGAAATAACAGTTGAAATAGTCTGATGACTGATCAAATAAGTATTGTGAATGATCAAACAATTCTTGAAAATGATCAAATATGTGTTGTGAATGATCAAATAAGTATTGAAGAATTGTAAATAGTCAAATATTTCTTGTGAATGATCAAATATGTGTTAATGATCAAATAAGTGTTGAAGAATTATGAATGGTCAAATAATTCTTGTGAATGATCAAATAAGTGTTGTGAATGATAAAATAAATGGTGTGAATGATTATTTTATATGTGTTGTGAATGATAATTTTATAAGTGTTGTGAATGATCGTTGTTATAACGAAAATACACTTACAGCTCAAAAAGGAGGCGCGTCTGATTTATTCCACTTTTGATCGCAACCCTTATTTTTCAATGTTGTGGCTTTCAAATGATACCCTTGGTACACTCAATTCTCATGGGTACCTTTTTTAACTCATATGTATATATATATATATATATATATATATATATATATATATATATATATATATATATATATATATATATATATATATAGAGAGAGAGAGAGAGAGAGAGAGAGAGAGAGAGAGAGAGAGAGGTGGGTTCAATGGAGAACCTCC
>JAANYP010006868.1:150000-171852 GCA_020465985.1 Centrapalus pauciflorus | reverse complement strand
ACACTTATTCACATAGGGTGTATTGACATAATCATCATCATGCTCGTCATGATTAACAGGTTCCACACTAGGTGTTGTGGAAGCTTTTGAGTCCTCTTCACTGTTTGAATGCATTAGATCATCAAAGTTTAGTTCTCCTGAAACTGATTCAGGAACAGCTTTGGTGGGAGCATTCTTGGACTCTTCAAAGGTGACATTGATAGATTCATCTATCACCTTTCTTTTTTTGTTGTACATTCTGTAGGCTTTAGAGATAGCAGAGTAGCCAACAAACACACCTTCATCAGCTTTTGGTTCAAACTTTGCCAGTTGGTCCCTTTGATTCAAAATGAAGCAGGGACAACCAAACACATAGAAGTAACTGGCATTTGGTTTCCTCCCTTTGAGCAGCTCATAGGGGGTCTTGTTGAACCTTTTCACCACTAAGGATCTGTTTTGGGTGAAGCAGGCAGTGTTAACAGCTTCAGCCCAGAATGATGAAGGTAAACCAGATGCACACAGCATGGTTCTAGCAGCTTCAATAATGTTTCTCCTTTCAGCAACTCCATTTTGTTGTGGAGTTCTTACAGCTGAGAAGTTTTGAGTGATTCCTTTCTCTTCACAGAAGTCCTCAAGAGTACTGTTTCTGAATTCAGTACCATGTTCACTTCTAAGCTGCTTTACTTGTGCAGAGTTTAGCATTTCCATCTTTTTCACAAATCCAATAATTTCTCTAGCAGCCTCTCCTTTGCTCTTCAAGAAGATAACCCATGTGTACCTGGAGAACTCATCAACCATTACTAGAGTGTATCTTCTTCCTCCTAGACTTGGGACATTAACAGGTCCAAACAAGTCCATATGGATTAAAAAGAGAGGAGTATCAATAGAGAAGTTATGTTTGGATTTAAATGATGATTTCCTCTGCTTGCCTTTCTCACAAGCTGTGCAGAGTTTATCTTTAACAAAGGTCATAGAAGGCAAACCTGTCACCAACTCTTTCTTACAGAGTTTGTTGATGTTTATGAAGTTCAGGTGTGACAGCCTTTTGTGCCATAACCAGTTTAAGTCTGCATTTGTTCTTGTGAGAAAACAGGTTTCAGTTGTGGGATCAACAGATTGCATGTCCACAACATATACACCTTTCTTTCGTTGAGCACACAACACAACTTTGTCTTGGGAATCCAATATGTAACCCAGGTGCTCATCAAAGTTAACCTTATAGCCAGCATCACACAGTTGACTTATGCTAACAAGGTTATGTTTTAGGCCAACCACATAGGCTACTCTTTTGAACACTGCAGCACCAGCTTTAAGAGTTCCATATCCCTCAGTGGATCCCTGTACATTGTCACCAAATTTGACTTTTGGCCCTTTTTCAGGCCTGAGATCACTCAGCAGGTCCTTACAACCTGTCATGTGCCCTGAGCAGCCACTGTCCAAGTACCAAACCTGGGATGGTTGTTTTTCCTGCAGAGTGATAAGAAGAATATTAGATACTTTTAGGGAAACTCATCACAGAGATGAGTTCTCCTACTTCATCAACATTTGTTGATGGACTTTTGATGTCAACACTAATATTCCCTATTTGAATGGTATCAGTTTGAATACCACTCTCATTGACTGAGATGTTTCCAACACTGTTTATGTTGGCAGTGAGGGAACCATCAGAGTCAGCAGGCCTCATGTCCTCAGTTTCAGGACAGTCTTTGGCCAGATGTGTCTTCATTCCACATTTATAACACTTTCTCCTTTTAGCATTTTTGGAAGAAGACCTTTCAGAAACACATTCTGGGTTATTTCTGTTGATTCCATCAGCAGGTTTAGCAAACTTATTACTTTTTGATGAATCAACAGCTTGAGTGGAAAGTTCAATAGCCACAGCTTTGCCTGTCTCTTCTTTCCTCATTTTTGGAGGGCAGATATCAAAGATAGGAAGCTTAATTGGCTTTTGAACTTCCACAGGTTTAGGAAACTTATTCCCAGATCTCTCAGGCTGAGCAATGGCTTTGCCTTTGCCCTTCCTGAGATGTGATTGATGTTGCCTATCAACATAATCATTATTTCTGGTTTTTAAATACTTATTCTCATTTAAAACCAGGTTACCACTATGATTAGAAAACTTATTTGAAATCACAGCAGGTTTGCCTTCAACCTGAGACTTACTATTGTTAATGGCAGACTGCTTACCTTTTGAAAACTTATTTTCAAAATGTTCATCATTAAAAGGATTAGTATGCCTTTTTACACCAGCTTTAGACCCAAAGCATGTTTTGTCAACAGGTTTGGTGTCCACAGCTGCAGTTTGGACATGCTTTCCTTTCTTTTGCTTGTGTGAATCAGCAGAACACTTAGCAAGCTTATTTGATGGAAAACTTATTTCATCAACATCTTTTGAGCTAGGTTCACACGAGCTGTCAGTGTTTTGAGTCCTGACAAACCTGTTTGTTGAGATTAATTTACCATTCACTTTTTGAATAAAAGTCTTTGGAAGCTCACCAAGAGTGGACAAGTCTTCTTTTAAATTATTAACCTCAACAATGGAAGCTGCTGTGTCAAGATCCCCTCCAAGATAGGCTTGGATTTGTGCAGGAATCTGCTGACTTATGCAGTGGCTGACTTTTTGTGCAGATTGGCACCAAGAGTCAACTATCTTTTGAAGCTTAGCATGTTTTATATCTGTTTCTCTCTTTTCTTCCAGTAAAATGGAATTCATGTGTTTTAATTCATCAAGCTCAGCTTCCAACTTATGGAAGCTGTCCAGTTTACTGGATTTTGTTTCAATGTCAGTTTTAAGCTTAGAGATTTCAGATAATAAAACAGCATGCTTCTCAACAGCAGCTTTTAGATCAACAAGCATATATTCAAACATTTTAACTTTTATATCAGAACTGTAATCCATAAAATTTTGTACCTTATACATCATTGTAGGGTTCCAGTTCATTAAGCTGCTGAAAGCTTCAGCTTCAGCCAGATCCTGTTTGAAGTTGCTTGTTGATGGGACATCAGTGTTGGCCATCAGACAGTTGTTGTCTTCTTCATCAGATGATGAATCAGACTCCTCCCAGTCACAAGTTTCTGCCATTAGTCCCTTTTGCCGGTTAGAAACCACTGAGTTTTCTAACTTCCTCAGCTTAGCCATGGCCATAAGGTACTTAACCCTATAGCCATCATCCTTATTTGTCTTGTGTGGTTTGGATGTCTGACCAACAGCTTTTGACACACAGTCAGCAACTATATGGCCAGTTTTGCCACATTTGAAGCACTCAGCTTTGGTCTTGTCAAATGCTTTCTTTTTGACAGCATTTGAGCTTCCCTGTAGCATGTTTCTTCCAAACCTTTTCTTGTTGAACCTTTTGACAAGCACGGCTATCATATGCTCATCATCCAGTTCAGCACTATCTGCATTGTCTTCCTCATCAGACATTTCCTCCTTATCATCAGCCTGTTGATCAGGTTGAGTGAACACATCACTCACTTGATTTACAGGTTGTCTCACACTAGCCACAAAGGCTGCACCTTTCTTAGATATTTCCAAGGCATTTCTCTTCTGTTGCCTTGATTGCTCATCAGTTAGTAAGGATCCATATAAGTTAACAAGATCCATACTTCTGATGGTACCTGAATTCCTTAAAATTGTAGAAAAATAATTCCATTCTTCAGGCAGAACATCTAAGAACTTGTTTACCAAAGTCAGGCTGTCCTTGGTTATCCCAACAGCTTTGAGATCATTTGCAAAGAAGAGTTCATACTGTCTAACAAGATTATTAATCCTGTTGTCAAGTGTGATTGTGGGTCCATCATAGACGGTACACAAAGTATCCCACATCTCCTTTGCAGTCTTCATCTTCTCAACCTGTTTGAACACATCATTAGGTAGAGAGATGATCAGATTGTTTCTGGCCTTTGCATCAAGAGCCACCAGTCTTTTGTCTTCATCAGACCATTGAGCTTTTCCTTTCTCAAATGTTCTGATTTCAGGAGCAGCTCCTTCAACAGCAGGAGTTATTGTTGTAACAGAGGTTGGCACATAAAGACCCTCCATTACAATCTCTGGTAGTTGTACATCCAGATTCTCTAAGTAGAGCATCATTCTGCACTTCCAACCAGAAAAGTTCTGATGATTGAACTTTGGAGGTTTGCCCATTGAGCCATTGTCATAGTATGAGGAACTTGCAGCACTGTTGTCCATGGAAATTTTAGGAGAATGAGAGATCTAGAATGACACACACTCTAAACTGCTCTGATACCAGTTGTAGGTCCCAAAAGATATCCCAAGTATATAGCTTTAAGTTGTAGAGGGGGGGTGAATACAACACTTTAAAAACTACACACAATTTTCTCAATGTTTGTATGTATTATTAACAAATGTTAATTACAAACAAGCTTGAATGCGGAAAGGTTCAAGCTGAGATGACAGATACAACAGTATGTCTAACTAGTCTAAGACTGACTTAAACTAATTACAATGAACACACTCACTAAGAATCACTCACTGTGTTTACAAGACTCTGAGGAACAGCTTGAACAAGAACAACTTAGACACTGAGCACTGTTTTATTCAAGCAGACTTGCATGCATGAAAGACACACTTTGAATGCACGTTCACTCTTGGTTTCAGCACTTAGCTTTTTGGCTTAAACTTTCAATCCTTGGAAGTTTCTTTTTATACTCACTCAGAGGATCTAAGTGAAGCTTCTTCATTGGACGGAATGATAAAGGAGAAGTCTTGTTGAAAAGACAACATAACCTTTTCTGCATTTTCTGAAAAGCAGACTTGTCTTCATATGGGCAGAACTTTTGTCTTTTAACTTTGTCTACTGTTGCATTGCCTTTAACCAAATAAGGAATGTCAACTTTGTGTTTTTCTTCCTTGTAAAGGCCTATTTTGATATATGAAAAAGGTCTGTCACCCTTTTTCAAATAACCTTTTGTCTTCATGTAGCAGAACAGCTTGGGCAGGCTGAGCAGTTCTGATTTCCACTTTGTCTTCGACTTTGTAAACTGATCTTGCAGTCAAAAACAATACATGAGGACTTGGAAACACATTCCATAAGTGTTTAGCCTGTTCACAAAGAACAGGTTCTGTTCACAAAGAACAGAACACTTATAAACTGCCCAAGCTGCTCACCAGTGTAGAGCAGCGTAGACAGTTTATGTCCAGCCTGTTCAGCAGACTAAACAGCTTGGGCAAAACTGTCTTTGTTGCAACACATGCAACACATAGAACAGCTTTAGGCTGATATTGCAAATCATTTTCAGGTTTCAATAAGGCATATAACAGGCCTTAAATTCAACCTTCAAAGGCATCAACAGGTTTGATTAATAATCTCCCCCTCAGATGCAGAACAGGTTTGACTGAGGCCTTTTTGTGCCTAACATTTAGTCACTCTTTTAGTATCAGTAAATGCATCAGGCAGTTGATTTGCAATTTATTGTAAATGCATTATTTTCTGAACTTCTAGTTCACATTGTTTAGTCCGAGTGTCAAGATGAATCAATGATGGTTCAAACCATGATACATCTTTCTCTTTGTTTTTAATTTCTCCCCCTAATGCTGGGAAAATTGTCTCATTGAAATGGCAATCAGCAAACCGTGCTGTGAAAACATCACCTGTCAGTGGTTCAAGATATCTTATTATAGAAGATGTTTCATACCCTACATATATACCCAATCTTCTTTGAGGTCCCATTTTTGTACGTTGTGGTGGTGCAATAGGAACATATACTGCACAACCAAAAATTCAAAGATGGGATATGTTTGGCTCTTGACCAAAAGCAAGTTGTAGAGGAGAAAATTTATGGTAAGCACTTGGTCTTATACGAATCAGCGATGCAGCATGTAAAATTGCATGTCCCTAAACAGAAACTGGAAGTTTTGTCTTCATTATTAATGGTCTAGCTATTAGCTGAAGACGTTTAATTAATTATTCAGCTAAACCATTTTGTGTATGAACATGAGCAACTGAATGTTCAACACTAATTCCAACAGACATGCAATAGTCATTGAAAGCTTGAGATGTAAATTCACCAGCATTATCAAGCCTTACCTTTTTAATGGTATAATCAGGAAAATGTGCTCTTAATTTAATAATCTGAGCAAGAGATTTAGCAAAAGCCACGTTACGGGTTGACAATAAACAAACATGAGACCATCTGCTTATTGCGTCTATTAAAACCATGAAGTATCTAAATGGTCCACATGGTGGATGAATTGGTCCACATATATCACCTTGAATTCTTTCAAGAAACATTGGGGTTTCTTTTCCAATTTTAGTTGGTGAATGTTTCACAATAAATTTTCCAAGAGAACATGATGTACATGGGATCATCTTACCTGTTTGAGGGATCTTCTGGTCCTTCAATGGATGTCCATTTGTACTATCAATTATCCTCTTCATCATGGTTGATCCTGGATGACCTAATCTGTCATGCCATAAACTTAATTCTCCAGGATCATAATATTTTTCTTTGACAACCAGATGTGATTCAACCATGTTTCTATATGTATAATGTAAACCAGAACTAAGTGTTGGTAGTCTTTCTACTACATGGTTATTGTCAATAATATGCATAAATTTCTTATTCTCTATCGTCACATTCTGAGTATTATACCCATTAAGGTGTATGTCATTGAAGCTCAACAAGTTTCTTTTAGACTTAGGTGAAAATAGAGCATTATTTATCAAAAACCTTGTACCATTAGGTAATATAAAATGAGCCTTTCCAGTTCCGTCAATCAGATCTGCAGGACCTGATATGGTATGTATATTTGCTTTATTTGGCTTTAACTCTGAAAAGTATTTCTTCTTTTTAAGAATTGTGTGTGTTCCACCACTATGTGGTATACAGATATCTCCTGAATTTGCTTGATGTAGTTCTTCGATAAAATTCATTTTAGACTTCTAATCATAAAATAAAGTAATAAGTAAATATGATAAAATTTGTTAAGTAGAGACACATCCATATTATTATTGAAAAAAAAAATGCAATACATGATACAAGAAATAAAACATAAGACATAAAACATAGCTTAGGAAAGACGAAAACACGGTTACATTATTAGATATCCAAATCATCAAAGGAATCTGAAGCATTCAGTTCGGGCATTGAAACATCAGGGAGATCAGTAAAATTTGCTTCTTTCTCTTTTCCTTTAAGAGACTCTTCATAAAGTTTGCAGAGTTATGGTGCTGTGCGGCAAGTTCTTGACCAATGACCAATCATTCCACATCGGTAACAAAGATCTTTAGGATCTTGAGAAGCACTAGCCTTTTGTTTATCATTTTTGGGTCTTTCTTGTGATTTAGATTTCTTATCACGTGGAATATTATTATGACCACGTCCACATGAATGACCTCTGTTATGATTATAGTTATGACCATAGCCATGATTATAACTATAATTATTAATCCTATGCCCTCAAGTTCTTCAAGTCCGGATTCATGGATAAGCCTTCAGCTAAGAGAAGGCGAAGGAAGAAGCGAATCAATCAGAATGGAGACAGGGAGGAGAGGTAAAAGATAGATTTTCGATATAACCACGGCCACGGCCTCGTTTACGACCAAATCCCCGTTCTTGTCCATGTGTTGTACTTTTAGTTGTAGCATTTGCTTTAGGTAATGCTAGTGATCCAGTTGGACGAGATTGGTGATTTTTCATCAAAAGTTCATTGTTTTTTCTCTGCAACTAGAAGGACGGTGTTAAGTTCTATATATCTTCTAAAATTTTGCATTCGATACTGTTGTTGTAAGGTAACATTTGATGCATGAAATGTTGAGTATGTTTTCTCCAACATATCTGCATCTGTAACTGTCTGACCACAAAATTGGAGTTGTGAACATATTCTGAACAATGCAGAGCTATAATCATTCACTTTCTTAAAATCTTGGAATCTCAAATTATCCCAATCATTTCTGGCATTTGGAAGCAATCTCCCTTTGATGATCATATCTTTCCTTTAAATCTTTCCATAGAATACTTGGATCTTCCGTATTCATATACTCAGATTTCAAATTTTCATCAATATGTTTACGAAGAAATGCATTTGCTTTTGCCTTTTCTTGAATTGAGCAATTGTTGTTTTCATTTAGTGTTTCTACAATACCCATTGATGTTAAAAGTATCTTTACATCAATGCTCCATGGCATGTAGTTATTGCCATTTACGTCCAATGCAGCAAATGATAACTTCCCAAGGTTTGCCATATTGACTATCAAAATAAAAGTTACACAACATAAAATTAAAATTAATTTCTTTCAATAAGAACTACAACACATAATAGTGGGAGAATCGTAAACGAAAACAGAACCCGAAAAGGATACATCTCATCAATGGAAGTTGCAACAAAGAGTAGAAAAGTATTGAAAGTGTTACAATAAGAAAAATAAAAAACGAAAGAGGCATCTTCATTCTTCAACCAGTTAAAGTTTTCTTTTCAGAAAAGAAAAAGAATGATTTAATGAAATATTGAAGTTTTATATTGGAGTATTTATAGAGAAAAAATCGAGTCATCAAACGGTGTAATTTTTTTTTCTTTTGACCGTTGCAACAGTAATGTAACCGTTGTTAAATTTTAATAAAAAAATGATTAAAAGATAATTTTCATTTAATGTAGAATAATGATTAAAAATATAAAATACCCTTGTTATAAAGAAGAGAAAAAGAATTAATAGTTTGCATTATAAGAACAAAATTTTAATTGATGTAAATTAGTAATCATAATTAATATTATCATAAATGAAAAAAATAAACGTTAGTATGCATAAGTAAACGTTAGTACATATATAAACGTTAGTATGCATAATTAAATGTTAGTACATAAATAAAATGTCAGCAACAATTATTTAAATGTTAGTATAATAAAAACGTTAGTATAAATAAAATGTTAGTAAACATAATTAAAATGTTAGAAATAATAATACATGTTAGTAGTCCATAAGATGTATTATTATTGTTATCGTATCAATTATTTATGGTAATTATCTTCTCATTATAAGTTATAACTTTAAGTAACCATACCTCGTTTGATTCTTGATTTAATTGCAGAGCTCTTCGTGCTGATAACGTGTTATAATCTTAACTTAATTATAACATGAACTTAGCAATATATGTAAAAGAAGAACAATAAGTGTATATGAAACCAAAATTTGAAGCTAACTTATTTTTACGTTTATTTCTTTCATGGAACTAAATGAACTATATATATATACAATGAAGTGAGGAGACAAGGTAAACTATTGAGCCCATGTCATTGCTTCTAACTTTGATATATGTCAGGGGAAAACCTTTTTTCATCCATACTATTATAACACTACTGAATTTGTGTACATTGACGTCAAATTTGATTGAACAATCATTTTGATCTATACAAATTGAAAACAGAAGTCCACTAATGAAGCATCTTTTTTTTTTTTTTTTAACTGAATTCATGAACCAGATCCATCATCCATGGCTAGGTACTTGGAACTAACCGCAAGAGGGATGATGGTAGTTATCATTGCAATGAAAATGAGAAAAAAATTTCTTAGTTGAAAAAATAGTTCAAATGAATCACAGATCAATTGGTCATCATAATTTGAATATTCAAATCTGGCTATTCGGGTTAACGGGAAGGGCCTTGTCGAAATCATCGACTTTCTGCCTGGCCGTGGCCCTATCATTTAAGAATATTTCCGGATATATAAGGCTAACATAGGCTGAGTCTAATTAACCATCCTGGATTGAGTTATGACCATAAAATGCAACTGCTATCATGATGCAAATAGGTAATGTTTGGTGGTCAATGACACTTTTAAAGACCCAACAGACCTTTAAAGGACCATTGTTAACCCTTTATTTACTTTTTATATCTTCTCTACTATATATATATATATATATATATATATATATATATATATATATATATATATATATATATATATATATATATATATATATGTATATGTATGTATGTATGTATGTATGTATGTATGTATGTATGTATGTATGTATGTATATATATATATATATATATATATATATATATATATATATATATATATATATATATATATATATATATATATATATATATATATATATATATATATATATATATATATATATAGGGTTGAGATCATTGCAGAACCTAAATTTAATGTAGAACTTTAGAACCAATCTAAACCATTGGATTATAATATAACACTAGGGATAAGATGGTAATTATGCAATTAAAATTTAAATAATAGTAGCCTACCAAGTTTGACTGCACACTTTGACCATTGACTATTCTAATATTGAATGTACATGCAGTGTTGTATATATGATATATTATATTACTTCGACGTTGAATATGCGATATAAACTGTAATTCGACATTGAATGATCTCGATATAATATATTGAATGGTCGTGTGTGTAAAATTTTTTTTACGAAAAATAAACTTGTAAAATTTTTTAGAAAAAAATATATCATGACCATTCTCGTTAAATCCACCAAATTTGACTACTAAAAATTTGACCATTATTTTGGTTTTGCTAATATTGAATATACATGCAGTGTTGCATATATGATATATAGTATTTACTCGACGTTGAATATACGATATCAAGTGTTCCTTCGACATTGAATGATCGTGTCATGCTATATTGCATCGTGATCTGGGTAAAAAAATTTTTTTACGAAAAATATACACGTAAAATTTTTCTGAAAAAATATATCATGACTGGTCTCGTTTTAAAAAGTATAAAATTCTCGTTTTTATGGTATAATTTATTTGATTTAAAAATTAATCATATTAATGTTATTTTAATTTAAAGAAAAAAGATAATTATTTTGCTAATGTCAATCATTTTGCTATTTCCAATCTTTTCCATATTTACCCGAATTAAATTATTACTAATACCAATCTTTTTTTTTCACTAATTCCACACTTAATATTTTTAATCAAAACCATTAAATTAATAGAATATATGGACGATATTGATTCTACAGTTCTACACTAAACTTAGGTTCTGCAATGATCACTCAATCCCTATATATATTGTTAATTTGTTGTTTTTGAAGATTTCATTTTTTATTATTATTTGGTTTTTTTTTTCTGATTCACCAGTAGTATTTTTACATTTTACAATGAAAATTTTGTTTGTATTTTAGTTGTTGCAAGGTTGCAATACTATAAATTTCAGTTTTTTGGATTTGAGCTTAACTTGGTGCTTTACATTACAATGAAAGATAAAATTATTTGAACCTGCCAATGAGATACATGCATTATTATTTTGGATTGACAATATTGGTTCATATTTAACGATATTACTGTTGGTTTATGGGTATTCATTTCTTCATATTAGAGTTTCTCTTATTATATGAGGTTTAGGGGCTAATCAGTTGAGACACACAAAGTGCTACCTCATCAATGTATCCAGCTCTCAGTACCATTTTTTAATTTGATTTCTAAAAAGTTACTTCAACTTATGTGCTACCTCATCATTGTATCCAACTCTCAATGTCTTCTATTAACTGGTTCCTAGGGTCCTTTTATAATTCTGATGGTCAAGTGTTTCAAGCTTCAAATGTTGGTCTGCTTATATTCTGATGGTTTGTGGTTTCCACTTCATGATTCTATTTCTCAGTTTTGACAAATATATGATAGAAACTGATTGGAGATGGTAGATTATTTACTTACATTAGTTCATTATACATCTGCTGAATGCCTCTAGGTGCTTGCTGACAAACTACCTGGACTTCTTGATTTTTTCCAAGGATCTTGGCAGTTTGGAACCTGCTACAAAGGTAATATTGTTATATTCTTCCAGAATTTCTAAAAAGGAAATCAGGTTTTCTAAGCATGGTAATCACTATGCAGTATGCATTACCGTTAGAAAAACACTGACTTTGAGTCGTAACATGCAGAGGATTTGTGACAGAACCAGGGAGGCCTTTTTTTACAAGTCAAAAGAAATTATTGGTTTGGAAATTTCACTCCCTTCAGACTTTTGTAGCTCGATATCATATGGCAGTAGAAAGGTCACTACTGTTGTTAAGCAGTAATGTGGTCAAACTCAAAACGATACCATACCAGCACTTCCATCTTAAATTTTATAAAATTGAAGTTTCCTTAACTAAATACAGACAGAATAGGATATTTAAAAAAACATATTGATCAAGACAAATAGGACATTCATTAAAGAAGATTTGTTTAAGGTTGTGCATTCAATAAATCTTGCATATTTAGAAGCAAAAGAATGTAATGTACCTTGGATGAGGAGATCCCTTAATAGGCTTCAATTCTGGCCATACTTCCTCCAAGAATACTCATCAGGATGGATATCTGCAAGCTTGTTACTAATTGCAGGTACCTTAATTGACCTCTTAATCCTGTGTTTTCTGATCAACAACATGAAATCCACAGGTTAGCAACTTAATACACTTGAAAATGGATAAAACAGATTTATTAGGGGTTGTTTCGATGTGCTTTGAAAGTTGATTATTAATGCTGAATAAACAGAACCAGGAGATAGTGCCAGAGGTTTTTAAGTTGTGATAATCAATATTGACAATGCCCGAGCATTTGACAATTTATGAATATTTTAAGTAATGCCTGAGAATTAATTAGTGCATAGTCGATTTTTAATCTACCATTTGATCAGTTTTGTAGCAAGTGATCTCAGACTGACTGATTAATGATTACTTGATCCCTATATAATATCCAAACACAGAAACACTCTTCACTTTCAGATCATACATCCAAACATCCACTTAGTTCATATATTTGCAAAAAGGCATGAGAGTAACCTTTTTTTTTCGAGCAATGGCATCTACCAGAACTCCCTAACTTGACGCTCCCTTCCTCTCCCCTACCGGAACACCGCCTTTTGTGTTGATTCTTGGCATGGTCAGCCGAACGAGTCGATCCAATCTATTACTATCTTATAAAGCGCGTTAAACGGTTGTCCCACAAACTTGTTGAATTTTCAACAAAGCCAATCAAATTGCTTCAAATTACAGTTAACTAGCGATTTAGCACCAATTTGACTAAACAGTTTCCTTATTTTTCATCGATTGAATCCTTCTGGTTTCAATTATTGTGGAGCACTTCTTCTATTTGTATAATTTCTTCTGCTTTGATTTCGTGTAGACTTGTCCCCTCCTCTTCTTCTTCATCAATGCATGTCATCTCTTCAGCATTTGGTTTTGATTCTGGAAACTTTGAAACCACTGAAATTCAATCCGAGATGAATTTGAGTTATGACAATGTGTTTAAAGTGTTTTTAATGTATACTTCTTTTACAAATTAGTATTATATTTTCTTCACTCATCTCTAATGATTCCTCAGTGTGCATGATCATACTAATAGTGTGTGAGTTTTTTTTTTACCTTTTCTACACAAACACTTTTAAGGGATTTTATCAATATTAAGAGCAAAGTTTTTGCACTGCTTTTGCATCATATTGAGATATGGTTGGCATTCATTGTTGGGAAAGGGGATCTATTTGATAAACAAAATGGCACAGGATCGAATAATCAAAACTTGATCTATATTAACATAATTTCGAATTCACACATTTACAAGTTTGATTATGGAACCTTTTTATAAACTACTAAAAGGTGCTTTTGAAAGGACGCAACCTTTCATGGTACCTATTCGAATGGTTGTGTCTTTTCATCAAGAGACACACCCTTTCGGTTTATCTATTTGGCTATTCTAGTCCCTATATTTCCATTAATTACAATAATCATACATCAACTAATCTAAATTACATAATTAACTTAACAATCATGATTAATCTATCATTCTCCCCCTTAATCTTGATTGTTGCTTGATAAGTCTTCAACTCCAAGTAGTTGTCTCATTGTGACGAACTTGATTCTTGGTAGTGCTTTTGTAAGTATGTCAACTCTTCGTTTTTCTCCGTTGATGTGCTCGACTATCAAATCTTCTCTTTCAACACATTCTCTGATGAAATGGTACTTCGTATCAATGTGCTTGCTTCTTCCATGAAATACTGGGTTCTTCATTAAGGCTATTGCTGACTTGTTATCAACATAAATCTTGATCTTCTGTTCTTCAGTATTTGTAATCTTGCTCAGTAATCTCTTTAACCATATTGCTTGAGTTGCTGCTGCTGTTGCTACAATAAACTCTGATTCACATGATGATAATGCTACTGTTCCTTGTTTCTGTGTACTCCAGCTAATTGGTGAGTTTCCAAAGTAGAAAACTATTCCTGTTGTTCCTTTTCCTTCTTGTGTATTAATACCATAACTGCTGTCACTATAACCTTCTATGTTGTTTCCTCCTTTGTATTCATAAGATATTCCTAAATCTTTAGTTCCTTTGATGTACCTTAAAATTTGCTTGATAGCTTTCATATGTTGCTCTTGAGGTTCTTGCATAAAACGACTAAGTAATCCAACTGAGTAACTTAAGTCGGGTCTAGTATGTAGCAAATATCGTAAACATCCAATTATGCTTCGATATTCAGTAGCATCTACATAAGTTCCTTCTGTAAGGTTTGTCAATTTGAGTCCTGGTTCCATAGGTATTTTTGCATCATTGCAGTCTAACATTCCTGCATCTTTAAGTATCTTGTTTGCGTAGGCTGTCTGCTTTATTGAAATCTTGCCATAACTTTGCATAACTTCAATTCCTAAATAATATGCTAATAAGCCGAGATCACTCATCTCAAACTTATCCTTCATCTGATCTTTGAATAGATCTATCTCTTGTCTTGGTGTTCCAGTGATTATCAAGTCATCTACATATACTCCTATCAATAGTGTTGATGACTTGGTTGTTCTTGTGTAAACAGCTTGTTCTAACGCACACTTGCTAAAATCTAACTCTTTCAGGGTTTTATCTAATTTTGTGTACCATGCTCGTGGTGCTTGTCTAAGACCATATAGAGCTTTAGCGAGTTTATAAACCTTGCCTTCATGTCTTGGCTGTATAAAACCTTCTGGTTGAGAAACATATACTTCCTCTTGTAAGTCTCCTTGTAAGAATGCTGATTTTACATCTAAATGGTGTACTTCCCATTTATTGTAAGCTGCCAGTGCTAATATCAGTCGTATTGTCTCAATTCTGGCTACAGGTGCAAAGACTTCTTCAAAATCTATGCCATGTTCCTGTATGTATCCTTTCGCTACTAATCTTGCCTTGTGTTTAACTATTTCTCCATTGGCATTTCTCTTTGTCTTAAATATCCACTTCAAGCCTATTGCTTTATGATTCCTAGGTAAAGTGGTTAATCTCCATGTATTGTTCTTGGTGATAGAATCAATCTCTGCCTTCATAGCTTCAATCCATTTATTATCCAGTGCTGCTTCCTTGTAGTTTCTAGGTTCATCTTCAACTAATAATAACTCTTCATATATATCACTTAAAGGTCTGTATCCTCTTATAGGTTCATGATCGATTCTTGAATCTGAAGGTCTGTGTCTTCTTATAGGTGCACAAACTATTCTTGAATTTGAAGATGATGCAGTATCTGGGCTATGTATAGGTGTATCAGTTTGTTGAGGGGTGTGAGTTTCATTATTTGTATCTGATGAATGTGATCTTGGTGAGTTTGTTGGTGAGGTTGTTTCATCTCGAGTGTGAGGGGTATTTTCTGGTTGAATTTCTGGTTCTATGACTTGTTGGGTTTCAACAATAAAATCACTCCACTCAGGTTCTTCTGAATCAACTTCCTTTGTGTATTCCTCCCAATTCCATGTTTCATCTTCTTTAAACTTTACATCCCTACTTACACAAATCTTCTTTGTTTCTGGATTAAATAAGCGATATGCTTTTGATCCAGGTTCTGTTCCAAGGTATATCATTTGTTTGCTTCTATCATCTAGCTTAGTTAAGTGTTGAGAAGGTACTTTTGCATATGCTATGCAACCAAAAATCCTAAGGTGTGTTAGGTCAGGTTTCCTTCCCTTTAAGGCTTCATATGGAGTAATATCTTCTAAAGACTTAGTAGGTGTACAATTTAGGATATATATGGCATGTCTAACTGCTTCTGCCCAAAAATTCTGAGGCATGTTTGTTGATATCATCATACATCTAGTTGTTGAAAGTATAGTTCTATTTCTACGTTCAACAACTCCATTCTGTTGTGGTGTGTATGGTGCAGTTAATTGTCTTAATATGCCATTATCTTTACAATACTTTAAGAAATCACCTGAAGTGAATTCTCCTCCTCTATCTGTTCTAAAAATCTTTATCTTAGTTCTGTACTCATTCTCTACCCTTGATTTAAATTCCTTGAAGAATTCAAGTGCTTCATCTTTTGAACTTAGAAAATATTCCCACATATATCTTGAGTAGTCATCTACTAGTAAAAATATATATCTTTTTCCTGATGGTGTAGGTGGTGATATAGGACCACATAAGTCTCCATAGACTAATTCTAATGGTGTTTCTGATCTTGCTAGGGTTTGTTGTGGAAATGAAGTTCTAATATGTTTTCCTTTTAAGCATATATCACATATACTTGCCTTATTCTTAATATTGGGTATTCCTTGAACTAAGTTCTTTAATGCCATTGACTTTAAAGAATTAAAGTTTAAATGGCCTAATCTTGCATGCCAAAGCCATGCTTCATCTTGCAAGTTGCTTAATAGGCATACAGACTTTCCTAATCTTAGGTCTGCTTTGTATAAACGATTCTTTGATCTTTTTACTCTCAAGAGTATTTTGTTACTTGAATCGTATAAGTGTAGTAGGTTTCTTTCCATTACTACTCTGCATCCATTTTCAGTGAGTTGTCCTAAACTCAATATGTTGCTAGTAAGGTTCGGTATATAATATACTTGTGATATTATTCTTTGTTCCATATTCTTACATTCTAAGAGTATAGATCCTTTCCCTTTGATATCTATGTATGATCCGTCTCCGAATCGTACTTTTCCTGTAATCTTTTCATTTAATTCATTGAAATGACTTTTAATTCCTGTCATATGATTACTAGCTCCATTGTCTAAGAACCATGTATCTTCATTGTTTATAGGTAATCTGCTTGGCTCTAAATTTTCTTCATTCAACAAAATTTGTTGGTGTTCTTCTATGGTTGCCATAAGCAATGTTGGTTCTAGGTCTTCTTCTATCAGGTGTGACTGTTCTGAATTTTGACCTATCTGTGGACATTTGGATGCATAATGTCCATTCTTCTTACATTTATAGCATTGAACTTTACTTAAGTCAGGAGTAAATTTCTTTGAGTTGCTATTGTATTCTTTCTTGAAATTACTTTGTGAGGTTTCATGATTCTTTCTGTCTGATCTGAATCTATTATTACCTCTTCCTCTTGAGTGGTTAAATCTGTTTCTACCACGTCCTCTAAAGTGTTGACCTCTACCTACATGTTTTGTGAACATTAAGCTCTCTTGACTATCAACATGCTTATCTCTTTTAATTTTCAGTCTTTCTTCAAAAGTTTTTAGTCTGCCGACAGCTTCATCTAATTTCATTGTGTCTAGGTCTGAGTATTGTTCTATAGATGCAACTATCTGTAGAAACTTATCTGGTACTGCGTTCAATAATTTTCTAACGAGTACAGGGTCTTCATATGTTAACCCTAGGCTAGCTGCCTTATTAGTAAGACTAGTCATCTTCATGATGAAAGAGTCTACTGTCTCATTTTCTTTCATATTTAACATCTCAAATTCTGTCTTGAGTGTTTGTAACCTAGCTTGCTGAACACGATCTACTCCTATGTGTCTCGTCTTTAATGTATCCCAAACTTCTTTTGCGGTCTTAAATTTTGAGATAAATAACAACTGGTCTTCTGGAAGTGCTTGATAAATATAGGCGATTGCCGTATAATCCTTCTTAATATCTTCCTCAGTTGTTTCTTGTGGTTCAATCATTTCCCACAATTCATTGGCTTCTAATATTGATTGCATTCTAATTGCCCACATGGTGTAATTTGTTGTCTTTAACAAAGGACAGGTAAAGTGAGATGCTATTCCTATCTCCTTTTTATTGTTATCATGTCCTGATTTGTCATCCATGTCTAAAATGGAATTTTATAAATTCTATTATAAAATTCTTCTACAATAATTTAGGCTTTAAGTCTAAATTTTCTGGTTTCAAATTTCAGGCTTATTTGCTAAGTCTAAAATTTTAATTTGACTATTTATCTGTTTTTCTTATTTGATTCACAATTATAATTGGCCGTATTATAAAAATGAACTAAAATAAAATTTTGTCACTAATTAATAATTAAATGACAGAATTAAATTTTAAAGAAAAACTATAAATTCTAAAAAATTAAAATTTATATCAAAGAGCAGTAATACTTCGCGCGTTTAAATTTCTATAAGTATCACTATTTTAAAATCTTATAAAATATATTATAAAATTTTAAAACCAATAATAAATTATAAGTTACGTTATAATTTATTTTCTGAAACCTAATTTTATTATAAGTTACGTTATAATAAAATTAAATAAGGTTTTTTATTTAATTTTATTTTCTATTAATAAAATTAAAATAAAATAAGGTATTACAAATAGAATACCTAACCTTTATACTGTTGGGCTGAAATTAGATCCTTACTGGATCTTTGAATGCAATCCGTGAGTTTTGTTGGGCTCCTCTTCTTTCTTCTCTGGACCCTCTTCAAACTCTCTCCTCTTTGACTTGAAACGTTTCTATCAGAAACGTTGTCTTCTCTTTTCAACCGGTACTATTTTTCCCTTTCTTGAATCGATGCCTCTCTTCCTGTTGAATCGTTGCAACCCTAGTTTTGAATCGATGTATCCTATCTTCTGTATCGACGGTTATTCTCTGAATCGGTGGCTACGGTTTTCTCGTATCTTTTTCTGATTTTGGGGAAAAACCAAGAACCCTAATTGTTGCCTCTATTTGATGGTCGCGATTGGTGGTTCAACGGTGGTTCTGTGATGATGGTTTCACTATGGTTCTATGGTGTTGGTTCTGCCCGTGGGTTTTCTCCTACGGCGGTGGTTCTGTGATGGAGATTCTGTCCGTGGGTTTTCTACGGTGGTGGTCTGCCCGTAGGTTTCTACGATGGTGGTCTGCCCGTGATTTTTTACGGTGGTTCTGTGGTGGTTGTTCTGCCCGTGGTGATTCTGCGGTGGTGGTTCTGTGATGTTTCTGCCCGTGGTTTTCTCCTACGGCGGTGACACTATTTCTGTGGAGATATTCTACGGAGGTGTCTTCTCGAATCAGGTTCTATCTTTCTGATTCTTGTTGCCTTCGATTCAGTATGAAAATATGAATTTTCTAGGGTTTACAGTATATATCTTAATAGGGGCTTACTGCTTTTCTTGTAAAACTTCGTTGCCCTGAATCTGTTGCCTTGACTTTGTTGCCTTCGATTATGTTGCTTACTGTGGGTAATTTTGATTTCAATTAGAATTGAAATCAGGGAAAGAAAAGATGAATTGGTGCCGGTTGATTGTAGAACAATTCAATGTTCTGCCGCTGTGTATCAATGATGATTCTTCAATGAATCACCTTCTGGTGTAATTCGTGATTTGCTAATAATCGGTAGATGATGAATTCTGGTTTGATTAGAACCGTGTGCTTTGATACCAAATGTTGGGAAAGGGGATCTATTTGATAAACAAAATGGCACAGGATCGAATAATCAAAACTTGATCTATATTAACATAATTTCGAATTCACACATTTACAAGTTTGATTATGGAACCTATTTATAAACTACTAAAAGGTGCGTTTGAAAGGACGCAACCTTTCATGGTACCTATTCGAATGGTTGTGTCTTTTCATCAAGAGACACACCCTTTCGGTTTATCTATTTGGCTATTCTAGTCCCTGTATTTCCATTAATTACAATAATCATACATCAACTAATCTAAATTACATAATTAACTTAACAATCATGATTAATCTATCATTCATTTTTTAAATTTACTTTTTGTTGATGATTGCTTTCCTGTTGGCATTAGTGATAAGATCGTTTTACTCTTCCAAACTCATTTTGAGCAGGTTCGCTTCTCTACATTAGTTCATGTACCAAAGCAGTTTTCACTTTTATTTATTTATTTCCCTATACCTAATTATTCAGTTGCATCTTAATTTAGCTATATTAGTCCCTTTTGTGTTTGTTCCCATGATAGAAATCCAATAGGAACCTAGAAACGAGATGATCATGTTATTCTTGATGGATTAAAGATTAACGTTGCTAAATGATTTACTAAAGCTGTCACATAAGATTTAAATTATATGTGTTTCTTCTCATGTTAGAAATCCAATTATTAATGGATTAAAGATTCAAATTTCTAACTGAGCTCATAAAGCGGTTGCGTAAGATTGTTTGCTTATTGATCAAGTAATTACTATCATCTTTTTGTACTAAACATAATTTTTTTTGATAAATCTTTGTATCAAGCCATGTGATACGTTGTGTTATTTTCTTACTTGTAAATTCATATTAGTGTTATTAACCTGGGTCTTGTGGTGACTTTGCATTGCATCGTTTGTATATTGGAAATTCACATCGACTCTATGAAGTGTTGAAATGGTAATGGCTTAAAATTGCTTATCCACATGTACGAATAAGAACAACTACGGGTGCAATCACGTTAATTTCCTCAAGATGGGATGTGTGAAATTTGGTTTTTAATTTTTCTGTGCACACATTAACATATGTAAGGCCATTGGCCTAAAAGAGAACTTTTATTTATCCAAAGGTTTCTTCCAAAAGACATAAAAAATGGAATTTCAGAGATTCAATTTTAAAGTTTATAAGTGTTCTTTCTAACCAGAATTGAAGTCTAAAGTAATGGCTTTAAGAGATTCAATAATATCATTTTCTGATACACTTAACATGTAGGTACTGAAAGGTGATTATTATGGTTTTCGTAAAAGGAAAAAAAAGGTTTATTTGTGTATGTTGGATTTTTTATTATCTGTATATTTGTTTTCTTAAATCATAACCATTGATCTAGGACATCAAACTACACAAAAAGTTGTTCATGCCACCATGCCTCAAACCCGCTTTAGTATAGCAAGAAACTAACCAAAATTTCATGCCTTTAACTCTTACTTGTCTGCTGTAAATGTTTTTTTATTACTATTTCATGCTAATATATTGACAAATGTATCATGTTACAAGATACATACCACCCAGTGATTCAATAAAAGATGAAATACTTTCAAATTAGAGGATGATTCTGCCTCCTAAATGCTTTGTATGGCACTTTAATAGATACTTAATACTGATGGTATTGTCATTTTCTGTAATGCTTCTTCTCCTGCTATCAACAATCCTTACCAAATGATCTTTAGTTAGTTTTATAATTGAGTCATGTGTCTTTAATAGTTTGCTTGACATGTTCCATCTTGAGTTATCTAAAGCCGATTAATTTCAAAACTAAAGGTAATGATCCTTTATTCTATCTCAGCCATTGTGAAAAAAATTCCTATTAATCATATTACTCATAGTTTATTTGACGATCTTTCATTTCTCATTGATGTTACATATTATAGTTTCCTTCAAGCACAGTTCAGAAATTACTATCAACTGTACCTCCGTCCAAATTCCAATCCAATGTGTTTCATTCTTTCATGTTGGGTTTCGTTGAGTGTATGTTCAATACATCAATAACCTAGAGGTGGATTGGAAGTGGATGCATGGTACATACAATTGTGATGTAACCTAAGTGAGATATACTTATCATTTATTTCCGTAGGGAAAAATATATTTTATTCCATGTTAATTGAGTGACTAACAATCGCTGGTTCATTTGTATTGCTTATGATGCCTAACATCCTTGACAATTACGAGATATTCGTGAGAACCTATTTTACGTAATATGTTTTGGATACCTTCATAATTTATGGAGACATTTTTTAATTGGTACTATTCATTACATGTAAAGATGATTCAATTTAGTTTAGTTTATCTTGGTTT
>JAANYP010006868.1:0-145000 GCA_020465985.1 Centrapalus pauciflorus | reverse complement strand
AAACAATCTGATGAGGTCAGGTTACTCTGGATTTTGCATCCCGTTTAGTTGGACTAACAACTCAGAGTGTGATCTATCAAATGCTTTTGTGAACAATTCCGCATTATTGTCTTCTGTTGGAACTTTTACCAACTTAATCAGGTTATTCTCTGCACAGTCACGAATAAAATGATGACGTATATCAATGTGTTTAGTCTTGCTGTGCTTTAACAGATTATTGGTTATTGCTATTGTGGATTGGTTGTCTATCCTAATAGGAGTATGAGTATAAGTCAAACCGTAATCCTGCAATTGTTGTTGGATCCATATAAACCTGTGAACAACAGCTACCCGCAGCTACATATTCGGCTTCGCATGTGGATACGTCTATCGAAGTCTGTTTCTTACATTGCTAGGACACCAGACTCCCTCCTAAGAACTGACAACCTCCTGTTGTTGACTTTCTGTTCAAGCTACACCCTCCATAGTCCGAATCTGTGTAAGCTTCCAATTCTAGATCTCCACGGCATGATACCAAAGGCCCAACTTCGGTTTTGACTTCAGGTATCTCAGAATCCGCTTCACAGCTTTCATATGCATCTCTTTAGAATTGGCTTGAAACCTGGCACATAAACAAACAACAAACATAATGTCAGGTCTGGAAGGAGTTTAATACATAAGTGACCCGATCATGGCCCGAGATAACGTCAGATCCACATCAGTATCACTTTCGGTACCCGGTCCGAGATTGTGGTTGACTTGAATTGGTGTGCTGAAATGTGACGTGAGTTTTGTTCCTTCCATCCCGAAGCGCTCTAGTATCTCATAGACATACTTTGTATGATGAATGAACATACCCTTTTTTCGTTGTTCAACTTGTAAACCTAGAAAGAAATTCAGCTCCTCCGTTGCACTCATCTCGAACTTTGACTTCATGACCTTCTCAAACTCCTTGCACAACTGTTCATTTGATGACCCAAAGATTATGTCGTCCACATAGACTTGTACCAGCAAAAAGATCATCCTTTTTCCATTTAATGAATAATGTACTAACTATACTCCCTCTCTCGAACCCATTTTCCAAGAGTTGAGTAGATAGCGTCTCGTACCAAGCCCTAGGTGCTTGATGTAACCCATACAGAGCCTTATCCAATTTATATAATTTGTCCGGATACATAGGATCTGTAAACCCTAGTGGTTGCTCGACATATACCAGTTCTTTTACTTTCCCGTACAAGAAGGCACTATTGAAGTCTAGTTGATAAACTTTAAAACCTTTGAAGGATGCAAATGCGAGAAACAGTCGAATAGCTTCAAGCCTTGCCACTGGTGCAAACACTTCATTGTAGTCTATTCCTTCTTCTTGGTTGAAACCCTTGAGTACGCGTCTTGCCTTGTTTCGAGTAACAATGCCTTGATCATCTCTTTTGCACTTAAAGACCCATTTGGTCCCTATTGCAGTTTCTCCACGAGGCAAAGGTACTAACTCCCAGACTTGCAGTTTCTTGAACTGTGAGAGTTCCTCCTACATTGCTTCAACCCAAGAATTGTCCTTAAGAGCCATTTGAATATTCTTTGGCTAAACTTGAGAAATGAAACATGAGTACAAACAAGTGTGGAATGCTTCGGAGTCTTTGATCATCGATAACAACCCTGTGTCAATATTCACATTACTCCGAGTTCGCACTCCTGCATTTGGATTCCCAATAATGTCCTCAAGTGGGTGATCCTTATGTACTCTCGATGTTTCAACTGCATCAACCTGAAGATTGTCACCCAGATTAGATCTTGTTTCCCCTAACATTGGTGAGACTTCAGACTGAACATCCTCCTCATGTTCATTTTCTTCTAAGGCTGGACTATTTGTCTGATTCACATTAATAGGAGATGAAGGTTCTTCAGTTGTTAGGGACTCTTCTTCTATCGATAGTTCTTTTTCAGATGTCATAGGAATGCTCGAATGAGAAAAGACCCCACCCTCTTCATCAAGATTTAGAGTTGAGAAGTCATTCTCCAAAGTTCCTGCATCACAACTGAAAGGAACATTAAATGACTTAAATACAATGTCATAACCCAACAACCATTCTGGACCTATTTGGGGCTCATGCGAATAACTGGTAACTTCGATGTTAAACACAATTTCTACAATACCACTGGTTTTGTTAAAAACCCTCTTGTTTGGCAAATTTAGGAAATAACCTAGGAAGTATCCTTCATCTGCCTTTTCACCAAACTTAGGTTGATGTTTAGTTTTCAACAAAGTGCACGGCACCCAAAATGGTTCAAAACCAGTTAAATTTGGTGGACGCTTATTTAAAATCTCTTGACAGTAAGGACTCTGTTTAAAACATGACAAGAGGTATTCACTGCCCCCCCCCCCCCCCCCCCCCCAAAACATTGTAGGAAGCTTTGAATCCGAAAGCATAGTCATTGCTGCTTCAATCAATGTCCTGTTCTTTCGTTCTGCCAATCCATTTTGTTGTGGCTCATATGGTGCACTAAACAGATGCACTATGCCTTTAGTTAGGCAGTATACATCCATTACTGGATTCTTGAACTAAGTTCCGTTATTACTTCTAATACGCTTCACCCTTTTTCCATATGCATTCTATATTTGGTCTAAGAACCCAATCAGCGTGCCTGCTGTTTCATCCTTTGTACCTAAAAAGAAAACCCAAGAAAATAATGAATAATCATCATTGATAACCAAACAATACCAACTTCCACCTATACTCCTTTTATTGATTGGACCAAAAAGATCCATATGGAGCAGATCAAAAGTGGAGGAATTTGAGTTTTGAGTCTTAGAATTGTGTGCCTTCTTGTGTTGTTTCCCTGTCTTGCAAGGCACACACTTGTCTTCAAATTGGAAGCTCTTCATTGGTACACCTTGCACAAGGCCATTTTTAGTGATGAAGTTCATCTTCCTTAAGTGCAGGTGAGCCATTCGCCTGTGCCACAACAAATTCTGATTCTGAAGCTTTGGATAGTTTACATGTACATCTCATCGAAGATTCTGCTATGGACATGTCCATTATATACATATTATTTTTCCTTGGAGTCCTCATCATTATCCATTCTTCAGGAATCTTAAACCCATGCTTTAGCACTAGCGCTTCCTTCTCAGTATAGTGTACTGAATGTTGCCTATCACAGATCTGAGAGACACTAATGAGATTATGATCAAGCTTCTCTACATAGTAGACTTGCTCGAGAGTGACTTTCCCCATTCCTAATCTAGTGATACCTCCTCCTTCATTCCTAGCAAAATAATCAAACCCTTTATTACCGCTTTTGAAGTCTGTCAGTAGACTTCTCTCCCCTGTCATGTGTCGAGAGCAACCACTATCCGCATACCACTTGTTGCTTGGACTTGTAGCTGACTCCTGCACATGAAACAAGACAAGTTAGTTATCACGGGGAACCCAAGCCACGACTGACTTGGTAATACCTTTCTCATCCACAAACGTGAATTCTTTCAAATATCCATCTCTCCTTCTAGGTGACTTGGGTTTTTGATCAAGAACAGGTTGTGAATTCGAGTGATTAACATCCACTCTTTGCCTTTGGATTGGTCTTTGCTGTTCAGCCCTAGAATAATGTCTATTATAGTACATCTCACTGTGATAATTTTGGGCGCTACTTGGTGTCTGATGTCTATTTGTAGTATGAGACCTAATTGGAGTGTGACTCCTATTTGGTGTACGATTCCTAAGGATGGGTTAAGGGCCAAACTTTGATTGACTTGGAAATCTATTTGGTGAATTATTCCTAGGTCCTTCATTTTGTCTTGCAAACACCGGTGTTTGTCTGCTACCTAATCTTGACATCACACTAGAGTTCTTCTCTGAACTGTGAGAACTACTCATGCTCGCATCACAAGGCATTGTTTTCAAGGTAGGTTGTTCATGTTTTCCTTTGTTCGGAGTAGACTCTATTTTCTTATAGGGACAACTTTAAGCAACATGACCTTTCTCATGAAACTTAAAGCAAGATATCTTCTCAATTGATTTCTTTTTGCACCTTTTGTCTTAGGTGTCACACTAATATCCTGTTTGTTCTTATCAAATGCCTTGTTCATCTCCTCTTTTTTTCTTATCCCTTATAGTTTCAGTTGCATCTAGTTTTGGCATACTACTAGATTCCACAAACTGTACTGTTTTCTTAACCTGAGGGATAGGTGTTGGCACTTCAGTTGACTCATTTACCTTTACTTCCTCTGATTTAACTGTTTCCATGGTCTCATCTTGAGGAATAGGTACGTAGTTGCTATTGAAGGGTGGAGGCACATCTTGATATCCTAGGCCAGTCGACTTCTTAGATTGTATTTGTGAATCTAACATCTGGCCGAAAGTCAAGGACGAATTCCTAAACTTTTCAATCTTGTTGTTTGCCTCGGCCACCCTAACTCTAGCGTCTGCTAATTCTACATCTTTCAGGGAGATCTCTTTGGTTAGCGATTCTACATGCTCATAAATCAGTTCATTCCGTACATATTGTTCACTTAACTTATCTTTCAGAACTATCATATCTTGAGCATCAACTTTAAGTTTAGCTTTAAGATCTTCCTTGATATCTAATTAAGTAGCATTATCAGATTTTAACGATTGGATTTAAGTTGTCAGATGAATGTGTCTCTAGTACTAAATCCAGTTTATCATTCATAGTAGTACATAAGACACATAAATCATGTAAAGTAGAAAAGTTTAGAGTTACCTTTTTCCTGTCTGAGCTGCAAACTCCAAAGTAGTCAGCTTTTCAGTGTTCTCCAGTACCAATGGATCTGAATCAGACTGCTGGGTATCCTCTTCCTTTACTTCTTCTGCTCTAATATCTTTCTATTTATCAACTTTGTAAGGTCTACCCTCTATGGATCTATCAAGGCGTGAAAAGCGTCAAACGAGTGCGGAATCCTCGTTTAACGGTTACAGATCGATCACACGGAAACACGGAGCTGAACAGGATGCTAGCCGAAAACGTATCAACCCTGCACGATGTATTGCTCCGTTGGAATGTTGTAAAACTCTCCAAGTTCGTCTGAAAGCTCTCACGAATCTCCGAAAGTCAATTCTCAAAGTGTTTTTCAGCTCTCAAAATCGTCCACTATACGATTTTCTGAGCTCTCAAAGTTCTCCTCAATTCACAAACATAAGTTCATGATATAACTCTTAAGTTCGTGCATGGCCCAAGCCCACGAACTTATAAGTTCAAGCCCATGCAGATAAGTTCGTATGAACTTATCAAGGCTAAGTTCGTACGAACTTATGCTCCATAGTTCATACCCTATGAACTTATGCTCCATAAGTTCGTACCCTATGAACTTATCCTCATAAGTTCATATCCCATGAACTTATCACCATAATTTCATGCCTCATGAACTTATCCAGCAATCATATTAATAACGCCCAATCTATTGCAATAGACTATCAATAACACAACTAGACTGTTGTCGTCACACCGGGTGTACCAACAGACTCCCCCTTGACGATAGCTTCTAGTTGTTATTCATTGATCTACAATTATAGACCTATTTAGATTGCTTCCTGCATGTCGTGCCTGTTCAATACAAACTCTAACCGTTCTCTGGTATTTTTTTCCTTCATATCTCCAACCTTCATGAAAGAAAATCGGCTATTCTTGAAGCATCTGCAGATCACCCCGAGATAGGTTTACGAGATGTAAGGGATCATATACCTTCAAAACGACTTTTCCATCTTCATCCTCCATAATTGCTTCAACTGTCTCATTGTTGACATATCACCACTTCAAGTTACTCAGAACGTCCTGTGGCATAGTCTTCAATGGAACCTTCTACAAGCATTTAACTGGTTCGTAAACCATTTTAGTCCATGGCCTACCAGTCAGAGGATCTATTCTTGTTTTGTCCACTACTCCTCTATCAACTCTTGGATTAATCTTTTCAAACCTTCCAAATCGACTCTCTCTTCTGATATTTTTTGCAATCACCTCAGCATAAGGGTCGTCTCCTAGGTTGATAAGGTCCTTTCAAGCTAACTCTTTGACTTCAGACTTTGGCAATGTGCTGAAGTCCTTCAGTCTTCTTTTCAAATACTATAGCCCATACCTTCTCTTTAGAATGAATAGCTGCAGTTCCCTGTCAAGCATTTCAGAATCTGATTCATCATTTAGTGCAGATCTCTGCATATCTAGATCTATCACATTTTGATCTTCTATGACAACATAATCATTCTCATCCATAACTACTTCATCGTCTGACTTCCAATCAGGTACATCTTCAGGAATCAATGCTCCTTCCTCAAGATCCTCCTGTTCTAAGTCATCTTTGAAGTCGAACCTCATTTCTTCTTCATCCAATCCTGACAAGGCTCCTGACCATATCTTCTTCAGTTGCCTCTGTCCCCTCTGAAGTATTGTCTTTTCCTTTGTCAGCGGCTGATCAGCCAGACTCCCCCTGAGGATCAGCAGCTGAGCAGATTGTTGTCTTAAAAGATCTGCCAGCTCACTGTCTTTTTGTGCACTCGGGTCATCTCCTTCGTCTTCTCTATGAATATACCTCAAAGCATCATCCCCAGAATTCTCCCCCTAAGATGGACGATCTTTCAACAATTTTTCCAGTATAGCCTCTAGATTTGCAATCTGCTGCTGCTGATCAGCCACTGTCTGATCTAACTGGGCATTATGATGTTGAAGTTCAAAAATCACCGTTGTCAGCTGAAGAATCTATACAGCCTGTTCGTCGTCTGCAATTATAAGCTGAAACTCCAAATCTAACACTGTTTAGACTTAATCAATACATGAAACTAGTCCTAATAGGTTCAACTTGAGTTTATAAAGTTCCATTGTGAGTTTTATATCCTAAAACCTAGAGTTTTTTAACCCTTTGTTTTTCAGACATCAAAACCCCTAATAACTGTTCTTAAAAAAAACAATGAAACTCTCCTTACTTTCTTTGATGGTTTAGAAGGTAAACCAGAAGCACTAGAATTAATTTCGATAGAAACAGTCGTTATCTTCGTTAAACAGTCACAAAACCATAAAATTTGAAAAACTTAGAAAAATTTTCAAGTTTTTCAACTTATTGCGGAACCCTTCACTTCGAGCAACTGATTATCACGCATCTGTTGTTTTTCCAACTGGGACAAATATTAGTATCTGACCTCCATCCTACTTATTCAAATTTTACCTAGTAAACTAAAAAGAAATAAAGTAAAGTAAAATAAAATAGAGTAAAAGAAAATAAATAAAACTAATTTGCAATAAAACATAAACTAAATCTTTTTGCGAGAGAGTCATGGAAGGTTAAATCAGATAGCTTTGCCAACTCACTTTCGGTGTTGTACTTTCACACTTTGGAATTTTTGATTCGCATTATTATTTGTTGTAACATACATACCATGTCGATTGTCGGTATGTTTGTCCACTTAAACACTCAACACTTAGAATTTTCCTTTGGCCTTTTTATTTATCAAGAAACCACCTTACGTGTCGCACGCCTAGACATACTTCTGTGATAAAGACACAATCATTATGACTTTTTGGTATATGTAAATCATCTTTAAAAGGCAAACGTCGGACACAGTTCTGTATTTACATACAACAGAGTGTCTTAGTTTGTCTTAGGGTAGAGTATACTTCTTTTATTTAGAACAGACAGCGGTGACAGGTCTGTACTTATATACAACAAAGCGACATATCTTGCTATATTGAGTCAAAACAGCGGTGACAGGTCTGTACTTACGTACAACAAAGCGACATGTCTTAACTCTCTTTACGTCTCATACTTGCTCCTTTTTAAGATGTATTTTGATGAAGCCATACATCCCCCAGACTGATTTACATACCTCATTCATAATTACTGTATGTGAGCCTCTAACATAGAAATTAAGACCTATTGGTCACACGTCTAAGTTAGTTACACATATGCCAATTTCTTGATTGTTTTATTAGCTTTCAGGAAAACCTTCATGTTTTATGCCTACCAACATATCAGAACATGAACATGTATATCACTTTGATTTTATAATGCATTATGTGTGAAAGTTTAACACTTAGAGTTTGTTAGACTGTGCTAAATTTCGTCATGTTGAACCTTGGACTCTAAGACTTCTCTCTTTATTTTCATTTTTCTCTTTTTTTTTCTCTTTTTTTATGATTTTCTCTCTTTTTTTTCTTTTCTTTTCCTCTCTCTTTTTTAAAAGTAAAAATACCTAAAAGGACGAACAATTAACTTAAAAATATTTAAAAGAAAGCTTATCTATTGAGATCAGGTTACTCTGGATTTCACATCCCATTTAATTGGACTAACAACTCAAAGCGTGATCTATCAAATATTTTTGTGAATAGATCCGCATTGTTGTCTTTTACCAACTTAGTTATCCCAACTAACATACTTCACCCTTTTCCCGTAAGAATCAACTTGGTCTAAGGACCCAATCAGCGTCCCTGCTGTTTCGACCTTTGTACCCCTGTCCTGTGTCGAGAGCCACCACTATCCATATACCATTTGTTGTTAGGACCTGTAATAAATTCCTGCACACTAAACAAGAAAAGTTAGTTATCACGGGGAACCCAAGCCATGACTGACTTGGTAATACCGTTCTCATCCACAAACTTAAATTCTTTCAAATACTCATCTCTCTTTTCAGGTGACTTGGGCTTTTGATCAAGAACAGGTTGTGGATTCAAGTGATTAACATCCACTCTCGGTCTTTGGGTTGGTCTTTGCTGTTCAGCCCTTGAATAATTTCTATTATAATACATCTCAGTGTTATAATCTGGGCTCTACCTGGTGTCTGATGTCTGTTAGGAGTATGAGACCTAACTGGAGTGTAACTCCTCTTAGGTTGATGATTCCTAATGACAGATTGGGGGACAGACCTTGATTGACTTGGGAATCTATTCGGTGAATTATTCCTAGGTCCTTCATTTTGTCTGTTAGACACCAGGGTTTGTCTCTTACCTACTCGTGATGTCACACTCGAGTTCTTTTCTGAATTTTGTGAACTACCCGTGGTCGCATTACTAGGCAATGATTTCAAGGCTTGTTGGTCTTGTTTCCCTATGTTTAGTGTAGATTCTGGTTTCTTATAGGGACAACCTGATGCAACATGAACTTTTTCATGACATTTAAAGCAGGACATTTTATCAATAGATTTCTTATAGGAACTCTTTGACTTTGGTGTCTCACTAATGTTCTGTTCGTTTATATCAAAATCATTGTTCAACTCCTCTTGGTTATTATCACTTACTGTTTTAGCTTCTTTTAATTTTGACACACTACTAGACTGCACAAACTGGACTGTTTTCTTAACCTGTGGATTAGGTGTTTAAACTGTAGCAGACTTATTAACCTTGACTTCCTCTGATTTAACCGATTGCACAATCTTATCCTGAGGAATAGGTACATAGTTGCTATTAAATGGTGGTGGCACATATTTATATCCTAGTCCAGTCGGTTTCTTAGACTGTCTCTGGGAATCTAAGATCTTGCCTAAAGTCAAGAATGAGTTCCTAAACTTTTCAATTTTGCTGTTTGTCTCAGCAACCTTAAATCTAGACTCAGCTAATTCTACATCTTTAAGAGATATCTCTTTGGTCAGTGACTCTACATGCTCATAAATTAGTTCCATCCTGACAAATTGTTCACTTAATTTGTCTGTCAGAACTATCTTATCTTGAGCATCAACTCTCAGTTTGGCCTTAAGATCTTCCTTAATGTCTAATAAACTAGCATCATCTGATTTTAAGGATTGAATTTGAGCAGTTATAGATGAATGTGTTTCTAGCACTAAATTCAATTTATCATTCAAAGTAGTACATAAAACACATAAATCATGAAAAGTAGAAAAGTTCAGAGTTACCTTTCTCCGATCAGATTCAACGTTGACCATTTGAGCTGCAAACTCCAAAGTAGTCAGCTCCTTAGTAATCTCCAGCACCAAAGGATCCGAATCAGACTGCTGGGTATCCTTTTGCTTTTCCTCTCCAGCTCCACTATCAGTCTCAGTCACTTCAGCCATAAAAGCCCTATTGTTCGCCTCTGGATGTGTATTCCAATCATATGTGTCATCTAACTGTTTGTTAGATGCCACATTAGTAAGTAAACCAGCCACTGAACCCTGATTCCATGATCTCTGATTCCCTAAACTGGTTGAATACTGACGTCCCGAGTTCTGATGATTATCCATCTTGGGTCTTTGACACTCTCTCGCAAAGTGTCCCAACCCCTGACAGTTATAGCACTTGCCTTTGATTTATCGATACCTACATTGTTCACACTAAGATTTCTTCCAGTTCTTCTCATGAACCTCTTCAATCTCTGTGTGACCATGGCCAGTTGCCATTGCAGGTCCATTTACTCTAGATCATCGGGATCAACTTGATCGTAGTCTTCCTCCCATAGTGCTGGATCGTTGATCTTCCCTTGGATACAATTCCCATAAGTTGCTACGAACGATGCTAGAAGCTTAAGTTGCTCCTATGCAGTTTTAGCACTCATTCGCATTTTTGTGTATCTCTAAGATGATGATCATGAAGTAGACGTCTGTGTCTAATCATCCGTTTGAGAAAAACCCAGAAATGCCCTACCATTAGATTCAATAGCTTCGGCAGGTATGCCTACTTCTTCTCCAAAATAGAACGCTGTAGCCCCCGACTTAGATACACTAGAAGTTGATGGCTTAGACTTACCGAAGTACATTTCAGGATCTTGTACCTGATAATATTCCATCTCCTTCTATTGAATCTTAAAGTTATAAGCCCTCAGGGTTCCAATAACTTCCTCTATAGTGAGAGTGTCCAACTTATCTTCAGCCATGAGAGCTCTAGTGGTTGCCTCGGAATGTGTATTCTAATCATACGTACCATCTAACTGTTTGTTAGAAGACACGTTTGTGAGTAAACCAGCCACTGAACCCTGATTCCCTGAACCGGAAGAGTTTTGACGTCCTGAGTTCAGATAATTATCCACCTTAAAAGTGTCCCAACCCGTGACAGTGTAACATTTGACCTTTGATTTGTCAAATCCAACATTGTTCACAATTAGAGTTTTGCTTGTTCTCTTCATGAACTCAGATTAATTCAACTATTTGAAGGCTAAATACGATGAATCCCACTGGCTAAATGAACTCAGATGATCGTAGATGAGAAAACTACTCAAACCACCGTAAAAATTCGAGAAAAATTGTGATTTATCCAGAAAAACGCCTAGAAACCTTTGAATGTTCAACGAAACACGAAGAACACTCAACAAATTGCTCTGATACCAGTTGTAAGGTCCCTCCCTAGTAGGATCTATCAAGGCGTTGTGGCGTCAAACGAGTGCGGAATCCTCGTTTAACGATGACGGATCAAACACGAATACTCACACGGGAAAGCGGAGCGAAACACGATGTTAGTTGAAGGAATATCAACACTACAAACTGTATCGCTCCTTTGATCGCTATATTGCTCCCAAAAACCGTCTGAAAATAATGATTATCAAAGTTTTTCATAATTCTTGAACGTAAGTTCATAATATATACGTTAACTTCGTGCATGGCCCAAGCCCATGAACTTATAAGTTCTAGCCCATGCAGCTAAGTTCGTATGAACTTATCAGATGTAAGTTCGTACAAACTTATCTGCCATAAGTTCATACCTACTAAATCATGAACTTATCATGCAATCATGAACTTACCATGCAATCATGAACTTATCATGCAATCATGAACTTATCATGCAAACATGAACTTAACACATAAACATGAACATATAATCATGACTTTGTATTCATAAGGCCCTATCTATTACAATTGACTATTAATAACAAACTAGACTGTTGTCGTCACACCGGGTGTACCAACAAAAAGGTACCAACTCTTACTTTTAAAAGTCTTACTCTTTTCTTCTCCCCATCATCTTCATTTAAAGAAGATGAGAATCCTAAATGGGACTTTTGGAGAATGCTTAGAAATCTTGGGATCTCAAAGGAAAATATTGAATAATGTTAGATTCATCATTGAAAAGCATAATATACAAGTGTTAATGTGTTGTTGTGGGTTTGACTCAAAAACCCAAGATTGAGTTCTTATGAACTCTCAATGATTCCAAGAGAATAAAAATGATGTTTGTTGGTTAAAATTGGGTTTATCAATGTTTATAAATATGTGTATATGTTGGGAAATAGATCCCACCTGTTTGTAATAAATGAAGATAAGTTTTAATGACTTTTTAGCATTAAATCTGTAAGGCAGAAAGTGCAGGTCTATACTCGACCCGGCGAGTCGCCTGGTTAATTGACTCGACGAGTCGGCCTTGGATAATGAAGGAAAATTTTCTAAGTATTTATTTCGGATGGCTTTGAGATCCGAATTTCGGATGAGAAGATCCAAATTTCGGATGTAAAGATCCGAAGCTTGACCAAACTTCGGGCCATCTTTTCGGTTCTGTGAGACCTGAATTTCGGGTGGGTCGACTCGACGAGTCGGACCCAGTTTTGGGCAGAAATTGTAATTTATTATATCTTTTGGATTTTACGCCATGATATTTTATGACTTCAACTAGAAGAATATTTAGACCAAAATAATAATAAATAATAATTGGAGCTTGAGACCGGAATTAATTAAGTCGTACGACTATTGTAACCGGGTCAATATTAAAGAAATTATGAGTTGTATGACTTAGGAATATTATATTATGAACCTATCTATAGTGGTTTGACGGGTTAAGTCACTTGGAGCCTATCATTCCTATTTTTGACAACTATAACTCGGTATTGATGCCGAGAGCTTGTTATTCACCACTATAAGCTCTAGCATTAATGAATCTGTATGCATATCATGAATTGTATGTTAATGATTTTCATGTCGTTCTCATTATTTACATGCTTTGCCATCACACATATTCTTGTTGTTGTAATATCACTCGGTTGATAAATTGTCGATCCTTCATTTGACCTCTCCGCTAAGACGGTAAGCCTGAGTGTGTGGTAGCCTAGCGAAATCATAATGGTAAGCCTGTGCGTGTGGTAACCATTATTGCCTGTAAAACGATAAGCCTGTAGTCTGTGCTAATCGTATGGCGTCATTGTAAACTGCACATCGATAAGCCTGTAGTCTATGGTAATCGAGCAGTAGATTGTAAACCCATTGTACGGTAAGCCCAAGCATGTGGCAATCGCAATGTGGTAGTTTATAAGCCCTTACTTGGCCTCTTGAGATTGTATGATTCATTTCATGGCATTGCATGACATCATTAATATATCGCTTGATACTTTAATCTAGAATCTCACTAAACAACTTTGTTGTTTACCCTTTAGTTGATTATTCCTTTCCGGATCTGTTAAGGGCAAAGGCCCGGCTGGCCTAAATTGTTAGATACCGAATGGAGCATGGATAGGAGCTCCATGTTTCTGATGATGCTTGGGGTGGGAGTAGAAAACTTTCATTTTAGACTTACTCGAATTAATTGATTGATTATTAATTCGTGTGTAAATTAATTGATATTAGACGGTGTCAACCCCAAATGCATTATTCCATGATTCCCGACACTCTGTTATGTCTTATGCAAAGTGTTTGGAATCATGTGGATTATCATTTATCTAAAAGTTTTAAATTTATCCGTATTTCCTCAAGTACTCTGAATCAGTTATTGTATAATTGTATCGAAATACTCGTATTAGTTGTATGGGTGTTTCATCAAGTGAGTACCATTAGTATCGCGGAGTACCGAGGTATCTCGGTTGAAACCAATTTTTTGAAAATTTTTCCCATAATCATATTTAAATTAAACAATACAAGACTACTTGTAAAAAAATAACACATAAATACACACTAGAACTATGTGAAATATTCATGTTCACATGAACTGCAATGTTGTAAACGTATATTCACACGAAGCATGTTCACATCAATTTTTTCATGTTCACATGACTTTTACGATGCTAGAAAGTGTGAATGTATGTAATTTTTTTACAAATATGAATATTATTTGTATCTAAATGAATATGAAAAAAATTAAAAAAAACTTTTTTTGGAGCATGTTCACATCCGAAACCCGTGTGTTCACAGGTACTCACAATACTCTGCATTTTTTAGGTACTCACACGAACTATATATATATATATATATATATATATATATATATATATATATATATATATATATATATATATATATATATATATATATATAATCATTGTAGAACTTAAATTTAATGTAATACTGTAGAATCAACCTCATCCATAGATTAGACTAATATAATGATATCTATTAAATAGATCAAGTGTGGGATTAGTGAAAAAAAAAAGATTAGTATTATTAATATATTAATTTGGGTAAAATTGGAAAAGACTGGCAATAATAAAAAATTTGACATTAGCAAAAAAATATCATATTTCTTTAAATTAAAATAACATTAATGCGATTAATTTTAAGATCAAAAAATTATACAATAAAAATGATTATTTTATACTTTTTCAAAAAGACCGATCATAATATATTTTCTTTCGAAAAATTTTAACGTGTTTATTTTTTGTAAAAAAAAATTTTTAAACCAGATTACCATTCAATATATCATATCGAGAATATTTAATGTTGAAGTAACACTATATATCATATATTCAACACTGCATATTAGATGTGATCACTATTGTATTTCATAAATATCATGTATTCAACACTGCATTTCAAGATTTGATATGAATATTTAAAGTTTATATTTATATAAATCTATCGGATCGTCAATCATATATGTTTTTCAGAAAATGATTACGCGTATTTAAAAAAAAGGTTATTCAGACATAAATTCAGTATAGGATAGCGCAATATTAAATGTCGAAGTATCACTATAAACCGTATATTTAACACTGCATATATATTCACTATTAAGAATGAGTCAAAACGATAGTCAAACTTGGTGGACTAGAAATCAAAATTAATTTAATGCTAATTGAATATTTATCATCTTATCCTAAGGGGGCGTTTGGTTCGCAAAAATATTTTCGGAAGGAATAAATTTTTTCAAAGGAATGGAATGGAATCAAATTTCATTCGTTGGTGTTCGGTTGACAGGATTGGAATCGAAATGAAATTAAACTTCATTCATTGTTATTTTTCTATTTAGTTTTTTAAGTGAGATGGATTGGTGAGTGTACGGTGTGTGGGGGTGAGATTACGTGGAATAGGGTAGGGTTGGTGGAGTGGGTATAGTTAGGTAGGTAGAAAAGGTTAAGGTGAGTGTATAAAGGTAAGGTAGTATGGGTTGGGGTATGGTGAGGTAGAGTAAAATGGGTAGGGTAGGATTGGGATGAGGATAGGGTGGAGTAGGGTGGGGTAGGGTAAAGCTGGTGGGTGGGTGGGAGTAGGGTGGAGTAGGATGGGTGGGTGGGGTATGGTAGGTGACGATAGGATAGGATTGAGGTGTGTGGGGTGGGGTGGGGTGGGGCAAGGTTTAGGTTGCGTGGGTGATGTATGGTCGGTATGATAGGTAGTGTCGAGAGGAATAAACGTATAATGGGAATGGAATCTCAATTCTTTGCCTATTAGGTAAGAAAATAGATTCAATGGTGAAGGAACAATTTTAAGCCATAAGGAATTCTCTTTTCTTTTCCTTTAGCCAACCAAACGTACAAACGAATGGAATTTTGATTGCAATCCCAGAGCTATCTTCAGGATTTTGTAAAACAACCAAGCCTCTTTATTGTATTCTAATCTGAAGGTCTATATTGGTTCTACAGCTCTACACTAAATTAAGGTTCTTCAATAATTCCAACTATATATATATATATATATATATATATATATATATATATATATATATATATATATATATATATATATATATATATATATATATATATATATATATATAGAGAGAGAGAGAGAGAGAGAGAGAGAGACAAAAGATCTTTTGTGAATAGTTTATTTGTTGTGAACATTATTAACAATCACAAAATGGCTTTTAATCCTATTAACCTTATTAAAGATACTATTGGTAACTATAAATCTTGTTGAATCCAATGAATATGTCCAATCTTAGAAAATCATGTTGAATCCTATGTATCTTGTTACAAATACTGCTATGAACCTTTTGAATGTTGTGAATCTTGTTGCAGACACTTATATGAACCCTTAAATCATATGAATCTTGTTACAAACAGTTGTTAGAATATATGAATGATTATATTTTTTTTTAATTTGTTCACAACGAATAACTTGTTTCACAACGAATCTCATCCACCCACCCACCCACACACACATATACACACACACATAGGGTTGAGATCTTTGCAGAACCTAAATTTAGTGCAGAACTATAGAACCAATCTACATCATAGGATTATAATATAACACTAGGGATAAGTTGGTAAATATGCAGTTAACATTAAATTAAAGGTAGCCACCAAGTTTGAATACTAACTTTGACCATTTTTTCGACTATTTTAATATTGAATGTATATGCAATGTTACATATATGATATATATATATATATATATATATATATATATATATATATATATATATATATATATATATATATATAGGGGTGAGTTCAATGAAGAACCTATATGCATCGAAAAACCTTGGAGAAACACAATGCATCACAAGAAAATCGTAATGCATCACGCGGGAATTCGATGCATCACACGAGAATTTGATGCAAACCGTGAAAATAATGATGCATCACGCGGAATTTTGATGCATTTGTGGTGATGCATATAGGTTCTTCAATGTTCTTCGATGCATGTATAGTAGTACATCGACGTTGAATATGTGATATAAACTATACGATATGATATATATTGAATGGTATTCTGGATAAAAAATTTTTTACGAAAAATAAACACGTAAAATTTTTTCGAAAAAAATATGTAATTACCGGTCTCGTTAAATCTACCAAGTTTGACTATTATTTTTAACCATTTTAATATTGAGTATATATGCAGTTTTGCATATATGGTATATAGTATTACTTCGACGTTGAATACACGATTTATAGTGTTAATTCGATATTGAATGATCTCGCCATGCTATATTGCATAGTGGTCTGGGTAAAAAAAATTTACGAAAAATAAACACGTAAAATTCTTTCGGGAAAAATATATCAAGACTATTAATTTAATCTAATGGACGTTATCAGTTCTATAGTTCTACATTAAATTTAAATTCTGTAATGATCTCATATATATATAAAACGTATTCTATGTATATTATCATGTATTCTATATAAACACAACAATATTTTACATAGAATGATATATAAGATATATAGATACAACTTGGTATGCAACTGATATAAAATATACCAAAAATACATTTTTAAACAGTAACTTTTTTTACAAAAAAATCTATATAATTATTTCATTCATTCTAGATCTAATATCTTACAAATAACATTCATTTCTTGACCTTCGTTTATTTCTTGACCATCCGACTTCCAAATCGTCATTTATTGACCATCGATATAGAATACATGATATTCTATATAGAATACATGATATTCTATATAGAATTGATTGTAGCTAGTTTATGTAGGTTATTGTCGTACTAGTAAATTGCTGTCGTTGTATCCATATAGAATACATGATATTTTACATAGATTACATGATAATCTACATAGAATATGTTCGCCGGTTAATTTGTTAAAACTGTATTTTTAAAGTATTTCTACGTAAAATATGTGATACTCTACACAAAATACATGATAATATACATAGAATACGTTTACCAGTTTTTTTGTTATTGTTGTATCTATATATCTTACATATCATTTTATATAAAATATTGTTATTGTTGTACTAGTTAGATTCTTTGTATATAAAACATATGAAACGTCTAAGAAACATAACATTCTACATGGATTATGAATAGTAATGTTAATCTACATTAAAATATATAGATTTATATAACATTCTGTATAGATACATAATATTTCTATATAGAATATGTTAATTTATTTGCAATTAAATAATTTTCTATAGAAAGAAATATTTTTTTTTTTATAAAAAACATTTTTTTACTATAAAAATCAATTCTCATGAAAGAAAGAGAAAATGAAAATGAAAAAAGGGAAGAGAGAGAATGAGAAAAAGCAGAGTTTTTTCTTCCAAAACTACAATTTACACACTTTCAAGATTTCCCACTATCAATGTTCTAAATAATTACAAAAATGTCATTTGACAATTTTGAGTCATAGATTTTCTTGATCTAATGGTCCCAAATGATTCTTAGGTTCTCACAAATATTTAGGTTCTTAAAAGAACCCTTATATATATATATATATATATATATATATATATATATATATATATATATATATATATATATATATATATATATATGTTGTAATGTATTCCCAGTAGAAATCAGCACATGAATGTTTCTTTTATCAAACACAAGAAGAATAAGTCTCAATAATTGTGTAATGATCATGAAACAAAGAGAATGTTTGAGAGTATATTGAAAATGGCGGCTGCAGTGATATTCTTTCTTTTAACCGTGTAAAACATATTACAACCCTAAGAGCCTAATTCTAGGCTCCTTTAATTAACTATCTAGCATTGACACTTTTGGTCCCTTGACTTTTACATTGAAATAAACTAACAAGGAAATAAATACAAGACTAACATTAACAAAATAATTATTACAAAATAAGTCCACATGATCGAAATTTAATATCTAACAATCTACCCCTTTTCGATCAACGTGGAGGTCTGGAACTCTGGCATGGTATGTAGATTCACGGAGTCCAAGGATGACGTCAAATCGTCTGATCACTTGTCTCATATGTAGCCGTTCGTTCAGGAGTTCAATGCCGCTGAGGGTATCCTAAATTTCCTTCGGTAAGCATCTGAGTTCTGGATCTGGTTGAGCATCATATTCTTGAACTTTTCTAGTAAGCACGACTCTAACCATTCTCAGAGTACCGTCGGAATAACAGGGAAGATCCTCAAAGCGCATGAACCTTTTGTAGCCTTTCTGATTCACAAAAATGACACCCGGGCCTCCTCTGAAGATGACTCTGTAGGCAGGACGGTGGGCGAGAAGGAAGATATCTTGGTCAGGTGCTCGTAGGCCAACTTTAACCATCGCGCTCTCTATCGCCATTTGAAAATCTCAGAGGCACATGATAATAGAGCGGCAGTTCATACTTCGAACAAGGGCACCTACGGCAGTCATGCGAGACAGACACTCTTTAATATGATTCTTCGATCGGTTGTGTAAGAATTCAACGTCGTCCACATTTATGAAGTCCAAGCCATTCTCGTAGAAGTCCTCAACTCTGCCATCTTCTCTTTCTACCTGAAAGGCAGGATAGAATACTTTTGCTCTTCTGCACATGGTGATGGTCAGGAGTTTCTTTATCTTTGACTTTGAGACTTTGGACCTCCTTTCCCTGAGCATTAGTTGGTTGTATTCGGCCTGTTCAGCTTTGGTTACGTTGGTCAGTTCCATGAGTAATCGCCTGCTGAAAGACCCTGGATTCTTTCTGACACCATCTTAAAACGTTCTTCTAGGAACGGATTCTCATATTGCTCTGACGGAAACTTTTGAAGGAATTCTTTTAGGCCCTGAACGGGGGGTTCTTCTATTTTAGGTGATTTAGCTTCTAACAATTTTAAGATTGTCCACCGCCGTTCTTGTCTTAGTTCCTCTTTCTTTTCAGGTGGTAGTGTTTGTACCTCACCCTTTGAATATCGGCCTACCCAATACATATCATCTCTGTTATATTCACCAGGTCCTAAAGGAGTGTCATCAAAGCAATCTACCCTCTTGGTTTCTGAAGGACCTGGTTGTTGAGTTTGTTGGACTAGAGGAGGACTTTGAGATCTTGGCGGGCTTTGGACTAAATGGGATTCTTTTAGTGATGGTGGAGCTTGGATGGATGATAGTATTTCTTGTTGTGGAGCTGGTGGTGGTGAGTTTAGGAATTCAAAGGAAGATGATGTTTTTTGAGGTGATTCGGGCTCAGGCTTAGGGATGATTAAAGGTTCGTTGTCGTCAGTATCGGAGTCTGAGTCAGACACCAATATGATTTCAACTTTTTCGTGTACGGGTTCGAACTCAACCAAAGCTGTCTTTGGATCCAGTGGAGCTGGACCCTCGAACATGGGCTCGTCTTCTATCATCAGTATTTCCTGAGCCTCGTGCATCTTTTCCCCTGACCCCTGAATCTCTGTAGATTCAGTTTCTGCTCCCCCTACGATTAAAATTAAGTACTCAGACTGAGTCTTTTGGTGCTTCTCCCCCTAATGGCGATCAGGGTCGTCCTGATCGTCATGTTTCCTTTTCTGGGACTCAGCCTGCGGACGACACTGGAGCTCTATCACAGCCGATTCTAGACGGTCCATTCGGGAGGTTAGCTGCTCCTGGACTTGAAGGATTAGGCGATTCTGCGCGTCTATTTTGTCGGAGAGCTCTTGAATCATCACTTGGACTGAGCGGGTCCCTGGTGGAGTCACATCCTCAGAAGCGACACCCTTTCCCTTAATTAATGAAAAAAGGGCGGAATGACGTTCCTCGGCAGCCTCCTTATGGGCGTCCAGGGTAGCCTGGGTAACAACACCGGCAGCACGTATAGCTGCCGTTAACATCTCGATAGTTATTTGGAGATGGCCTGAAATGGATGGCATAGATGGAGCCACTCCAGGTCTTCCTTTTGTCATTTCTGGCTCCACTATGGGATGCGCAGATCCAGAAGTTTGTGGAGCCGCCACGGAGGCAGCTCTAGGGGATGCCATGAAGGCATCGTGCGATGTGTGTATGGGGGGGGAGTGAATCGTGGAAGAAAGAGGTTCGGTCACATGGGGCAGAGTGTGACCTCGTTCAACACCACCGCTCTCCGAATGAGAGGGTGATGGCGTGCGTGGTAATTCCCCGTGAAATGAAGTAGCACCCTGTTGGGAGGATGCTAAGTGGGTGGTGGGGGTGAGTTCGACCATCGGACTAATGGTCTGAAAGTGGGTTGTCCGGCTGATTGGGCTGCGGTCACCCTCAGATGTTACCTCAATCCCTTTTACAACAGAGACGGTTCGTTCTGAGTCCGCCGTCTCTACTACCTCACCTGCTCCTCCCTCGCTCACACGCACAGTCTCCCGCTCACCTAACCCTATTGATTGTTCTACCTCCGCCGCTTCTCCCTCTTCCTCACTCATTCTAACCTCACCTTCGGACTGGGTAGGCTCAGTTAGATCTGACTGAGCCTCATCCAGATAAAACTCTCTAATATAAGCCCGAACCCTTTCCGATTGCACTGCCCATAGAAGAAGGGACAGTGGGATAGTCATGACTGGTACAGATGGAGCCCCTTTTGGCAGATTGAGCTTTTGAATTGCCACTGTTGGGTAGACATCTGCCTCTGGACGCTCATGAATGTCGTCATCGTTGTCCATGGCATGCTGTATTATGAGTTGCAGAAAACGTTGGAGAGGGATGTACTTGCGTCCTCGTTTGGTGCCCCTCTCCAGATGAACTCTCTTCAATTCCTCGAAGAGGAATGCTGCATAATCCACGTGTCGGTCGAATGCAAAGCCAGTGAACATGGCTAGGACTTGAGCGGATGCAAAGTCGTGGCCAGAATGCTTTGCAGTGAAGCATTTGTTGATGACGTCAAACAGAATCCTCCAATGAGACTGAAGATTTTTGGTCTTAAAGTCTGAAGGTTTGGTGAGAGGGCCGTCATATCCCAAGGCTTGTATTTCAGAGAGGGTTTCTTGGACGGAAGGAATGGGAGCAAAGTGAAGGCGAGTTGGCAAATGGGCTTCGGCGGGTAGGTGTAGAATATGGCGTATGGCGGCGATGGTTATTTTGACTGGGACACAGTCGATGGTGGTAGTGAAGTGAGGTTCGACATCGGGTACAAATCTTAACCTGTTCCAGAATTGTTGCAGGTAGATTTGGGGAACGACGATGGCTGTGGAAAGGGAATAGTAGAGTGGGTGGTGAGTGAGGATGTCGAAGGCTAGTGTTTGGGGTTCTCGGGTGAGGATGGACACGTCAAGCTACCAATTATGTGGCATGAACTCAACGAATTCGGCTTGCGGAAGAATAGATTCTTCGGGTAGTTGGGCATTGTTGTTGGGAATGGGGGGATGGGGTATGGTAAAGATGATAGCTGGTTCCATGTTTCCTGTAAAGGTGCATCAAAGTTAGAACAGAATACTTTAAATGATAAGACATTGATATGAAGTCTAGATAAGTGTGAAATAGAAACTGCCTAATCTGTTTAAAGTATCGGGTCTTTATTAGTAGAAGAAAATTCTACTGAATAAAGTCCAAAGTCAATCGTTAAGAGACCAATGTTAGACCATGCAGTTTCACTCAAACACTAATCCTAACTCTAATCAATGGTGCACCGGAATGAAAATGTTTTTGGATTTTTGATTTATAATGAAAATGCAAAAAAATGAAAATTTTTAAAAAAATGCTAAATGTTGGATTTCGGATGGACTGAATTCGGATGATGAATGATGAATGAGGGTCTGAATTTGGATGATGTGGTTGATGCTGGACTGAATTCGGATGGTGATGCTAATTCGGATTAGGACCGAAATTGGAGTGGATGCATGTAATGATAATGAATGGACCGAATTCGGATGGAACACATAATTCGGATGAGGACCGAATTCGGATCCCATCCGATTTCGGATGAACAGTACTGAAAACTGAGACTTATTGAACATTTGAAATTTTTCTGAAGGACCGAATTCGGATCAACAGTGGTCCGAGTTCGGATGCACAGTGTCCGAATTCAGTCGATGACTTGTGAAAAAATCTTGGAATATGTCTAAGTGGGACATCTGATTTCATGGCTTGGTCCGAATTCGGACGTCCGAATTGCAGCAGTTCAATTAATGAGTTCATGCAGCATGCAACGTGAACAGTTAAAATGTTGATAAAAATGCATGAAAATGAAGATCCCAGTCTAAAATCAAGTAAAGAACACTTTATATAACTACAAGTAACTAAACAAAGCACATTAAATGACCTAAAACTAGTAAAAACCGAAATGAAAAACTAATAAAAATTTGAAAATCAAACATACAATTTATGAAGTTAAATGCTGAAATAAAGATAGAAAAGGTTTACCTGATAGTGCTGAAGTCAAGAAATGTAAGAAAAACGAAAAAAAGCGATGTTCCACAAAGCTTGAAGGATGGTTATGGTGGTTTGGGCGGTGGTCGACGAAAGTAAAGAGAGAAGGAAATGAGTGAAAAAGCTTGAAGAAGAAGAAATGAGTTCTTTGACCGTTGACCCGCCCTATTTAAAGGGAGCGGGTCGGGTCGGGGCAAGGGGATCCGCGCCCAAAGGAGAAAGGGCCGCCGGATATTGCACCACACAACACACACACAACCAAATTAAGGAATTGGGCCTTAAAAAAATAAAAGACACAAATGTTTTAAACTAAAAAAAATTTGGCCCAATTTAGATAAATAAAAATAAACAAATGCACAATAAATATTTTTTGAGATTTTCTTTTAGCAATTAATGTTAAGACAAAATTAAATAAAAAATAAAATAAAATAAAATAAGATAGAATATTTTTGGCTTTTTGACAAATTTAAACAAATAAAATAAAATCTTTTTGAGATTTTCTGACCATTTAAATTTAACCTAATAATCTAAAAAGTAACCAGCCTAAAATTTAAAACATTTTAACTAAGTGAAATAATAAAAATAAACGGAACAAAGAATTATAAAAGTTAACATCCTAACTATACTCCCCCTTAAATAAATACCACTTACCTTCTTTTATCCTTTTCAGATTAAATTCTTGAACCTTCTTAGCCTTAAAGATACAGACAAACCTGGATTATATTTGCGTCCCACTCAATGATGAACAATTCACATAGCACTTTGTCAGGATCATTAATTATTAAAAATGTACATAGATAAGGAAATATTGAGTTTTAATTTTGTGACAAAATCCTTAAATTTAAATAACATATATTTTCTAAAATAAAGGAATTTCAAACATGATAGACTGAAATAGAATTATTTAGGATAATATCTGATATTTAATTGGAAGGCGGATTCGACATGCCAATATGAGTTACTAAGAACTGAAAACGAGGTTCGTCTAAAGTTTTAGTAAAGATATCCGCAAGTTGATATTCCGTGCCAACAAAATACAACTCAATGGTTCCCTTTTCTACGTGATCTTTAATAAAATGATACCTGATATCTATGTGTTTTGTTCGAGAGTGCTGCACGGGATTGCAAGAGATGGCAATTGCACTTCGAGAATCGCAGTAAATTGGGATATTGGTGAGTGAGAATCCATAATCGCGTAATTGTGTTCTCATCCACAGCACTTGAGAGCAACAGCTTGCAGCTGCTACATACTCAGCCTCAGTTGTGGACGTTGAAACACAATTCTGCTTTTTGGAGGACCAACTCACCGGTCTGTCTCCCAAGAACTGTATTCCTTCCGACGTGCTTTTTCTGTCAACTCTACAACCTGCAAAATCAGCATCTTAAAAGGCGGTAAGATCAAAATCGGTTCCCTTTGGATACCATAGACCAAGATCGGGTGTACCCTTAAGATAACGAAAAATGCGTTTTACCGTAGTTAGGTGTGATTCTTTCGGGTCGGCCTGAAAGCAAGCACAAAGACATGTTGAAAACATTATATCAGGCATACTAGCAGTCATATACAGTAAGGATCCTATCATCCCTCTATAAGTTGTATTATCGACACTTTTCCCAGAAGGATCGGTGTCTAACTTACAGTTGGAGGCCATGGGAGTTGCGATACTCGTGCAAGAGTCTAACTTATACTTCTTGAGTATATCAAGAGTATATTTTGACTGGTTCAAAAAAAAATCCTATTTTCAAGTTGTTTGACTTGTAATCCGAGGAAAAAGTTCATTTTCCCCATCATACTCATCTGGAACCTGGACTCCATTAGGGCTGAAAAATCCTTACAGAAATTACTGTCAGTAGATCCAAATATAATGTCGTCAACATATATTTGTACTAACATTATGTGTGGGCCTTCCTTTTTGGTGAACAGAGTTGTGTCCACCACACCTTTGCTGAAACCGGCAGAAATAAGAAAATTAGAAAGACTATCATACCATGTGCGAGGTGCTTGTTTTAAACCATAGAGGGCTTTGTCTAGAACATAAACATGGTCAGGTTAATGTGCGTCAACAAATCCTTGTGGTTGTTCAACGTACACCTCTTCGTTAAGTTCACCGTTGAGAAAGGCTGTCTTGACGTCCATCTGGTACACTTTGAAGTCCTTGTGTGCCGCGTACGCCAAGAAGATTCTTATCGCTTCGATCCGTGCAATTGGAGCGAAGGTCTCGTCATAATCTATCCCTTCTTGTTGTCAGTAGCCTTTGGCAACAAGTCTTGCTTTATTCCTTATCACAATTCCGTTCTCATCTCGTTTGTTCTTAAAGATCCACTTTGTTCCGATCACTGTACGGTCTTTTGGTTTGGGAACTAACCGCCATACTCTGAGCTGTTCAAACTGGTTGAGCTCTTCTTGCATTGCAACAATCCAGTCTGGGTCTTTCGGGCTTCATCCACACGAGCAGGCTCTATTATACTAAGGAATGATGCGAAGAGACATTCATTAGCAGACGCCCTACATGTTTGGACTCCAGTTGAAACATCACCAATGATCTGATCGGTTGGGTGACTTCGGGTCCATTTCGTCTCGTGTGGAAGGGGTGCTCGGGATGGAATCTCAGTGGTTAAAGTGAGGATGGATGAAGATTCATGGTCAATGGTTTTGATGTGCCGCTAGCACACCTTTTTGTTTTAATAAAAATGGGAAATAACTAAGCTAAACTAGCGGACAAATAGACAAGTATCACCTATCGTTTACTAATATAGTTTAGGTAAGTCCAGATATCGAACACAGGGACAGAGATGAAATAAGAAAAACAAATGATAGCTAAAGATTAGTTAAAAACCGAATTGGTGTTTAAAAATGATTTGAACCGAAAATTCCACAACTTAATTAACACACAATGAAATTTTCACTGAGAAAAAACTTATATCAAAAGGTGTAATCATTTGGAATCTTGTCCTCTAAACATTGGATAATGACAATAAGCATAAGGGTAGAATGAATATAACAAGGATTAAATATTATTCATATAAAGATCACTCAATAAAATGAATAACTATTAATCCTAGAATTAATTTTAAATGTGTAAAGAAAGATCACTCAACCACACATTTATAAAAAATTCATTTAGCAAGCAATAATCACACGCAAATATAATGTTATAACCTCAAAAGATATGTTAACTAAAATATGTAGATCACTCAATCATATTAAAGTTAAATATTCAAATATTATCAACTCACTTGCAAATATGATTTAATCATGAAAATAATCAAATATAACGATCTCAAGTGGTTTATAATTAGACTCACATCCAAATCACAAACCTTAATATAATGTTTGATCAAAATAATGAATGAAATCCCTTTTTGAATCTCACAATATCAAAACTACCAACAAAGTAATTTGTTAATAATGAATGACTAAATATTGACTCACATCACATAAATATATCATCCAAGATCATACAATCATCATTTATCTCAAACATTATATCAAAATCTATTTCATGAAAAGATCAACGGTAAATATATTCATTCTAACCACGAAAAATAAAATCATCCAATGTTTAGGGTTTTTAACCCCAAATGATTACATCAAAACACTACTCCATATTGTGGAGCAAAATCATCAAGAACACAATGAAAATCACACGTTTACACATAATCAAAAGATTAGGAAATGAGTAAACTCCCCAAATGATGATTCTTGATGTAGTAATGTTGTTCCCTCTTGATGAAGCCTTTGAAATCTGCCACAAGCTTCCTTTTCTTCTCGAAAACGAGGAGAGCAAAGTGGTGAAAAAGTGATGAAAAGTTCGTCTCCTCTTGCTGAAAAGAAAGTGAAAAGTTTATATATCTGCTGTCGACTCGGCGAGTCGCCCTGATCGACTCGGCGAGTCGCCCTGATCGACTCGGCGAGTCGATTACGTGTCGAATGCCCATTGGACCGCCAGTAACAACCAGCACGTACAATCAACAACCCACTCGGCGAGTCGGCCATATGACTCGGCGAGTCAAAACTTTCTGAAATCTGGAATTATTGAAATTATGGTCGACTCGGCGAGTGGGTGATGTGACTCGGCGAGTCGAATTCTGCTGGAGCCCAAATCTTCATCTATTCAAGAATAAAGGCTGAAATCAAAACAAACTTCGTAAATGACCAAAAATGACTATCGGGAACAATAAAAATAGGTAAAATAGAGAGAAAATATCGCCAGAAAGTATATGTAAATTTGGCGATATCAAACGTTCCCACACTTGCACATTGCTTGTCCTCAAGCAATTCTAAACTTAAACATGAAATTACAACACTTTGGCCAGGAAGGGGGGAAGAAATAGAAACTCTCAAAAGGAAAAAAAAAATTCCAAGGCATTAAAGACTAAAATGAAACTACAACTTGAAGACAAAAATACACATCAATAGATTGCATCAAAGATAACTTGTCCGTGCCTGAACATTTTTTAGATCAAGAAATGCATGAATTATACACCTCACAAAAGATGAATAAATCACTCAATGCTCTCGGTGTAATTTTTGAGAAAAATCACTCAAATGCAACAAGTTATAGCACCTAATAATATAAGCTTGGTAATGTATCAAATCTCCAACACTTGAATTCCAGAAATGCATACATATCATGAGGGCTTCACAAGGGTTGTAATGGGGCTAGGGAAAAGGTAAGGAAATTTGAAAAAATAGCAACTCTAGCCAAAAGACTGCATTCTTTGGATATGAACTTTTGAAAATAACTTATGAGGAGAACCAGAAAAACTAACATACATACAACTTCCTATTGCTACTGCCGACTTCGAAAGGAATGCCTTATAATTGGATTTTGTATTCCTTATGGAAAATTTTCCTTTTTAGGAATATCCTTCTCTCAAAACTTTCCGGAAAACACATTCTTTTTAGCCAATTCAACTCTTTTTATAAGCCTCTATGGTCCAGAAACTTTTTTTTTTTTTTGAATCCATAAAATATGGATTGCACAGAAATAAAAACTAGCATAAACAGACAATATTTCCTCAACTCTATACAAAGCATTAAGTTCTTCTCTCCTTAAATAACAATCTTTAGGCTAGAATGGGAGGCTAAAGAAAAGAAAGCTAAAAAGGGAAAAACACATACGGGCTAACAACAAACGAAAAGGAAAAATAAGCTCAAGAATGGGTAACTATAGGATAACATATAGGTGGAAACAAGAACACAAAGGCTAACAATGGGCTAAACCTAAATTGCCTCAATCACTTAAATATGCAAAACCAGAAAAATGTGCTCTTGACAAGTATAACCCAAACAAGTTCTAAAATAGGTGCAAATAACCGACAAACACACAACCAAATGAAAGTGAGCATATAAATGTATGAATGCTCCAATAAAGCTCAAATTCTCACAGGTAGATGGTTATCGTGTGTTATTCATGCCAAACTTAAACATAAAAATATACAGGCATTGAAACAATTATCTTTCTACACAACTATCACGATGTCTAACTTTGCATTTCATGAAATAGACACTTAGACAGTAATGCCAAGGAATTTACAACCTATTTGAGAGGTAAAGGAAAAAAAAATTTGAAATTTTTTTTTTTATTTTTTTTGCCAAAAAGCATAACCACTATATATAAGCTTAAAAACTACTTAAAAGCATGCAATGGCAACAAAAATTGATTATATTATCAACCTTCCCACACTTAAGCAAAACATTGTCCTCAATGTTTATATAAATATGCAAAACATGGACAAAATAATAAGCGCATCGAAGGGATTAGGAATTCTCCCTGTAATGTCGAATCTGGCATGAGATAAACAAAATCCAGGACTGTGCCATGAGAAGGAAAGCGAGTCCCCACTCGTCCAGTCTCTGTTAAAGATAAACAAAAGATGCCATTAAACAGGGGAAGAAATTTAAACTTCGATGTAATAAAATAAAAACAAGAATTATCTAAGTTAAGTAAGTACTGAGAAAGAAATAAAAATTGAGAAAAGTAAATTGTCTTAGGCATCTCGCCTTTACAACCCGAATTAAAATAAACATAATTATAATTGTTCAACAAACACTCAAACACAAAAAAACTTCAATCTTCTTCTTCTTCATCTTCGTCCTCTTCTTCCTCGCTCTCCCGCTCAACCTCCATCCTTTGCCGAAACTGCTCCTCTTGATGCAGCTGGAACCTCTCATCCCATGTATGATATTGGAAATATTGGAAGGGTTCCTGAGGTGGTGGTGGTTGGAATGCTTGCTGAGCCTGGGGAGGGTGACTGAAATAGGTGTCCATCGCGGACCGCATATCCGACAGATATCTACCGGCGGCTTGCCACTGTTGATTCGACACATGCCCGTAATGATCAAAATTATCGATGTTGTGCTGGAGCAATGTGTTCTGTTCCGTCAGTAGATTATTATTTGTTGTGTAGTCGTCATGCATCCTATTCAGTCCAAAGTTCATCTGCTCAAGACCATAATTCATTTGTCGAATTCCAGCATTGAGTGTCCCATCGTCCCTTCCCAAGCTGAGATGATCAAAGCGACTGTGCAGGCATTGAAACTAGGCATCCCAATCATATGAGTGCGGGGCGTACTGTGGTGGGGGCTGCTGTGGTTCTGGCTGCTGTGGCTCTGGTTGCTGCTGTGGCCCTTGCTGCTGCTGTGCTTGACAAGGTGCAACAAGATAGCATGAGGTTCTGAATTTGTCCACCAGATTAGATTTGATAAAGAAAGGCTCTCCACAAGTATCAGCCGACTCTAACTCCCTCATTCTGCGAACATTCTCTGATGTAGGAATGTTGAATGATCGGGCTAGCTTGGTAATATACTTCCCACCAAAAATAGTACTACCTCCGAATCTCCCACCTGCATGCAAAAAGTAGGAGGCAATGGCATAAGGCACACTTAAATGAACATCCGGGGTCATCAGATTCATCATAATCCACAAATCCGGTTTTGTCACTTTTTCAACCCCCTGGTTCCTTTGCATTGCATCCACAGTGATGCAACGATGAACAATGCGGTGCAAGGGATGGAGTATTCGCGATTCATATCCGGTGCGGCTCGTGTAGACACCGTCAGTAATGGTAGACCAAAAGTCTTGGTAGAAACAATTGGCAGGAGCTTTCTTAGCTCCTTCCTCCAAATACTGCTTGAAGTGCCTATGGCTAGTGTCCTCACGCGAATATAACCCCAGCCTAGTGCAGAGCTGGAGGGCGGATAATGACCTGTCTTGGCCGCCCAACCGAAACTGAACCATATTGGCTTTCTTCATGTTGGAGGTATTCTCGTTGAATGAATATGTTGAGAAGAACTCCAATACTAACTCTGCATAGACCGGTTCCCTTATTTGCATCAGCTTCAGCATTGCCTGGGAGGTGAAATCCCGAAACTGGATGTTGCAGATTTCTGCCAATTGATCCAAGAGGGATTGACCCTCTTGTCCTGTTCTGACTCGTTCGATGAAATCCCAGTCAATGTCCCTTCCCGGATAGATGTGCCTCGCAACTAGCCCCTCAAGGTTACGTTCGTATTCCACCCGAATCCCGGAAGGTACCCGGGAAAAGTTCAAGAATGGGTGGCTGGGGTCGTATAAGAATCTTGAAGATTGACCCTGTTCCTCCAGGCTAGAATCTCTTGCGCGAGAGGACGAAGCTACACCTCGGGCTCTTTTTCCTCCATTTGCCATAGCCTACATTAAACAAATGGCAATTTCAACAATTGATGGATAAATGAACGGAAAGCATTCCCAAAGAATTATCCCTACACTAACAGAAAAAAAAAACTAGCGATGTACAAGCAACCCAATTTTCCCACACTTATTTAAGTGTATGAGTTCCATAATCACCTAATATTGCCTCATATGCTTGGAGTATGCATTAAGCTCAATGAGAAATAAGCATAATGTGACTATGTGTAAGCAAAGAATCTTGATAGACAACAATGAAACTTAAGCTTGCAAAGACAATGAACAACCACAATCGCATACATCAACCTTGTTCTTCACATTTAATCCCAAACCTATGCCCTTCTACAAAATTCTACACTATCTAAGCACAAATCATGTTTACAAGAAAAGCAAACAAAAACAACTTTAAACTACTACTCAACAATTAGACAAACACATAAACTAAATAAAAAAACAATCTAGCAAGAACCTAACTCAACTTAAACAAACTAAATCACATTTTAAAAACTAACGAAAACTATAAAAGATAATTAAAAACTAACTTGAATTAAACACACACAACATATAAACATACAACAATGTAATTTCCACAATTGCCTATCAATTAGACAATGTATAAACTACATAACATCTCCATTAAACTGAAATGAAGTAAATTGCAAGAAATAACAACGAAGTTTGACAGGAAATGCACAAAACAGCAACGAATTTCTAAAAATGCAACTAAAAATACGAAAATTAACAAGATAAACACATATATACTAACATCTATACTATCTTAGCATAAACAATTAAGAAAAACACGAAACAAAAATAAAAATTAAATTATGAAAATTCAAGATCTAGGCATAAAATGAGAGATTTAACAAAGATTGGAAGTGTTTTTACCAAATGTGTTAAGAAAAGAGAAGGTTGATGCAAAAAGTTGAAACTCCTGTGAGTTTTCCGGCGAAAGTGGCGGCGGCCGGCGGTTGTTCGTCGTGAAAATCGCCCAAAAACGCGTGAAAATGCTCCCACAATGTAAGAATCTTGGTAGACAACAAGATTATATGAAGATCTAGGAGATTTTACGGTGAAAAACGAGTTTTGAGGGCCAAAATATGTGAAATCGCCGCTGGGGTTCAAAAGATAAAAGGGTTGTGCTTTTTGCGAAAATGAAAAAAAAAACGGCTAGGGTTTCTCTCTTAATCTGCGAGCGACTCGTCGAGTCAGGTCAGGTGACTCGCCGAGTGGAAACTGACTGTCCGGATTTAATTATCTCAAAATTAGGCGACTCGGCGAGTGCGTCAGGTGACTCGCCGAGTCAAAACTTTCTGTTTCCAAATTAATTATGAAATTCACAAGTGACTCGACGAGTCATTTCCTGCTGGTGGCAAAATTCCCAGATTTTTTTCAATATGCAAGCCGAAAAAGATTGATAACAATTGCAAACAACAACACACAACTTGAAGCACATAAAAACACTGAAAATGACAAATAAAATGCATGAAACATGATAAACAAACTAGCTAACAATTACATGCTTATTTATTTCTGAGTCATAAGCTTGACTCTTTGTTCACTTCATGTGTGGATTGGAACCAAATTGAGGACTTCAACTTCCTCACTAATAACATCCGACTCAAGGTACCTTTTAACACGATGTCCATTTACTTTGAAAGTACTGTCATCACTCGGATTCGCTAGCTCAAACGTGCCATATGGAAATATATTCTTGACAATATAAGGACCAGTCCAACGAGATTTTAGCTTTCCAGGAAAAAGCCTTAAACGTGAGTTAAAAACCAGGACTTTGTCACCTATCTTGATGTCGGCGTGATTTTTAAGACGCGCATCATGCCACCGTTTGGTTTTTTCTTTATAGATACAAGAATTCTCATAGGCGTGTAACCTCAATTCATCTAGCTCTTGCAATTGAATGTTCCTTTGATTACCGGCTAAATTTAAATCAAGGTTACACATCTTGAGTGCCCAAAAGGCTTTATGCTCAATCTCAACTGGGAGATGGCAAGCCTTGCCATAAACCAAACGAAATGGGGTGGTACCAATTGGGGTCTTAAAAGCCGTCCTAAAGGCCCAAAACGCATCATCTAATTTCTCGGCCCAATCCTTCCTATTCACATTCACCGTTTTCTCAAGAATTTGTTTTAGGCCACGGTTTGTATTTTCAACTTGTCCACTTGTTTGTGGATGATATGGTGTAGATAATCTATGGGTTACCCCATACTTTTGTAAAGCCTTTTCAAGTTGATTATTGCAAAAATGGGTACCTCTATCACTAATCAAAGCTCTAGGGCTACCAAAACCGTGAAAACAATTTCTTGAGAAACCTCACAACAACTCGGGCATCATTAGTAGCCAAAGCTTGTGCTTCCGGTCACTTTGAAACATAATCCACAGCCACAAGTATATACTTATTTCCATGTGAGGATGGGAATGGTCCCATAAAATCAACTCCCCAGATATCAAAAACTGCACAAACCTGAATAGGTTGTTGGGGCATTTCATTACGAGAGGAAATGTTACCTGTCCTTTGGCAAGCATCACAAACTCTTACCAATTCTTGAGCATCCTTGAAGATTGTAGGCGAAAAGAAGCTTGTATCGATAACTTTCTTTGCCGTTAGATTTGCTCCATAATGTCCACTCGTTGGTCCATTATGGCAATGCTCCAAGATGCTTCTCGCTTCTCTCCCGTATACACATCTTCTCACCACTTGATCTGCACAAACTCTAAACAAATAGGGATCGTCCCAAATGTAATATTTGATATCGGCAAAAAATTTCTTCTTTTGCTGATATGTCATACCCTTTAAAAGGACTCCTCCGGCAAGATAGTTAGCAATATCGACAAACCAAGGGATTTCATCCACTACCTGTACTTTCATGAGATGCTCATCCGGAAAATTGTCATTAATGGTGGATTCAATCAATTCTTCCATTTCCGGATTCTCCAATCGTGACAAATGATCAGCAGCTAGATTTTCAGCACCTTTCTTATCTTTGATTTCAATATCAAATTCCTGCAAAAGAAGGATCCATCTTATCAACCTTGGTTTGGCATCTTGTTTAGCAAAAACATATTTAAGCGCAGAATGATCTGTGTAAACTATGGTTTTAGATAAAACCAAATATGCACTGAATTTGTCAAAAGCAAAAACTACAGCTAGAAGCTCCTTTTTCGTTGTCGTGTAATTCTCTTGAGCATCGGTGAGTGTTTTGCTAGCGTAGTAAATGGGTTGAAAGTGCTTATCCTTCCTTTGGCCTAAAACTGCTCCAACTGCGAAGTCACTGGCATCACACATTAATTCAAACGGTAAAGTCCAATCAGGTGCTACCATGATAGGGGCATTAGTCAATCTTTCTTTCAAAATATTAAAAGAATTCAAACATTCATCCGAAAAAATTGAAAGGAACATCTTTTTCTAGGAGTTGAGTCATAGGCCTTGCAATCTTTGAAAACTCTGTTATGAACCTTCTATAAAATCCCGCATGGCCTAAGAAACTCCTAACTGATTTCACAGAAGTGGGAGGAGGAAGCTTTGAAATAGTGTCAACCTTTGCTTTATCAACTTCCATTCCCAATTGTGAAATCTTATGTCCTAATACAATGCCCTCTCTTACCATGAAATGACATTTTTACCAATTCAACACAAGATTGGTTTCTTCACACCTAGTGAGCATCTTTTCAAGATTAAGCAAACAATGATCAAAGGAACTACCAAATATAGCTAAGAAAGGCCTTTTCATCAAACAATGATCATGAGAATGATCATGAGAATGCCTCATGGAACTTTTGATCTCAAACGTTACCTTTTCATCACCTACATTAAGAGTTAGTTTGCCATTTTGTACATCAACGAGGGCACCAGATGTAGCTAAGAAAGGCCACCCTAAAATTAGGGGTACGGTCTTGTCCTCATCCATGTCAAGAATCACGAAATCCACAGGAAAAACAAATTTATCTACCTTAACCAACATATTCTCAACAATACCTCTAGGGTATTTAACCGACCTATCGGCTAATTGAATACTCATTCTCGTTGGTTTAGGTTCACCTAGGCCTAGCTTTGCAAAAACAAAATATGGCATTAAATTTATGCTAGCACCTGAATCCGCTAATGCATTACTCACTGATAACTTACCTATCAAACAAGGAATAGTAAAACTCCCTGGATCACTCTTCTTTTCGGGTAACTTGTTTTGCAAAACTGCCGAGCATTCTTCACTTAGCAACACCTTTGAAATCCCTTAAAGCTTCCTCTTGTTGGTGAGCATATCCTTCATAAACGTTGCATATTTCGGCATCTGTGAAAGGGCATCAAAAAAAGGTAAGCTAATATGAAGTTGCTTGATGAGTTCCAGAAATTTACCATACTGTTCCTCCAACTTTTCTTTCTTCAAGCGTTGTGGGTATGGAATTTTTGGCTCGTGTTGTTTAACCGGAATTTTGACTTGTGCGGTACTTCCTTGGCGATCTTTTTGCACCTCGTCATTTTGTTCTTCGGTTACCTGCTCAACATTAGAGTTGGAATTAGTATTAGGAATAAAGGGAGAAGGATTTGATACCACATCTTTGCCGCTTCTCAATGTGATGGTGTAGGTCCCAAAAGGTTTCCCAAGTATATAGTTCTAAGCTGTAGAGGGGGGGGGGGGGTGAATACAGCTATTTAAAACTTAACAATCTTTTTCTCAATGTTTGTGTATATTATTAACAAGTGTTAATTACAAACAATCTTGAATGCGGAAAGGTTCAAGCTGAGATGACAGATATAACAGTTGTTCAACTAATCTAAGACTCACTCAGACTAGATACAATGACTATGCTCACTTAGATGCACTCACTATTTTTACAAGACTCAGATGGAAAGCTTATACAAGCACAGCTTAGACACACTCTATTGTTTTATATAAGCAGACTTACATGCATGGAATAACACACTTCAATGCACGTTCTGATTTCACACTCTTGATATCTCATAATCCTTAGAAGCTTCCTTTTATACTCAAAAGGCGAATCTCAGTGAAGCTTCTTCATTGGACAGATGAGATAGTGGAAAGTCTTTCCAAAAGGACAAAACACCTTTCTGCACGTTCTGATAAAGTATATGTGTCTTCACATGACAGAATCTTTGTCTTTTCCTTTTTGTCACTGTCGCATAAGGCTTTAACCAAAAGAGGAATGTCAACTTTGCATCTTTCTTCTTTTGCTAAAGCCATTTTGATATAAGAAAAGGTCTGTCACCCTTTTCAGATACCTGTTTGTCTTCATGTAACAGAACAGCGTGGGCAGGCTGCGCAGTTCTGTTTTCCACTTTGTCTTCGACTTGTTAACTGATCTTGTAGCCAAAAACAATACATGAGGACTTGGAAACATATTCCATAAAGTGTTTAAACTGTTCACAAAGAACAGGTTCTGTTCACAAAAAACAGAACACTTGTAAACTGTCCAACTACTCAAGAGAACAGAGCAGCGTAGACAGTTTATGTCCACCTTGTTCAGCAGACAGAACAGCTTGGACAAACTGCCTTTGTTGCAACGAATGGAACATGGTAAACAACTTTGGGCTGATATTGCAAATCACTTTTCAGGTTTCAATAAGGCATATAACAGGCCTTAAATTATACCTTCAAGTGCATCAACAGGTTTGATTAAAAATCTCCCCCTCAGATGTACAGCAGGTTTGACTGAGACCTTTTTGTGCCTAACAGTCTCTCCCTATTTGCAATAATCAGTCTAAGCTGATTTAATCAATAATCACTATACATTGTTACAATACATCTTGATGAAAAGAAATTACAACATTTAAGTAAAGTAAAAGATCAGTTTATATATACTGATTTTGATTACATAAACAACACATGCTTTTGCAGAAGTACAACTAATGTACTAGTGTATATTACAACTAATGTAAGTAAGAAAAGTTACAACATATGTAACAGGGTACAACTAATGTACAAAAAAGAGTTCAACACTCTGGACTGTTGATATTGGGAGCAGATAATGGCAAGCCTGTCTAACAGATGGACAACTTCCATTGTTCAGCTACCCAGATGGTAGGTGGACTTCACTCCAGTGGTGGTGGTCCTTCAAACATCTTTTCAAGTTCATCCCTTGTTTCCTCCAGATTTTGAATTTCAACTCTGAGGATCATAAACTTGGGATCTTGAAGTTCACCTCTCTCATAAAAGCCTCTGAGCTGGTCCTAGATGACTGCTCTCCACCTGCTTGATTGCCTGAATGAAGTTGCAAGTCTGAAGGCTGCAAGTTGTCTCAGATCCACCTTGTAGAGATCTGATGCTCTTTGAAAGCACTTTTACTGTGTTAAGGGATCTATAAAAAATGCCCCCAACTCAGGTTCTTCAATAATTTTGCCTTCTTCAAACTCTACTCCACTGGGCAGGCTGTAGTCAATTCCTTTCATCTCAACAACATAATCACCTTGTTCAATTAAGATGAGGAGTTCCTCCAGCTCAGAATCCTTTCTTGTCCTCCTGACCTTTATTTTAGGGTATGTCACAGAGACACCCTCACTTACTTCTTTGGAGATCAGGCCAAGATCTTTCACTCTCTCCATCAGCTTCTTAACATATGCCCTAATAGTGTTAGCCGTTTCAGACTTAGACTGGCTCAGTGCAACTGCCAGCTCAACCCATTCCCTGTACCCCATCTGTGCAACATCAGTGTAGTCATAAGCTTCCAGTTCTGGGCCTGTTGCACCCATTCTGGTTATTTGCAATTTCCACTGTTTGCCTTTTCTTGATGTGGGGACAGCTTTGACAATTGCTTCCTTGGCTAGCCTTCTATCAGCAACATCATGAAACTTTTTCCTTGCCAAGTTGTCAAAGTGGAACTGGGCCCTTGCAGAGGATGCTTGCTTTGGTTTGGTCACAGAGACCAGAGCACCCTTTTCCTGTGCACTTTCCTTCTCACCAGCTGATTCTCTAGCAGCTTCCAGCAGTTTTCTCTGTACATCCAAAGAAGGAATTGTGGTTTTGCTTTCCTCTTTGAATGCAAGAGATATGGCAGCTTTGGTAGATTCTTCTTCTTTTCTGAGTATGTCCAGGGCTTTGAGCTGTTCATCTCTGAGCTCATAGTATTTTTCAAGGGGAACACCCATTTCTTTGGCCCTGGCTTTGTCAAATTTTAGCTCTGCTGCTTTCTGGTGGTCTGGATCAACCACTACTTTTTCTTTTCCTTTAGCTGTTGTAGTAGTAACAGCTTCAGGAATGTCTTCTTCTTCTTCTTCTTCTTCTTCTTCCTCCAGAATGAGGTGCCTCCTTCTCCTGCTTGGCCTGTCCTCAGAAATGAATTCCTCCCCCTTAGACTGTGCAGGGTTCGGAGATTCAGCCTGAGTAGGCTGAGCAGCATCAGGTAGATGAGAGGCACCCTCAGCTGGACCAGTACCTGTTCCAGATGCACCTGCTGTTTGACCAGTAGGTGCTGATTTCTCCTTAGGAGAAGAAGTTTTCTCCCCCTTAGACATAGACTTAGTCTTAGAGGCAAACAACTTCTCCCCCTTTGAAGGAGATGGACCAGCACCTTCAACAACTGGTCTGCCTGAAGAAACATGTAAGGTCTTGACTCTACGAATCTATCTCGACGCGACACCGTCCAACGAGTGCGGAATCCTCGTTAGCGGCTTGACGGTAAGATCGCACACACGAAACACGGAGACTACCACGATGCTAGACGAACGACCTCGAACGCCTCTACATGATGATTCTCTCCGTAAACACTCTCTGGATACAAGTAAACTCGAGATCGCCTTTGCTTAATCACTCTTGGAAATTCTGCAAAGTCTCATAATTATTCGAGTTAACCCTTAATTATACTGACAGATTCGAGTTTGTCTTGGGACAAATTCGAATCAGGCCCAAGGCCCATTCGAATTTGTCCTTATAACAAATTCGAATCTACCTTAAGAAAAAATTCGAATTTATATCAAATTCGAATTTCAACTATCAAACTTCTATTTGAACATATGTTTTAACTTATGTTTGAATATATCTTTGAACTTCTTGTAATACGTTACACCAAGTTCAAAACATACAAACAACAAATATAAAAGACACATAATCACATATATCAAACACTAGTCAATATTCAATACTACGTAACTTGACTTTCACAAAATGCTAACAATACTTAGACTGCTATCGTCACACAGGGTGTACCAACAAAACAAATTCAGCAGGCTTTGGAGCAGTTTTGGAAGCAGGCTTTGGAGCAGTTTAGGGGATGGAGGTGTATAGGTGGATTGTTTGGAGTGAGTAGATGGAGATGAAGAAGATGAGGCTGGTGTATGGGGATGTGATGTAGAAGGAGAGGGTATTTTGGAAAGAAGCTCCATAGCCAGGGCAAAAGTAATGTGGCCCAGCTTGGAGGGATCAATAGGTCCTTCAGCAGTGGCTGTAGCTGCATCATTAGGAGAGGGGGTAGATGTTGGGAGCCTTTCACATGCTGCTTGTTTAGCAGCACCTTCATTAAGGCCATTGGTGGTTCCCTCTGCAGTACCTTGGTTTAAAGGTACCTCATCATTAGGAGATGGGATTTGCATTTCAACATCAGCAGTGGTGAAACCTGCTAATGGAGTTTGCAAGATGGGAGCAGCCTCACCAAAGGGATGTTCTGTTCCCTGAGGTTCATTAGCTTGAGTGGTTGGTCCTTCAGCAGCTGTTTGGTGTAGAACAGCTGCATCATGAGGAACAGAGATTTGAGGCTGAGCTGCTGGTTCGTCTAAGCCAGCAGTGTGGGCACCTCGTGCAGACCCAGGGTATAGAGAAGTATGAGGTGGGGACAGTGTGGACTCAGTATGGAGTGGAGAGAACTCATGTCTTTCAATATTCTCAGCCTGTTGGGAGGCTGGAATAGTTGATGTGGCTGTCTCCATATGTACAACTGGCTCCTGTTGGGAGGAACCAGAGGGTCTAGGCTGACTTGGGGTTGACACAGGGTGGAGTGAAGCAGGCTCCAATTGTGCTGAACCTTCTCCCAAAATAGGAGAGGCAGCAGGGGTAGCTTCTTTTTCAACGGAACCCTGTTGAGAGGGAATAGAGGGGCTCGTTTGGGCTGTTTTGGTTTTTGGTTTCTTTTTGGCAAGGGATTTTCTTTGGTAGGATTTGAGAGATGAGGTGGGTGATTGTGAAGAGGTGAGAGGTTCAGATTGGACAGGTTTGGAGACTGGGTCAGAAACAGGTGGGTTGGCCTGTTACATAGTCTCAGGTGCCACAGAGGCACCAACCACAGAGGCTTCAGGTTCAACAAATGAACCAGGGTGAAGAGCTTGCTCCCCCTCAGCCACAGAGGTTGTGGATGCAGACTCAGACTGAGCTGTTTTGGCCTTCTTGTGGACTGGCCCAGCTTAAGTTGTGTCCAGGGTCCTTTTAACAAGCTTGGCCCTGGCTTTGGATTTTCTTTTGGGAGCAGCTTCTGGATCCACCCTCACATCAGAGGGTCCTTCCACCAATCCTAACAACCTCCTATTTGGAGTAGATAGAGGAGGCTCATTTGGGAGAACCGGAGTGTAGAAAACTCTATTTCCAATAACAGGAAATGCAGCAGTACGAAGTAAAGCTAAGAGTTATACAGATGTTCACCTCAAACGTGCTTGAAAATGAGGCTCAGAAATCTGGGGTAACGAACAGCAGCTGGACGTGTCTCCTGCTGCACCAGATTCCTCAGATTCATGAAAATCCATCTGGCCATGTTGATAGTAGTCCCATCCACCAACTGTAGGACTATAGGAATCTCATCACGGCATAGTTGGTCAAAGGAACCAACCTTACTGCTGAAGCACATAACCACTGAGGCAAACAAAAAGCTGTAAGTAGGAGACAAATCCTTCCTGAACAGCGTAGCTCCAACTTTTGGTTCTGCTACACCACAGAAGTGCAGCAGATTCTTCATCTGTTCATCTTCAGACTGTGTCTGATCATATGTTTCAGCCACAGGGAGTCGAAGAGCTTCCCTGATCAGACTGGATCTCAATGGTCTGAGTCCCATTGAGTATGGTGCCCTTAATGACTTTGGTGTCTGGGTTGTAGGCACAGGTGTACCAAAACTCATACACCATCTCCTGGTACAGGACACCAGGAGTGGCAGTCATGGCATAGTTCAACGGATGAACTTTCAATAACTCCACCATTTCTTCGTAGCCTTTCCCCACATAGTTTTTGGGGATGGTTAGGATAGCAAGGTAGTTGGTAGGTTTCAAGGTCAGCATTGTGGTGAATGATGGATGTTTCTGAATATCAACACCCACAAACACTGGTAGAAAGGGGTTGTTTCGGTGAGCCATTTGGGAAGTAGTGAAAGTAGCAGAAGCACATGACACTTAGTCGATTTTTAGGGTTCTTAGGAATTTATGGAAGTAGTGAGGAAGACGAAGATGAAACAGTAGGGGGTATTTATAGGATTTGAATGTGAGTGGGTATGAGAGACAAACATTTGGGCGGTTGATTTGAAAAGGTCGTTAACAGAAAACGGAACGGTTGTCCATGTCAGACCGTTTGTCAGACCACTTGAGCCTTTTTTAATCACTAACACACGTAAATCCACATTATCCGCAGTAATTATGTTAAATAAAAACAAAAATTAAGTAACTTAATTGTGAAGAAAGGTAATTGAAACTGATTGTCTAAGATGATGGTCAAACCTGTGATGAGCAGGGTCATCACAAGCTGTTCATTCTTCAAGCTGTTACTTCAACCTGTTCAGCTATGTAGGAACAGATTGTGTTCAATAGCTGATCAGGTTACAAGACGGTGTCTTGTATGACAGATTGAAAGAGTGAGCAGGGTGGAGGTTTGATTATCAGATCAGGCTTGACATACAAACGGTAATTGTCAAACCTGTTATACGCTCAAGCTGTTCAAGTTTTGTAGAAAATGGCTAAGTATTGAACATGCATAGCCTGTTCTGTATAAGTTGTTCTGCGAAATTTGAGCAGTGTGAGACATATAATGACTTAGAACATTTTGGACTCTTAGTCACTTTTGTTTAACATGCCCAGCTTGCTTACCAGATAGTTAAATCTGTTTTCATCAAGAGGTTTGGTGAAAATGTATGCAAGCTGTTCATCTGTGGAAATAAAACTTACCTCCACATTACCTTTCTGAATGTGATCCCTGATGAATGATGTCTGACCTCTATATGCTTTGTTCTGGAGTGAAACACTGGATTGTTGGAGATAGCTATGGCACTTGTATTATCACACAGAATAGGAGTTTTCCTATATACAAGTCCATAGTCTTCAAGCTGATGCTGCATCCACAGAATCTGGCCACAGCAGCTTCCAGCAGCAATGTACTCAGCTTCAGCTGTAGAAGTAGAAACTGAGTTCTGCTTCTTGCTACACCAACTGATCAACTTTCCACCAAGGAGTTGACACCCACCTGTTGTTACTGAAACAGCTTTGCCACTGGCATCTGCATCCAATTTTACATTGGTTGCCATTGGGGTTTTAATTGGAGAACTTTGATCAAATTTAAACTTTTTCGATAGATCTAAAGTATACTTTCTTTGATATATAAAAATTCCATTTGAGGTTTGTTTAACCTGTAATCCTAGAAAGAAAGTAAGTTCTCCCATCATACTCATTTCATATTTGGATTTCATGAGTAACGAAAAATTCTTGCATAATTGTTGATTAGTAGAACCAAATATTATGTCATCCACATAAATTTGAACAAGCATAATATCAGACTTCACCTTCTTTATGAACAGTGTGGTATCCACTTTACCTCTGGAATACCCATTGCTCATAAGGAAATCAATAAGAGTGTTATACCAGGCTCTAGGGGCTTGTTTTAAACCATAGAGGGCTTTGTCCAACTTATAGACAAAACCTGGATGATGTTCATTTTCAAAACCTGGAGGCTGCTTGACATAAACTTCCTCTTGCAGCTTCCCATTCAGAAATGCACTCTTCACATCCATGTGAAATACCTTCATGCTCTTATGAGCAACGTAGGCTAGAAACAAATGAATTTCCTCTAGCCTGGCCACAGGAGCAAATGTTTCATCATAGTCAAGCCTTCCTCTTGTCTATTAGCCCTGAGCAACAAGTCTTTCCTTATTTCTAATGACATGACCTTGCTCATCCATCTTGTTCCTGTAAACCCATTTGGTGCCAATAATAGTTTTACCTTTAGGAGCAGGGACCAGCTTCCATACCTTGTTTCACTCAAACTGATTGAGCTCTTCTTGCATGGCAGTGATCCAATTGGCATCTTTAAGTGCTTCATCCACTTTCTTTGGCTCAATGAGAGACACAAAACTAGAAAACATACAAAAGTTCCCTAAGTTGTCCCATCTTGTTTGTACCCCTTTGTTGATGTCACCAATTATTTGATCGTTGGGGTGACACCCGATCCACTTAGGATCAATTATTTGATCGTTCTGTTGAACAGTTTTAAAAATTTTCAGACACACTGATGTCTTGAGCCTGTTCACTTGTTGAGCATGACTCTCCATTGTTGAACACATCAGCAGAGGATCCAGGAAAATCAGCATTGATTGGTTCAGGACATGAAGTTGTAATTAAGTCATTACACTTATTCACACAGGGTGTATCAACATAATCATCATCATGTCCATCATGGTTAGCAGGTTTCACTCTGCATGTACTGGACGCTTTTGAGTCCTCTTCACTGTTTGTTGAGCACACAACACAACTTTTGAGTCCTCTTCCGTTGAGCACACAACACAACTTTGCCTTGGGAATCCAATATGTAACCCAGGTGCTCATCAAAGTTAACCTTGTAGCCAGCATCACACAGTTGACTTATGCTAACAAGGTTATGTTTCAGCCCAACCACATAGGCTACTCTTTTGAACACTGCAGCACCAGCTTTAAGAGTTCCATATCCCTCAGTGAATCCCTGTACATTGTCACCAAATGTGACTTTTAGCCCTTTTTCAGGCCTGAGATCATTCAGCAGGTCCTTGCAACCTGTCATGTGCCCTGAGCAGCTACTGTCCAAGTACCAAACCTGGAACGGTTGTTTGTCCTGCAGAATGTCATAGGAAAATATTAGTTACTTTTAGGGGACCTCATAACAGTGATGAGTTCTCCTACTTCATCAACATGTGTTGATGGACTAGTGATATCTACATTAATATTTCCTATTTGAATGGTATCAGTTTGGATATCACTCTCATTGACTAAGTTACTTCCAACACTGCTTGTTTTAGCAATGATGGAACTAGCAGAGTCAACAGGCCTCATGTCCTCAGTTTCAGGACAATCTTTTATAGCATTTTCTCTTTTTAGCCTTGTTGGAAGAAGAGCTTTCAGAAACAAATTCTGAATTATTTCTGTTGATTTTATCAGCAGGTTTAGCAAACTTATTACTATTTTTCGATGAATCAACAGTTTGGATGGATGGCACAATAGCAACAACTTTGCCCGTATCTTCTTTCCTCTTTTTGGGAGGACAGATGTCAAAAACAGGAAGCTTGATTGGTTTTTGACCTTCCACAGGTTTGGGAAACTTATTCCCAAATTTCTCTGGCTGAGCAATGACTTTGCCTTTGCCCTTACTGAGATGTGATTGATGCTGCCTATCAGCATAGTCCCTGTTTCTGGTTTTGAAAGACTTATTTTCATTTATAACCAGTTTTACACTATGATTTGAAAACTTATTTGAAACCACAGATTTGCTTTCAACATGAGACTTACCTTTGTTGAAAGCAGGCTGCTTACCTTTTGAAAACTTACTTTCAAAATGTTTAGCATCAAAAGGATTAACACGTCTCTTACCATCAGCTTTGGACCGAGAGCCTGTTTTATCAACAGGTTTAGTGTCCACGGCTGCAGCTTGGGCATGTTTTCCTTTCCTTTGCTTGTGTGAATCAGCAGAGCACTTAGCAGGCTGATTTGATGGAGAACACATTCCATCATCAGCTTTTGGGCCTTTTTCACACAAGCTGTCAGTATTTTGAGGCCTGACAAACCTGTTTGTTGAGACCAGCTTTCCATTAACTTTCTGGATGAAAGTATTGGGAAGCTCACCAAGAGTGGATAAGTCATCTTTCAGATTATTAATCTCAACAATAGAAGCTGCTTTGTCAAGATCCCCTCCGAGATAGGCTTGGATTTGTGCAGGGATCTGCTGACTGATGCAATGGCTGACTTTTTGTGCAGATTGGCACCAAGAGTCAACTATCTTTTGAAGCTTTGCATGTTTTACATCTGTTTCTCTCTTTTCTTCCAGTAAAATAGAGTTGATGTGTTTTAGTTCATCAAGCTTAGTTTCCAACTTATGGAAACTGTCCAGTTCACTAGTTTTAATTTCAATATCAGTTTTAAGCTTAGAGATTTCAGATAGTAAAACATTATGCTTCTCAACAGCAGCTTTTAAATAAACTAGCATATATTCAATATTGTTACTTTTTCATCAGAACTGTAAGCCATAAAATTTTGTACCTTGTACATCATTGTAGGGTTCCGGTTGTCCAAGCTGCTGAAGGCTTCAGCTTCAGCCAAGTCCTGTTTGAAATTGCTAGTTGATGGGACATCAGTATTGGCCATCAGACAATTGTTGTCTTCTTCATCTAAGGATGAATCAGACTCCTCCCAGTCACATGTCTCTGCCACCAGTCTCTTTTACTTGTTGGAAGCCACTGAGTTTTCCAACTTTTTCAGCTTAGCCATGGCCATAAGGTACTTAACCCTATAGCCATCGTCCCTGTTAGTCTTGTATGGTTTAAAAGACTGTCCAACAGCTTTTGACACACAGTCAGCAGCTATATGACCAGTTTTGCCACATTTGAAGCACTCAGCTTTAGATTTATCAAATGCCTTCTTCTTGACAGCATTTGAGTTCCCCTGCAGCATATTTCTTCCAAACCACTTCTTGTTGAACCTTTTGACAAGCATGGCTATCATCTGCTCATCATCAAGCTCAGCAAGATCTGCACTGTCTTCCTCATCAGACATTTCCTCCCTTTCATCATCAGCCTGTTGATCAGGTTGTGTGAACACATCACATACCTGCCCAACAGGTTGTCTCACGTTGGCCACTAAGGCAGCAGCTCTCTTGGACATTTCCAAGGCATTTCTCTTCTGCTGCCTTGACTGCTCATCATTTAGTAAGGATCCATATAAGTTTACAAGATCCGTACCTTTGATGGTACCTGAATTTCTCAAGATGGTAGAAAAGTAGTTCCACTCTTCAGGCAAGATGTCCAAGAACTTGTTCACCAGGGTCAGGTTGTCCTTTGTGATCCCAACAGCCATGAGATCATTAACAAGAGCAGTAAACCTGGTGTAGGTTTCTGTGAGTGTCTCCTTTGGTTTTGCAAAGAAGAGTTCATACTGTCTAACAAGATTGTTAATCCTGTTGTCCAGTGTGATTGTGGGTCCATCATAGACGGGACACAAAGTATCCCACATCTCCTTTGCAGTCTTCATCTTCTCAACCTGTTTGAACACATCATCAGGCAGAGAGATAACCAGGTTATTCCTGGCTTTTGCATCTAGAGCAACCAGTCTTTTGTCTTCATCAGACCATTGAGCTTTAGCCTTCTCAAAGGTTCTGATTTCAGGGGCAGCTCCTTCAACAGCAGGAGTTATGGTAGTAACAGAGGTTGGCACATAGGGACCTTCAATTACTATCTCTGGTAGTTGTATATCCAGATTCTCTAAGTAGAGCATCATTTTGCACTTCCAACCAGAGAAGTTCTGATGATTGAACTTTGGGGGTTTTGCCATTGACCCATTGTCATAATAGGATGAGGAATTTGCAGCACTGTTGTCCATGGAAAAGTAGGGAGAATAAGAGATCTAGAGTTGACACACACTTTATCTGCTCTGATACCAGTTGTAGAGCTGGGCCTGTCCACAAGAAGGCCAAAACAGCTCAGTCTGAGTCTGCACCCACAGCCTCTGTGGCTGAGGGGGAGCAGGCTCCTCACCCTGGTTCATTTGTTGAACCTGAAGCCTCTGTGGCTGGTGCCTCTGTGGCACCTGAGACTATGGAACAAGCCAACACACCTGTTTCTGACCCAGTCTCCAAACCTGTCCAATCTTAACCTCTCACCTCTCCACAATCACCCACCTCATCTCTCAAATCCTACCAAAGAAAATCCCTTGCCAAAAAGAAGCCAAAAACCAAAACAGCCCAAACCAGCCCCTCTGTTCCCTCTCAACAGGGTTCAGTTGAAAAAGAAGCTACCCCTGCTGTCCTATTTTGGGAGAAGGTTCAGCATAATTGGAGCCTGCTTGACTCCACCCTGTGTCTACCCCAAGTCAGCCTAGACCCTCTGGTTCCTCCCAACAGGAGCCAGTTGTACATATGGAGACAGCCACATCAACTATTCCAGCCTCCCAACAGGCTGAGAATATTGAAAAACAGGAGTTCTCTCCACTCCATAATGAGTCTAACAACCTCCTCATCACGGCTTAGTTGGTCAAAGGAACCAACCTTACTGCTGAAGCACATAACCACTGAGGCAAACAAAAAGCTGTAAGTAGGAGACAAATCCTTCCTGAACAGCGTAGCTCCAACTTTGGGTTCTGCTACACCACAGAAGTGCAGCAGATTCTTCATTTGTTCATCTTCAGACTGTGGCTGATCATATGTTTCAGCCACAGGGAGTCGAAGAGCTTCCCTGATCAGACGAATGTTGATCTCAATGGTCTGAGTCCCATTTAGTATGGTGCCCTTAATGACTTTGGTGTCTGGGTTGTAGGCACAGGTGTACGAAAACTCATACACCATCTCCTGGTACACGGCACCAGGAGTGGCAGTCATGGCATAGTTCAACGGATGAACTTTCAAAAACTCCACCATTTCTTCGTAGCCTTTCCCCACATAGTTTTGTGGGATGGTTAGGTTAGCAAGGTAGTTGGTAGGTTTCAAGGTCAGCATTGTGGTGACTGATGGATGTTTCTGAACATCAGCACCCACAAACACTGGTAGAAAGGTGTTGTTTCGGTGAGCCATTTGGGAAGTAGTGAAAGTAGCAGAAGCACAGGACACTTAGTCGATTTTTAGGGTTCTTAGGAATTTATGGAAGTAGTGAGGAAGACGAAGATGAAACAGTAGGGGGTATTTATAGGATTTGAATGTGAGTGGGTTTGAGAGAGAAACATTTGGGCGGTTGATTTGAAAAGGTCGTTAACGGAAAACGGAACGGTTGTCCATGTCAGACCGTTTGTCAGACCACTTGAGCCCTTTTTAATCACTAACACACGTAAACCCACATTATCCGTAGTAATTAAGTTAAATAAAAACAAAAATTAAGTAACTTAATTGTGAAGAAAGGTAATCGAAACTGATGGTCTAAGCTGATGGTCATACCTGTGATGAGTAGGGTCATCACAAGCTGTTCATTCTTCAAGTTGTTCCTTCAACCTGTTAAGCTATGTAGGAACTGATTGTGTTCAATAGCTGATAAGGTTACAAGACAGCGTCTTGTATGACAGATTGAAAGCGTGAGCAGGGTGGAGGTTTGATTATCAGATCAGGCTTGACATACAAACAGTAATTGTCAAAGCTGTTATACGCTCAAGCTGTTCAAGTTTTGCAGAAAATGACTAAGTATAGAACATGCATAACCTATTTTGTCTAAGCTGTTCTGCGAAATTTGAGCAGTGTGAGACATATAATGACTTAGAACATTTTGGACACTTAGTCACTTTTGTTTAACATGCCCAGCTTGCTTACCAGATAGTTAAATCTGTTTTCATCAAGAGGTTTGGTGAAAATGTCCGCAAGCTGTTCATCTGTGGAAATAAAACTTACCTCCACATTACCTTTCTGAATGTGATCCCTGATGAAATGATGTCTGACCTCTATATGTTTTGTTCTAGAGTGAAACACTGGATTGTTGGAGATAGCTATGGCACTTGTATTATCACACAAAATAGGAGTTTTCCTATATACAAGTCCTTAGTCGTCAAGCTGATGCTGCATCAACAGAATCTGCCCACAGCAGCTTCCAGTAGCAATGTACTCAGCTTCAGCTGTAGAAGTTGAAACTGAGTTCTGCTTCCTGCTACACCAACTGATCAACTTTCCACCAAGGAGTTGACACCCACCTGTTGTGCTTTTCCTATCTAGCCTGCAGCCTGAAAAGTCAGAATATGAATAACCTGTTAGTTCCAGGTTTGAGTCTTTGGGATACCAAAGACCCAAACCTGGTGTACCCTTAAGGTATCTGAAGATTCTTTTCACAGCAGCTAGATGTGATTCTTTTGGATCATCTTGGAATCTAGCACACAAACAAGTAGCAAACATAATATCAGGTCTACTAACAGCTAAATACAGCAAGCTCCCAATCGTGCCTCTGTAAGCTGTTACTGAAATAGCTTTGCCACAGGCATCTGCATCCAATTTTACATTGGTTGCCATTGGGGTTTTAGTAGGAGAACCTTGATCAAATTTAAACTTTTTCAATAGAGCTAAAGTATACTTCCTTTGATTTATAAAAATTCCAGTTGAGGTTTGTTTAACCTGTAATCCTAAAAAGAAAGTAAGTTCTCCCATCATACTCATTTCATACTTGGATTTCATGAGTAATGGAAAATTCTTGCATAATTGTTCATTAATAGAGCCAAATATTATGTCATCCACATAGATTTGAACAAGCATAATATCAGACTTCACCTTCTTTATGAACAGTGTGGTATCCACTTTACCTCTTTAATACCCATTGCTCATAAGGAAATCAGTAAGAGTGTCATACCAGGCTCTAGGGGCTTGTTTTAGACCATAGAGGGCTTTGTCCAACTTATAGACAAAACCTGGATGATGTTCATTTTCAAAACCTGGAGGCTGCTTGACATAAACTTCCTCTTGCAGCTTCCCATTTAAAAATGCACTCTTCACATCCATTTGAAATACCTTCATGCTCTTATGAACAGCGTAGGCTAAAAACAAACGAATTGCCTCTAGCCTGGCCACAGGCGCAAATGTTTCATCATAGTCAATGCCTTCCTCCTGTCAATAGCCCTGAGCAACAAGTCTTGCCTTATTTCTAATGACATGACCTTGCTCATCCATCTTGTTCCAGTAAACCCATTTGGTGCCAATTATAGTTTTACCTTTAGGAGCAGGGACCAGCTTCCATACCTTATTTCTCTCAAACTGATTGAGTTCTTCTTGCATGGCAGTGATCCATTTGGCATCTTTAAGTGCTTCATCCACTTTCTTTGGCTCCATGAGAGACACGAAACTAGAAAACATTCAAAAGTTCCCTAAGTTGTCCCATCTTGTTTGTACCCCTTTGTTGATGTCACCAATTATTTGATCATTGGGGTGACACCTGATCCACTTAGGATCATTTTTCAATGAGGATTCTCCTGAGTTGTTTGCATCTTCAACAGGTCCTGTTGAACAGCTTTCAAAATTTTCAGACACACTGATGTCTTGAGCCTGTTCACTTGTTGAGCATGACTCTCCATTGTTGAACACATCAGCAGAGGATCCAGGAAAATCAGCATTGATTGGTTCAGGACATGAAGTTGTAATTAAGTCAGTACACTTATTCACACAGGGTGTATCAACATAATCATCATCATGTCCATCATGGTTAGCAGGTTCCACTCTGGATGTAGTGGAAGCTTTTGAGTCCTCTTCACTGTTTGAATGCATGAGATCATCAAAGTTGAATTCTCCTGAAACCGATTCAGGAACAGCTTTGGTTGAGGCATACCTGGACTCTTCAAAGGTGACATTGATAGATTCATCTATCACCTTTCTTTTGTTGTTGTACACTCTGTTGGCTTTGGAGATAGCAGAGTATCCAACAAACACACATTCATCAGCTTTTGGTTCAAACTTTGCCAGTTGGTCCATTTGATTCAGAATGAAGCAGGGACATCCAAACACATGGAAGTAGCTAATATTTGGCCTCCTCCTTTTGAGTAGCTCTTAGTGAGTCTTGTTGAACCTTTTCACCACTAAGGATCTGTTTTGGGTGAAGCAGGCAGTGTTAACAGCTTCAGCCCAGAATAATGAAGGTAAACCAGATGCACACAGCATGGTTCTAGCAGCTTCAATGAGGGTTCTGTTTCTCCTTTCAGCAACTCCATTTTGTTGTGGAGTTCTTACTGCTGAAAAGTTTTATGAGATCCCTTTTTCTTCACAGAAGTCCTCAAGAGTACTGTTTCTGAACTCAGTACCATGATCACTTCTAAGCTGCTTTACTTGAGCAGAGTTCAGCATTTCCATCTTTTTCACAAATCCAATGATTTCTCTAGCAGCCTCTCCTTTGCTCTTCAAGAAGATTACCCATGTAAACCTGGAGAACTCATCAACCATTACTAGAGTGTATCTTCTTCCTCCTAGACTTGGGACATTGACTTGTCCAAATAAGTCTATGTGGATTAAGAAGAGAGGAGTATCAATAGAAAAATTATGCTTGGATTTAAAAGATGATTTTGTCTGCTTACCTTTCTCACAAGCTGTGCAGAGTCTATCCTTAACAAAGGTCATAGAAGGCAAACCTGTTACCAACTCTTTCTTACAGAGTTTGTTGATATTCTTGAAGTTCAGGTGTGACAGCCTTTTGTGCCATAACCAGTTTAGGTCTGCATTGGTTCTTGTGAGAAAGCAGGTTTCAGTTGTTGGATCAGCAGATTTCATGTCCACAACATATACACCATTCTTCCATTGAGCACACAGCACAACTTTGCCTTGGGGATCCAATATGTAACCCAGGTGCTCATCAGAGTTAACCTTGTAGCCAGCATCACACAGTTGACTTATGCTAACTAGGTTATGTTTCAGCCCAACCACATAGGCCACTCTTTTGAACACTGCAGCACCAGCTTTAAGAGTTCCATATCCCTCAGTGGATCCCTCAGAGGTCATTCAGCAGGTCCTTGCAACCTGCCATGTGCCCTGAGCAGCCACTGTCCAAGTACCAAATTTGGGATGGTTGTTTGTCCTGCAAAATGTCATAGGAAAATATTAGTTACTTTTAGGGGACCTCATCACAGTGATGAGTTCTCCTACTTCATCAACATGTGTTGATGGACTAGTGATATCCACATTAATATTTCCTATTTGAATGGTATCAGTTTGGATACCACTCTCATTGACTAAGCTACTTCCAACACTGCTTGTTTTAGCAATGATGGAACTAGCAGAGTCAACAGGCCTCATGTCCTCAGTTTCAGGACAATCTTTGGCCATGTGTGTCTTCTTTCCACATTTATAGCATTTTCTCTTTTTAGCCTTTTTGGAAGAAGAGCTTTCAGAAACACATTCTGAATTATTTCTGTTAATTTTATCAGCAGGTTTAGCAAACTTATTACTATTTTTCGATGAATCAACAGCTTGGGTGGATGGCACAATAGCAACAGCTTTGCCCGTTTCTTCTTTCCTCTTTTTGGGAGTACAGATGTCAAAAACAGGAAGCTTGATTGGTTTTTGACCTTCCACAGGTTTGGGAAACTTATTCCCAGATTTCTCAGGCTAAGCAATGGCTTTGCCTTTGCCCTTACTGAGATGTGATTGATGCTGCCTATCAGCATAGTCACTGTTTCTTGTTTTGAAAGACTTATTTTCATTTATAACTAGTTTTTCACTATGATTTGAAAACTTATTTGAAACCACAGCAGATTTGCTTTCAACATGAGACTTACCCTTGTTGAAAGCAGGCTGCTTACCTTTTGAAAACTTATTTTCAAAATGTTTAGCATCAAAAGGATTAACATGTCTCTTACTGTAGGTCCCAAAAGGTTTCCCAAGAGTATAGTTCTAAGCTGTAGAGGGGGGGTGAATACAGCTATTTAAAACTTTACAATCTTTTTCTCAATGTTTGTGTATATTATTAACAAGTGTTAATTACAAACAAGCTTGAATGCGGAAAGGTTCAAGCTGAGATGACAGATACAACCGTTGTTCAGCTAATCTAAGACACACTCAGACTAGACACAATGATTATGCTCACTTAGATGCACTCACTGTTTTTACAAGACTCAGATGGACAGCTTATACAAGAATACCTTAGACTCACTCTACTGTTTTATATAAGCAGACTTGCATGCATGGAATAACACACTTCAATGCACGTTCTGATTTCACACTCTTGATATCTCATAATCCTTGGAAGCTTCCTTTTATACTTAAAAGGTGAATCTCAGTGAAGCTTCTTCATTGGACAGATGAGATAGTGGAGAGTCTTTCCAAAAGGACAAAACACCTTTCTGCACGTTCTGATAAAGTATCTTTGTCTTCACATGGCAGAATCTTTGTCTTTTCCTTTTTGTCACTGTTGCATAAGGCTTTAACCAAAAGAGGAATGTAAACTTTGCATCTTTCTTCTTTTGCTAATGCCATTTTGATATAAGAATAGGTCTGTCACCCTTTTCAAATATCCGTTTGTCTTCATGTAATCAGAACAGCGTGGGCAGGCTGTGCAGTTCTGTTTTCCACTTTGTCTTCTACTTGTAAACTGATCTTGTAGCCAAAGACAATACATGAGGACTTGGAAACATATTCCATATTTGCAATAATCAGTCTAAGCTAAGGCCTTTTTGTGCCTAACAATCTCCCCCTATTTGCAATAATCAGTCTAAGCTGATTTAATCAATAATCACTATACATTTTTACAATACATGTTGCTGAAAAGAAATTACAACATTTAAGTAAAGTAAAAGATCAGTTTATATATACTGATTATGATTACATAAACAACACAAGCTTTTTACAGAAATACAACTAATGTATTAATGTATATTACAACTAATGTAAATAAGAAAAGTTACAACATATGTAACAGGGTACAACTAATGTACAAACAAAAAGTTCAACACTTTAAACTGTTGATCTTGGGAGCAGATAACGGCAAGCCTGTTCAACAGATGGACAGCTTCCATTCTTCACCTACCCTGATGGTAGATGGACTTCACTCCAGTGGTGGTGGTCTTTCAAACATCTTTTCAAGCTCATCCCTTGTTTCTTCCAGATCTTGGATTTCAACTCTGAGTATCATAAACTTAGGATCTTGAAGTTCACCTCTCTCATAAAAGCCTCTGAGCTGGTCCCAGATGGCTGCTCTACACCTGCCTGATTGCCTGAATGAAGATGCAAGTCTGAAGGCTGCAAGCTGTCTCAGATCCACCTTGTAGAGATCTGATGCTCTTTGAAAGCACTTTTTCTGTGTTAAGCGATCTATAAAAAATGCCCCTAACTCAGGTTCTTCAATGATTTTGCCTTCTTCAAACTCTGCTCCACTGGGCAGGCTGTAGTCAATTCCTTTCATCTCAACAGCATAATCACCTTGCTCTATTAAGATGAGGAGTTCCTCGAGCTCAGAATCTTTTCTTGTCCTCCTGGCCTTTATTTTGGGGTATGTCACAGAGACACCCTCACTTACTTCTTTTGAGATCAGGCCAAGATCCTTCACTCTCTCCATCAGCTTCCTAACATATGCCCTGACAGTCTTAGCCATTTCTGACTTAGACTGGCTCAGGGCAACTGCCAGCTCAACCCATTCCCTGTACCCCATCTGTGCAACATCAGTGTAGTCATAAGTTTCCAGTTCTGGGCTTGTAGCACCGATTTTGGTAATTTGCAATTTCCACTGTTTGCCTTTTCTTGATGTGGGGACAGCTTTGACAATTGCTTCCTTGGCAAGCCTTCTATCAGCAACATCATCAAAGGTTTTCCTTGCCAGGTTGTCAAATTGGAATTGGGCTCTTGCAGAGGATGCTTGCTTTGGTTTGGTCACAGATCCCAGAGCACCCTTTTCCTGTACAATTTCCTTCTCAGCAGCTGATTCTCTGGCAGCTTCCAGCAATTTTCTCTATACATCCAAAGAAGGCACTTTGGTTTTGCTTGCCTCTTTGAATGCAATAGATAAGGCAGCTTTGGCAGATTCTTCTTCTTCTCTGAGAATGTCCAGGGCTTTGAGCTGTTCATCTCTGAGCTCATAGTATTTCTCAAGAGGAACACCCATTTCTTTGGCCCTTGCTTTGTCAAATTTATGCTCTGCTGCTTTCTGGTGGTCAGGATCAACCACTGTTTTTTTCTTTTCCTTTAGCTGTTGTTGTAGTGACAGCTTCAGGAATATCTTCTTCTTCCTCCAGTATGAGCTGCCTCCTTCTGCTGCTTGGCCTGTCCTCAGAGATGAATTCCTCCCCCTTAGTCTGTGCAGGATTTGGAGATTCAGCCTGAGTAAGCTGACCAGCTTCAAGTAGATGAGAGGCACCCTCAGCTGGACCAGTACCTGTTTCAAATGCACCTGCTGTTTGACCAGTAGGAGCTGATGTTTCCTTAGGAGAAGAAGTTTTCTCCCCCTTAGACTTAGTCATAGAGGCAGACAACTTCTCCCCCTTTGAAGGAGATGGACCAGCACCTTCAACAACCGGTCTGCCTGAAGAAACAAATTCAGCAGGCTTTGAAGCAGTTTTTGCAGCAGGCTTGGAACCAACCCGGCTATGCACTAAGAAAGCCGGGTTATTCTTCACCTCTGCAATTTGGGAAAGACATGTTTGAAGAGAAGAGGATTGGGAATCAGCAAGAGTGGTCAGGTTAAGAAGGTTTTCCTTATCAGAAGTTGTGAACAGTAAACTTTGGAGTTATGCAAGATGTAACTCAAGAGAGTCCTGCACATCAGCAAGGTTTGCTGAAACAGAGTTTGATAGAGAAACAATGAGAGTGTTTAGGCTGGCCAAGGTGATGGGAAGTGTATTATTGCAAGTGGTGAGGAGAGTGGACAGCTGTTGGGAAATAGCTGTCATAGAGGACACAGAGTCCAATTGGTTGGAAAGAATTGAGGAGAGGGAAGTGGAGACATTTTGCAGCTGTGCAGTGAGTGCAAGCAGCTGTGAGGAGATGTCATGTTGAGGAGTGGAGGGAAAGGAATTCTTGAACACATCAAAGAATCCTTTAAGTTGTTCAGACACAGAGTCTGAAATCAGAGAGGGTAGAGAACACATGGAAGTTTCTAAAGAACCAACTTTGTTGGTCAGTAGGGAAAGCTGATCCTTCAAAGGCAGGTCTTTAAAGGATGGAGGTGTATGGGTGGATTGTTTGGAGTGAGCAGATGGAGATGAAGAGGATGAGGCTGGTGTATGGGGATGTGATGTAGAGAGAGAGGGTATTTTGGAAAGAAGCTCCATAGCCTGGGCAAAAGTAATGTGGCCCAGTTTGGAGGGATCAATGGCTCCTTCAGTAGTGGCTGTAGCTGCATCATCAGGAGAGTGGGTAGAGGATGGTAGCCTTTCAGACACTGCTTGGCTTGCAGCACCTTCATTAAGGCCAGTGGTGGTTCCCTCTGCAGTACCTTGGTTTAAAGGTACCTCATCATTGGGAGACGGGATTCACATTTCAACATCAGTAGTGGTGAAACCTACTGATGGAGTTTGCAGAATGGGAGTAGACTCACCAAAGGGATGTTCTATTCCCAGAGGTTCATCAGCTTGAGTGGTTGGTCCTTCAGCAGTTGTTTGGTGTAGAACAGCTGCATCATGAGGAACAGCAAATTGAGGCTGAGCTGCTGGTTGGTCTAAGCCAGCAGTGTGGACACCTCGTGCAGACTCAGGGTGTAGAGAAGTATGAGGTGGGGACAGGGTGGACTCAGTATGGAGTGGAGAGAACTCCTCTCTTTCAATATTCACAGCCTGTTGGGAGGCTGGAATAGTTGATGTGGCTGTCTCCATTTATACAACAGGCTCCTGTTGGGAGGAACCAGAGGGTCTAGGCTGACTTGGGGTTGACACAGGGTGGAGTGAAGTAGGCTCAAATTGTGCTGAACCTTCTCCCAAAATAGCAGAGGCAGCACGGGTAGCTTCTTTTTCAACTGAACCCTGTTGAGAGGGAACAGAGGGGCTAGTTTGGGTTGTTTTGGTTTTTGGTTTCTTTTTGGTAAGGGTTTTTCTTTGGTAGGATTTGAGAGATGAGGTGGGTGATTGTGGAGAGGTGAGAGGTGCAGACTGGACAGGTTTGGAGACTCGGTCAATAACAGGTGGGTTGCCCTGTTCCATAGTCTCAGGTGCCACAAAGGCACCAGCCACAGAAGCTTCAGGTCCAACAAATGAACCAGGGTGAGGAGCCTGCTCCCCCTCAGCCACAGAGGCTGTGGGTGCAGACTTAGACTAAGCTGTTTTGGCCTTCTTGTGGATAGGCTCAGCTTCAGTTGTTGCCACAGTCATTTTAACAAACTTGGCCCTGGCTTTGGATTTTCTTCTGGGGAGCAGCTTCTGGATCCACCCTCACATCAGAGGGCCCTTCCACCAATCCTAGCAGCCTCCTCATTGGAGTAGAGAGAGGAGGCTCATTTGGGAGAACCGGAGTATAGAAAACTTTATTTCCTATAATAGGAAAAACAGCAGTACTGAGTAAAGGCTGAGAGTTATACAAGTGCTTACCACAAACATGTTTGAAAATGAGGCTCAGAAATCTGGGGTAACGAACAACAGCTGGATGTGACTCATGCTGCACCAGATTCCTCAGATTGATGAAAATCCATCTAGCCATGTTGATAGTAGTCCCATCCACCAACTGTAGGACAATAGGAATCTCATCACGACTGAGTTGGTCAACGGAACCAACCTTACTGCTGAAGCACATAACCACTGAGGCAAACAGCTATAAGTAGGAGACAAATCCTTTCTGAATAGCGTAGCTCCAACTTTTGGTTCTGCTACACCACAGAAGTGCAGCAGATTCTTCATCTGTTCATCTTCAGCCTGTGGCTGATCATATGTTTCAGCCACAGGGAGTCTAAGAGCTTCCCTGATCAAACGAATGTTGATCTTAATGGTCTGAGTCCCATTGAGTATAGTGCCCTTTATGACTTTGGTGTCTGGGTTGTAGGCACAGGTGTATCAAAACTCATACACCATCTCCTGGTACAGGACACCAGTAGTGGCCTTCATGGCATAGTTCAACAGATGAACTTTCAAAAACTCCACCATATCTTCATAGCCTTTCCCCACATAGTTCTTGGGGATGGTTAGGTTAGCAAGGTAGTTAGTAGGTTTCAAGGTCAGCATTGTGGTGACTGATGGATGTTTCTGAACATCAGCACCCACAATCACTGGTAGAAAGGGGTTGTTTCTTTGAGCCATTTGGGAAGTAGTGAAAGGAGCAGAAGCAGAGGACACTTAGTCGATTTTTAGGGTTCTTAGTCGATTTTTCTATCTAACCTGCAGCATGCAAAGTCAGAATCTGAATAACCTGTTAGTTCTAGGCTTGAGTCTTTGGGATACCAAAGCCCCAAACCTGGTGTACCCCTAAGGTATCTGAAGATTCTTCTCACAGCAGCTAGATGTGATTCTTTTGGATCAGCTTGGAATCTAGCACATAAACAGGTAGCAAACATAATATCAGGTCTACTAGCGGTTAAATATAGCAAGCTCCCAATCATGCCTCTGTAAGCTGTTAGTGAAACAGCTTTGCCACAGGCATCTGCATCCAATTTTACATTGGTTGCCATTGGGGTTTTAATAGGAGAACTTTGAACAATTTTAAACTTTTTCAATAGATCTAAAGTATACTTTCTTTGATTTATAAAAATTCCAGTTGATGTTTGTTTAACGTGTAATCCTAAAGAGAAAGTAAGTTCTCCCATCATACTCATTTCATCCTTGGATTTCATGAGTAATGAAAAATTCTTGCATTATTGTTCATTAATAGAGCCAAATATTATTTCATCCACATAGATTTGAACAAGCATAATATCAGACTTCACCTTCTTTATGAACAGTGTGGTATCCACTTTACCTCTTGAATACCCATTGCTCATATGGAAATCAGTAAGAGTGTCATACCAGGCTCTAGGGGCTTGTTTTAGACCATAGAGGGCTTTGTCCAACTTATAGACAAAACCTGGATGATGTTCATTTTCAAAACCTGGAGGCTACGTGACATAAACTTCCTCTTGCAGCTTTCCATTTAGAAATGCACTCTTCACATCCATTTGAAATACCTTCATGCTCTTATGAGCAGCGTAGGCTAAAAACAAACGAATTGCCTCTAGCCTGGCCACAGGAGCAAATGTTTCATCATAGTCAATTTCTTCCTCCTGTCTATAGCCCTGAGCAACAAGTCTTGCCTTATTCCTAATGACATGACCTTGCTCATCCATCTTGTTCCTGTAAACCCATTTGGTGCCAATTATAGTTTTACCTTTAGGAGCAGGGACCAGCTTCCAAACCTTGTTTCTCTCAAACTGATTGAGTTCTTCTTGCATGGCAGTGATCCAATTGGCATCTTTAAGTGCTTCATCCACTTTTTTTGGCTCCATGAGGGACACAAAGCTAGAGAACATACTGAAGTTCCCTAAGCTGTGCCACCTTGTTTGCACCCCTTTGTTGATGTCACCAATTATTTGATCATTGGGGTGACACCTGATCCACTTAGGATCATTTTTCAATGAGGATTCTCCTGAGTTGCTTGCATCTTCAACAGGTCCTGTTGAACAGCTTTCAAGATTTTCAGACACACTGATGTCTTGAGCCTGTTCACTTGTTGAGCATGACTCTCCATTGTTGAACACATCAGCGGAGGATCAAGGAAAATCAGCATTGATTGGTTCAGGACATGAAGTTGTAATTAAGTCAGTACACTTATTCACATAGGGTGTATCAACATAATCATCATCATGTCCATCATGGTTAGCAGGTTCCACTCTGGGTGTAGTGGAAGCTTTTGAGTCCTCTTCACTGTTTGAATGCATGAGATCCAAACAGGGACATCCAAACACATGGAAGTAGCTAATATTTGGCCTTCTCCCTTTGAGCAGCTCATAGGGAGTCTTGTTGAACCTTTTCACCACTAAGGATCTGTTTTGGGTGAAGCAGGCAGTGTTGACAGCTTCAGCCAAGAATGATGAAGGTAAACCAGATGCACACAGTATGGTTCTAGCAGCTTCAATAAGGGTTCTATTTCTTCTTTCAACAACTCCATTTTGTTGTGGAGTTCTTACTGCTGAAAAGTTTTGTGAGATCCCTTTTTCTTCACAGAAGTCTTCAAGAGTACTGTTTCTGAACTCAGTACCATGATCACTTCTAAGCTGCTTCACTTGAGCAGAGTTCAGCATTTCCATCTTTTTGAAAAATCCACTGATTTCTCTAGCAGCATCTCCTTTGCTCTTCAAGAAGATTACCCATGTAAACCTGGATAACTCATCAACCATTACTAAAGTGTATCTTCTTCCTCCTAGACTTGGGACATTGACTGGTCCAAACAAGTCCATGTGGATTAAGAAGAGAGGAGTATCAATAGAAAAATTATGCTTCGATTTAAAAGATGATTTCCTCTGCTTGCCTTTCTCACAAGTTGTGTAGAGTATATCCTTAATAAAGGTCATAGAAGGCAAACCTGTTACCAACTCTTTCTTACAGAGTTTGTTGATATTCTTGAAGTTCAGGTGTGACAGCCTTTTGTGCCAAAGCCAGTCTAGGTCTGCATTGGTTCTTGTGAGAAAGCAGGTTTCAGTAGTGGGATCAGCTGATTTCATGTCCACAACATATACACCTTTCTTTCGTTGAGCACACAACACAACTTTGCCTTGGGGATCCAATATCTAACCCAGGTGCTCATCAAAGTTAACCTTGTAGCCAACATCATACAGTTGACTTATGCTAACAAGGTTATGTTTCATCCCAACCACATAGGCTACTCTTTTGAACACTACAGCACCAGCTTTAAGAGTTCCATATCCCTCAGTGGATCCCTGTACATTTTCACCAAAGGTGACTTTTGGCCTTCTTTCAGGCCTTAGATCATTCAGCAGGTCCATGCAACCTGTCATATGCCCTGAGTAGCCACTGTCCAAGTACCAAACCTGGGATGGTTGTTTGTCATGCAGAATGTTATAGGAAAATATTAGTTACATTTAGGGGAACTCATCACAGAGATGAGTTCTCCTACTTCATCAACATTTGTTGATGGGCTAGTAATATCCACATTAATATTTCCTATTTGAATGGTATCAGTTTGAATACCACTCTCATTGACTAAGTTACTTCCAACACTGCTTGTTTTAGCAATGATGGAACTAGCAGAGTCAACAGGCCTTATGTCCTCAATTTCAGGATAGTCTTTGGCCATGTGTGTCTTCTTCCCACATTAATAGCATTTTCTCTTTTTAACCTTTTTGGAAGAAGAGCTTTCAGAAACACATTCTGAATTAAATATGTTAATTTTATCAGCAGGTTTAGCAAACTTATTACTATTTTTCGATGAATCAACAGCTTGGGTGGATGGCACAATAGCAACAGCTTTGCCCGTTTCTTCTTTCCTCTTTTTGGGAGTACAGATGTCAAAAACAGGAAGCTTGATTGGTTTTTGACCTTCCACAGGTTTGGAAAACTTATTCCCAGATTTCTCAGGCTGAGCAATGGCTTTGCCTTTGCCCTTACGTAGATGTGATTGATGCTGCCTATCAACATAATCACTGTTTCTGGTTTTGAAAGACTTATTTTCATTTATAACCAGTTTTTTCACTATGATATGAAAACTTATTTGAAACCACAGCAGATTTGCTTTCAACATGAGACTTACCCTTGTTGAAAGTAGGCTACTTACCTCTTGAAAACTTATTTTCAAAATGTTTAGCATCAAAAGGATTGACATGTTTCTTACCATCAGTTTTGGATCCAGAGCCTGTTTTGTCAACAGGTTTGGTGTCCACTGCTGCAGCTTGGGCATGTTTTCCTTTCCTTTGCTTGTGTGAATCAGCAGAGCACTTAGCAGGCTGATTTGATGGAGAACACATTCCATCAGCAGCTTTTGGGCCTTTTTCACACAAGCTTTCAGTATTTTGAGGCCTGACAAACCTGTTTGTTGAGACCAGCTTTTCATAAACTTTCTGTATGAAAGTACTGGGAAGCTCACCAAGAGTGGATAAGTCATCTTTCAGATTATTCATCTCAACAATAGAAGCTGGTGTGTCAAGATCCCCTCCAAGATAGGCTTGGATTTGTGCAGGGATCTGCTGACTTATGCAATGGCTGACTTTTTGTGCTGATTGGCACCAAGAGTCAACTATCTTTTGAAGCTTTGCATGTTTTGCATCTGTTTCTCTCTTTTCTTCCAGTAAAATGGAGTTTATGTGTTTTAGTTCATCAAGCTCAGTTTCCAACTTATGGAAATTGTCCAGTTTACCAGTTTTAATTTCAAGATCAGTTTTAAGCTTAGAGATTTCAGATAGTAGCACATTATGCTTCTCAACAGCAGCTTTTAAATCAACCAGCATATACTCAAACATTTTTAGTTTTTCATCAGAACTGTAAGCCATAACATTTTGTACCTTGTACATCATTGTAGGGTTCCAGTTCTCCAAGCTGCTGAGATTGCTAGTTGATGGGACATCAGTATTGGCCATCAGACAATTGTTGTCTTCTTCATCTGAGGATGAATCAGACTCCTCCCAGTCACATGTCTCTGCCATCAGTCCCTTTTGCTTGTTGGAAGCCACAGAGTTTTCCAACTTTTTCAGCTTAGCCATGGCCAGAAGGTACTTAACCCTATAGCCATCGTCCCTGTTAGTCTTGTATGGTTTGGAAGACTGTCCAACAGCTTTTGACACACAGTCAGCAGCTATATGGCCAGTTTTGCCACATTTGAAGCACTCAGCTTTAGATTTATCAAATGCCTTCTTCTTGACAGCATTTGAGTTCCCCTGCAGCATATATCTTCCAAACCTCTTCTTGTTGAACCTTTTGACAAGCATTGCTATCATCTGCTCATCATCAAGCTCAGCAAGATCTGCATTGTCTTCCTCATCATACATTTCCTCTCTTTCATCATTATCCTGTTGATTAGGTTGTGTGAACACATTACATACCTGCCCAACAGGTTGTCTCACGCTGGCTACTAAGGCAGCACCTCTCTTGGACATTTCCCATGCATTTCTCTACTGTTGCTTTGACTGCTCATCATTTAGTAAGGATCCATATAAGTTTACAAGAGCAGTAAACCTGGTGTAGGTTTTTGTGAGTGTCTCCTTTGGTTTTGCAAAGAAGAGTTCAAACTGTCTAACAAGATTGTTAATCCTGTTGTCCAGTGTGATTGTGGGTCCATCACAGACGGTACACAAAGTATTCCAGATCTCCTTTGCAGTCTTCATCTTCTCAACCTGTTTGAACACATCATGAGGCAGAGAGATAACCAGGTTATTCCTGGCTTTTCCATCCAGAGCAACCAGTCTTTCGTCTTCATTAGACCATTGAGCTTTAGCCTTCTCAAAGGTTCTGATTTCAGGGGCAGCTCCTTCAACAGCAGGAGTTATGGTAATAACAGAGGTTGGCACATAGGGACCTTCCATTACTATCTCTGGTAGTTGTACATCCAGATTCTATAAGTAGAGCATCATTCTGCACTTCCAACTAGAGAAGTTCTTATGATTGAACTTTGGGGGTTTTGCCATTGACCCATTGTCATAGTAGGATGAGGAATTTGCAGCACTATTGTCCATGGAAAAGTAGGGATAATAAGAGATCTAGAGTTGACACACACTCTATCTGCTTTGATACCAGTTGTAGGTCCCAAAAGGTTTCCCAAGTATATAGTTCTAAGCTGTAGAGGGGGGGTGAATACAGCTATTTAAAACTTAACAATCTTTTTCTCAATGTTTGTGTATATTATTAACAAGTGTTAATTACAAACAAGCTTGAATGCGGAAAGTTTCAAGCTGCGATGGCAGATACAACAGTTGTTCAACTAATCTAAGACTCACTCAGACTAGATACAATGACTATGCTCACTTAGATGCGCTCACCGTTTTTACAAGACTCAGATGGACAGCTTATACAAGCACAACTTAGACACACTCTACTGTTTAGCAGACTTACATGCATGGAAAAACACACTTCAATGCACGTTCTGATTTCACACTCTTGATATCTCATAATCCTTAGAAGCTTCCTTTTATACACAAAAGGCGAATCTCGGTGAAGCTTCTTCATTGGACAGATGAGATAGTGGAAAGTCTTTCCAAAAGGACAAAACACCTTTCTGCACGTTCTGATAAAGTATATTTGTCTTCACATGGTAGAATCTTTGTCTTTTCCTTTTTGTCACTGTTGCATAAGGCTTTAACCAAAAGAGGAATGTTAAATTTGCATCTTTCTTCTATTGTTAATGCCATTTTGATATAAGAAAAGGTCTGTCACCCTTTTCAGATATCCGTTTGTCTTCATGTAACAGAACAACGTGGGCAGGCTGTGCAGTTCTGTTTTCCACTTTGTCTTCGACTTGTAAACTGATCTTGTAGCCAAAAACAATACATGAGGACTTGGAAACATATTCCATAAAGTGTTTAACCTGTTCACAAAGAAGAGGTTCTGTTCACAAAGAACAGAACACTCGTAAACTGTCCAAGATGCTCAAGAGAACAGAGCAGCGTAGACAGTTTATGTCCACCCTGTTCAGCAGACAGAACAGCTTGGACAAACTGCCTTTGTTGCAACGAATGGAACATGGTAAACAACTTTGGACTGATATTGCAAATCACTTTTCAGGTTTCAATAAGGCATATAACAGGCCTTAAATTATACTTTCAAGTGCATCAACAGGTTTGATTAAAAATCTCCCCCTCAGATGTACGGTAGGTTTGACTGAGGCCTTTTTGTGCCTAACAATCTCCCCTATTTGCAATAATCAGTCTAAGCTGATTTAATCAATAATCACTATACATTTTTACAATACAGCTTGATCAAAAGAAATTACAACATTTAAGTAAAGTAAAAGATCAGTTTATGTATACTGATTTTGATTACATAAACAACACATGCTTTTGCAGAAGTACAAGTAATGTACTAATGTATATTACAACTGATGTAAATATGAAAAGTTACAACATATGTAACAGGGTACAACTAATGTACAAAAAAGAGTTCAACACTCTGGACTGTTGATTTTGGGAGCAGATAATGGCAAGCCTGTCCAACAGATGGACAGCTTCCATTCTTCACCTACCCAGATGGTAGGTGGACTTCACTCAAGTGGTGGGGGTCCTTCAAACATCTTTTCAAGTTCATCCCTTGTTTCCTCCAGATTTTGAATTTCAACTCTGAGGATCATAAACTTGGGATCTTGAAGTTCACCTCTCTCATAAAAGCCTCTGAGCTGGTCCTAGATGGCTGCTCTCTACCTGCTTGATTGCATGAATGAAGTTGCAAGTCTGAAGGCTGCAAGTTGTCTCAGATCCACCTTGTAGAGATCTGATGCTCTTTGAAAGCACTTTTCTATGTTAAGGGATCTACAAAAAATGCCCCCAACTCAGGGTCTTCAATAATTTTGCCTTCTTCAAACTCTACTCCACTGGGCAGGCTGTAGTCAATTCCTTTCATCTCAACAGCATAATCACCTTGTTTAACTAAGATGAGGAGTTCCTCCAGCTCAGAATCCTTTCTTGTTCTCCTGGCTTTTATTTTGGGGTATGTCACAGAGACACCCTCACTTACTTCTTTTGAGATAAGGCCAAGATCTTTCACTCTCTCCATCAGCTTCTTAACATATGCCTTGATAGCCTTAGCCATTTCAGACTTAGACTGGCTCAGGGCAACTGCCAGCTCAACCCATTCCATGTACCCCATCTGTGCAACATCAGTGTACTCATAAGTTTCTAGTTCTGGGCCTGTTGCACCCATTCTGGTTATTTGCAATTTCCATTGTTTGCCTTTTCTTGATGTGGGGACAGCTTTGACAATTGCTTCCTTGGCTAGCCTTCTATCAGCAACATCATGAAACTTTTTCCTTGCCAAGTTGTCAAAGTGGAACTGGGCCCTTGCAGAGGATGCTTGCTTTGGTTTGGTCACAGAGACCAGAGCACCCTTTTCCTGTACACTTTCCTTCTCACCAGCTGAATCTCTAGCAGCTTCCAGCAGTTTTCTCTGTACATCCAAAGAAGGCATTTCGGTTTTGCTTGCCTCTTTGAATGCAAGAGATATTGCAGCTTTGGCAGATTCTTCTTCTTTTCTGAGTATTTCCAGGGCTTTGAGCTGTTCATCTCTGAGCTCATAGTATTTTTCAAGGGGAACACCCATTTCTTTGGCCGGGGCTTTGTCAAATTTTAGCTCTGCTGCTTTCTGGTGGTCAGGATCAACCACTGCTTTTTCTTTTCCTTTAGCTGGTAGTAGTAACAGCTTCAGGAATGTCTTCTTCTTCTTCTTCATCCTCCAGAATGAGGTGCCTCCTTCTGCTGCTTGGCCTGTCCTCAGAAATGAATACTTCCCCCTTAGACTGTGCAGGGTTTGGAGATTCAGCCTGAGTAGGCAGAGCAGCTTCAAGTAGATGAGAGGCACCATCAGCTGGACCAGTACCTGTTCCAGATGCACCTGCTGTTTGACCAGTAGGTGCTGATTTCTCCTTAGGAGAAGAAGTTTTCTCCCCCTTAGACTTAGACTTAGTCTTAGAGGCAGACAACTTCTCCCCCTTTGAAGGAGATGGACCAGAACCTTCAACAACTGGTCTGCCTGAAGAAACAAATTCAGCAGGCTTTGGAGCAGTGTTGGCAGCAGGCTTGGAACCAACCAGGCTATGCACTAAGAAAGCCAGGTTATCCTTCACCTCTGCAATTTGGGAAAGACATGTTTGAAGAGAAGAGGATTGGGAATCAGCAAGAGAGGTCAGCTTAAGAATATTTTCTCTATCAGAAGCTGTGAACAGCAAACTTTGAAGTTGTGCAAGATGTAACTCAAGAGAGTCCTGCACATCAGCAAGGTTTGCTGACACAGAATTTGATAGAGAAACGATGAGAGTGTTTAGGTTGGCCAAGGTGGTAGGAAGTGTAGTATTGCAAGTGGTGAGGAGAGTGGACAGCTGTTGGGAGATGGCTGTCATAGAGGACACAGAGTCCTGTTGGTTGGAAAGAATTGAGGAGAGGGAAGTGGAGACATTTTGCAGCTCTGCAGTGAGTGCAAGCAGCTATGAGGAGGTGTCAGGTTGAGGAGTGGAGGGAAAGGAATTCTTGAACACATCAAAGAATCCTTTAAGCTGTTCAGACACAGAGTCTGAAATGAGAGAGGGTAGAGAAGACATGGAAGTTTCTAAAGAACCAACTTTGTTGGTCAGCAAGGAAAGCTGATCCTTCAAAGGCAGGTCTTTAGGGGATGGAGGTGTATGGGTGGATTGTTTGGAGTGAGTAGATGGAGATGAAGAGGATGAGGTTGGTGTATGGGGATGTGATGTAGAAGGAGAGGGTATTTTGGAAAGAAGCTCCATAACCTGGGCAAAAGTAATGTGGCCTAGCTTGGGGGGATCAATAGGTCCTTCAGTAGTGGCTGTAGCTGCATCATTAGGAGAGGGGGTAGATGTTGGGAGCCTTTCAGATGCTGCTTGTTTTGCAGCACCTTCATTAAGGCCAGTGGTGGTTCCCTCTGCAGTACCTTGGTTTAAAGGTACCTCATAATTAGGAGATGGGATTTGCATTTCAACATCAGGAGTGGTGAAACCTGCTGATGGAGTTTGCAAGATGGGAGCAGCCTCACCAAAGGGATGTTCTGTTCCCTGAGGTTCATCTGCTTGAGTGGTTGGTCCTTCAGCAGGTGTTTGGTGTAGAACAACTGCATCATGAGGAATAGAGATTTGAGGCTGAGCTGCTGGTTGGTCTAAGCCAGCGCACCTCGTGCAGACTTAGTGTGTAGAGAAGTATGAGGTGGGGACAGTGTGGACTCATTCTGGAGTAAACAGAACTCCTGTTTTTCAATATTCTCAGCCTGTTGGGAGGCAGGAATAGTTGATGTGGCTGTCTCCATATGTACAACTGGCTCCTGTTGGGAGGAACCAGAGGGTCTAGGCTGACTTGGGGTTGACACAGGGTGGAGTGAAGCAGGCTCCAATTGTGCTGAACCTTCTCCCAAAATAGGACAGCAGGGGTAGCTTCTTTTTCAACTGAACCCTGTTGAGAGGGAACAGAGGGGCTGGTTTGGGCTGTTTTGGTTTTTGGCTTCTCTTTGGCAAGGGATTTTCTTTGGTAGGATTTGAGAGATGAGGTGGGTGATTGTGGAGAGGTGAGAGGTTCAGATTCGACAGGTTTGGAGACTGGGTCAGAAACAGGTGTGTTGGCTTGTTCCATAGTCTCACGTGCCACAGAGGCACCAGCCACAGAGGCTTCAGGTTCAACAAATGAACCAGGGTCAGGAGCCTGCTCCCCCTTAGCCACAGAGGCTGTGGGTGCAGACTCAGAGTGAGCTGTTTTGGCCTTCTTTTGGGAGCAGCTTTTGGATCCACCCTCACGTCAGAGGTTCCTTCCACCAATCCTAACAACCTCCTCATTGGAGTAGACAGAGGAGGCTCATTTGGGAGAACCGGAGTGTAGAAAACTCTATTTCCTATAATAGGAAATGCAACAGCCTCCTCATCATCATGGCTTAGTTGGTCAAAGGAACCAACCTTACTGCTGAAGCACATAACCACTGAGGCAAACAAAAAGCTGTAAGTAGGAGACAAATCCTTCCTGAACAGCGTAGCTCCAACTTTTGGTTCTGCTACACCACAGAAGTGCAGTAGATTCTTCATCTGTTCATCTTCAGACTGTGGCTGATCATATGTTTCAGCCACGGGGAGTCGAAGAGCTTCCCTGATCAGACGAATGTTGATCTCAGTGGTCGGAGTCCCATTGAGTATGGTGCCCTTAATGACTTTGGTGTCTGGGTTGTAGGCACAGGTGTACCAAAACTCATACACCATCTCCTGGTACACGGCACCAGGAGTGGCAGTCATGGCATAGTTCAACGGATGAACTTTCCAAAACTCCGTCATTTCTTCGTAGCCTTTCCCCACATAGTTTTTGGGGATGGTTAGGTTAGCAAGGTAGTTGGTAGGTTTCAAGGTCAGCATTGTGGTGACTGATGGATGTTTCTGAACATCAGCACCCACAAACACTGGTAGAAAGGGGTTGTTTCGGTGAGCCATTTGGGAAGTAGTGAAAGTAGTAGAAGCGCAGGACACTTAGTTGATTTTTAGGGTTCTTAGGAATTTATGGAAGTAGTGAGGAAGACGAAGATGAAACAGTAGGGGGTATTTATAGGATTTGAATGTGAGTGGGTTTGAGAGAGAAACATTTGGGCGGTTGATTTGAAAAGGTCGTTAACGGAAAACGGAACGGTTGTCCATGTCAAACCGTTTGTCAGACCACTTGAGCCCTTTTTAATCACTAACACACGTAAACCCACATTATCCGCAGTAGTTAAGTTAAATTAAAATAAAAATTAAGTAACTTAATTGTGAAGAAAGGTAATTGAAACTGATGGTCTAAGCTGATGGTCTAAGCTGATGGTCATACCTGTGATGAGCAGGGTCATCACAAGCTGTTCATTCTTCAAGCTGTTCCTTCAACCTGTTCAGCTATGTAGGAACAGATTGTGTTCAATAGCTGATCAGGTTACAAGACAGTGTCTTGTATGACAGATTGAAAGAGTGAGCAGGGTGGAGGTTTGATTATCAGATCAGGCTTGACATACAAACGGTAATTGTCAAAGCTGTTATACGCTCAAGCTGTTCAAGTTTTGCAGAAAATGGCTAAGTATAGAACATGCATAACCTATTTTGTCTAAGCTGTTCTGCGAAATTTGAGCAGTGTGAGACATATAATCACTTAGAACATTCTGGACACTTAGTCACTTTTATTTAACATGCCCAGCTTGCTTACCAGATAGTTAAATCTGTTTTCATCAAGAGGTTTGGTGAAAATGTCTGCAAGCTGTTCATCTGTGGAAATAAAACTTACCTCCACATTACCTTTCTGAATGTGATCCCTGATGAAATGATGTCTGACCTCTATATGCTTTGTTCTGGAGTGAAACCCTGGATTGTTGGAGATAGCTATGGCACTTGTATTATCACACAGAATAGGAGTTTTCCTATATACAAGTCCATAGTCTTCAAGCTGATGCTGCATCCACAGAATCTGCCCACAGCAGCTTCCAGTAGCAATGTACTCAGCTTCAGCTGTAGAAGTAGAAACTGAGTTCTGCTTCTTGCTACACCAACTGATCAACTTTCCACCAAGGAGTTGACACCCACCTGTTGTGCTTTTCCTATCTAGCCTGCAGCCTGCAAAGTCAGAATATGAATAACCTGTTAGTTCCAGGCTTGAGTCTTTGGGATACCAAAGACCCAAACCTGGTGTACCCTTAAGGTATCTGAAGATTCTTTTCACAGCAGCTAGATGTGATTCTTTTGGATCAGCTTGGAATCTAGCACACAAACAAGTAGCAAACTTAATATCAGGTCTACTAGCAGTTAAATACAGCAAGCTCCCAATCATGCCTCTGTAAGCTGTTACTGAAACAGCTTTGCCACTGGCATCTGCATCCAATTTTACATTGGTTGCCATTGGGGTTTTAATAGGAGAACTTTGATCAAATTTAAACTTTTTCAATAGATCTAAAGTATATTTCCTTTGATTTATAAAAATTCCAGTTGAGGTTTGTTTAACCTGTAATCCTAAAAAGAAAGTAAGTTCTCCCATCATACTCATTTCATACTTGGATTTCATGAGTAATGTAAAATTCTTGCATAATTGTTCATTAATAGAGCCAAATATTATGTCATCCACATAGATTTGAACAAGCAAAATATCAGACTTCACATTCTTTATGAACAGTGTGGTATCCACTTTACCTCTTGAATACCCATTGCTCATAAGAAATCAGTATGAGTGTCATACCAGGCTCTAGGGGCTTGTTTTAGACCATAGAGGGCTTTGTCCAACTTATAGACAAAACCTCTATGATGTTCATTTTCAAAACCTCGAGGCTGCTTGACATAAACTTCCTCTTGCAGATTCCCATTTAGAAATGCACTCTTCACATCCATTTGAAATACCTTCATGCTCTTATGAGCAGCGTAGGCTAAAAACAAATGAATTACCTCTAGCCTGGCCACAAGAGCAAATGTTCCATCATAGTCAATGCCTTCCTCCTGTCAATAGCCCTGAGCAACAAGTCTTGCCTTATTTCTAATGACATGACCTTGCTCATCCATCTTGTTCCTGTAAACCCATTTGGTGCCAATTATAGTTTTACCTTTAGGAGCAGGGACCAGCTTCCATACCTTATTTCTCTCAAACTGATTGAGTTCTTCTTGCATGGCAGTGATCCAATTGGCATCTTTAAGTGCTTCATCCATTTTCTTTGGCTCCATGAGAGACACGAAACTAGAAAACATTCAAAAGTTCCCTAAGTTGTCCCATCTTGTTGTACCCCTTTGTTGATGTCACCAATTCTTTGATCATTGGGGTGACACCTGATCCACTTAGGATCATTTTTCAATGAGGATTCTCCTGAGTTGTTTGCATCTTCAACAGGTCCTGTTGAACATCTTTCAAAATTTTCAGACACACTGATGTCTTGAGCCTGTTCACTTGTTGGGCATGACTCTCCATTGTTGAACACATCAGCAGAGGATCCAGGAAAATCAGCATTAATTGGTTCAGGACATGAAGTTGTAATTAAATCAGTCCACTTATTCACACAGGGTGTATCAACATAATCATCATCATGTCCATCATGGTTAGCAGGTTCCCCTCTGGATGTAGTGGAAGCTTTTAAGTCCTCTTCACTGTTTGAATGCATGAGATCATCAAAGTTGAATTCTCCTGAAACTGATTCAGGAATAGCTTTGGTTGAGGCATTCCTGGACTCTTCAAAGGTGACATTGATAGATTCATCTATCACCTTTCTTTTGTTGTTGTACACTCTGTTGGCTTGGGAGATAGCAGAGTATCCAACAAACACACCTTCATCAGCTTTTGGTTCAAACTTTGCCAGTTGGTCCCTTTGATTCAGAATGAAGCAGGGACATCCAAACACATGGAAGCAGCTAACATTTGGCCTCCTCCCTTTGAGCAGCTCTTAGGGAGTCTTGTTGAACCTTTTCACCACTAAGGATCTGTTTTGGGTGAAGCAGGCAGTGTTAACAGCTTTAGCCCAAAATGACGAAGGTAAACCAGATGCACACAGCATGGTTCTAGCAGCTTCAATGAGGGTTCTGTTTCTCCTTTCAGCAACTCCATTTTGTTATGGAGTTCTTACTGCTGAAAAGGTTTGTGAGATCCCTTTTTCTTCACAGAAGTCCTCAAGAGTACTGTTTCTGAACTCAGTACCATGATTACTTCTAAGCTGCTTTACTTGAGCAGAGTTTAGCATTTCCATCATTTTCACTAATCCAATGATTTCTCTAGCAGCCTCTCATTTGCTCTTCAAGAAGATTACCCATGTAAACCTAGAGAACTCATCAACCATTACTAGAGTGTATCTTCTTCCTCCTAGACTTGGGACATTGACTTGTCCAAACAAGTCCATGTAGATTAAGGAGAGAGGAGTATCAATAGAAAAATTATGCTTGGATTTAAAAGATGATTTTCCTGATTAACTTTCTCACAAGCTGTGCAGAGTCTATCCTTAACAAAGGTCATAGAAGGCAAACCTGTTACCAACTCTTTCTTATAGAGTTTGTTGATATTCTTGAAGTTCAGGTGTGACAGCCTTTTGTGCCATAACCAGTTCAGGTCTGCATTGGTTCTTGTGAGAAAGCAGGTTTCAGTTGTGGGATCAGCAGATTTCATGTCCACAACATATACACCTTTCTTCCATTGAGCACACAGTACAACTTTGCATTGGGAATCCAATATGTAACCCAGGTGCTCATCAAAGTTAACCTTGTAACCAGCATCACACAGTTGACTTATGCAAACAAGGTTATGTTTCAGCCCAACTACATAGGCCACTCTTTTGAACACTGCAGCACCAGTTTTAAGAGTTCCATATCCCTCAGTGGATCCCAGTACATTGTCACCAAATGTGTCTTTTGGCCCTTTTTCAGGCCTGAGGTCATTCAGCAGGTCCTTGCAACCTGTCATGTGCCCTGAGCAGCCACTGTCCAAGTACCAAACTTGGGATGGTTGTTTGTCCTGCAGAATGTCATAGGAAAATATTAGTCACTTTTAGGGGAACTCATCACAGTGATGAGTTCTCCTACTTCATTAACATGTGTTGATGGACTAGTGATATCCACATTAATATTTCCTATTTGAATGGTATCAGTTTGGATACCACTCTCATTGACTAAGTTACTTCCAACACTGCTTGTTTTAGCAATGATGGAACTAGCAGAGTCAACAGGCCTCATGTCCTCAGTTTCAGGACAATCTTTGGCCATGTGTGTCTTCTTTCCACATTTATAGCATTTTCTCTTTTTAGCCTTTTTGTAAGAAGAGCTTTCAGAAACACATTCTGAATTATTTCTTTTAATTTTATCAGCAGGTTTAGCAAACTTATTACTATTTTTCGATGAATCAACAGCTTGGGTGGATGACACAATAGCAACAGCTTTGCCCGTTTCTTCTTTCCTCTTTTTGGGAAGACAGATGTCAAAAACAGGAAACTTGATTGGTTTTTGACCTTCCACAGGTTTGGGAAACTTATTCCCAGATTTCTCAGACTGAGCAATGGCTTTGCCTTTGCCCTTACTGAGATGTGATTGATGCTGCCTATCAGCATAGTCACTGTTTCATGTTTTGAAAGACTTATTTTCATTTATAACCAGTTTTCCACTATGATTTGAAAACTTATTCGAAACCACAGCAGATTTGCTTTCAACATGAGACTTACCCTTGTTGAAAGCAGGCTGCTTACCTTTTGAAAACTTATTTTCAAAATGTTTAGCATCAAAAGGATTAACATGTCTCTTACTGTAGGTCCCAAAAGGTTTCCCAAGAGTATAGTTCTAAACTGTAGAGGGGGGGTGAATACAGCTATTTAAAACTTTACAATCTTTTTCTCAATGTTTGTGTATATTATTAACAAGTGTTAATTACAAACAAGCTTGAATGCGGAAAGGTTCAAGCTGAGATGACAGATACAACCGTTGTTCAGCTAATCTAAGACACACTCAGACTAGACACAATGACTATGCTCACTTAGATGCACTCACTGTTTTTACAAGACTCAGATGGACATCTTATACAAGAACAGCTTAGACTCACTCTACTGTTTTATATAAGCAGACTTGCATGCATGGAATAACACACTTCAATGCACGTTCTGATTTCACACTCTTGATATCTCATAATCCTTGGAAGCTTCCTTTTATACTCAAAAGGTGAATCTCAGTGAAGCTTCTTCATTGGACAGATGAGATAGTGGAGAGTCTTTCCAAAAGGACAAAACACCTTTCTGCACGTTCTGATAAAGTATCTTTGTCTTCACATGACAGAATCTTTGTCTTTTCCTTTTTGTCACTGTTGCATAAGGCTTTAACCAAAAGAGGAATGTAAACTTTGCATCTTTCTTCTTTTGTTAATGCCATTTTGATATAAGAAAAGGTCTGTCACCCTTTTCAAATATCCGTTTGTCTTCATGTAATCAGAACAGCGTGGGCAGGCTGTGCAGTTCTGTTTTCCACTTTGTCTTCTACTTGTAAACTGATCTTGTTGCCAAAGACAATATATGAGGACTTGGAAACATATTCCATAAAGTGTTTAACCTGTTCACAAAGAGCAGGTTCTGTTCACAGAGAACAGAACACTTGTAAACTGCCCAAGATGCTCAAGAGAACAGAGCAGCGTAGACAATTTAGGTCCAGCCTGTTCAGCAGACAGAACAGCTTGGACAAACTGCCAATTTGTTGCAATGAATGCAACATGGTAAACAGCTTTGGGATGATTTTGCAAATCACTTTCAGGTTTCAATAAGGCATATAACAGGCCTTAAATTCAACCTTCAAGAGCATAAATAGCTTTGATTAAAAATCTCGCCCTCGGATATACAGCAGGTTTGACTGAGGCCTTTTTGTGCCTAACAATCTCCACCTATTTGCAATAATCAGTCTAAGCTGATTTAATCAATAATCACTATACATTTTTACAATACATCTTGCTGAAAACAAATTACAACATTTAAGTAAAGTAAAAGATCAGTTTATATATACTGATTTTGATTACATAAACAACACATGCTTTTTACAGAAGTACAACTAATGTACTAATGTATATTACAACTAATGTAAATAAGAAAAGTTACAACATATGTAACAGGGTACAACTAATGTACAAACAAAAAGTTCAACACTTTGGACTGTTGCTCTTGGGAGCAGATAACGGCAAGCCTGTCCAACAGATGGACAGCTTCCATTCTTCACCTACCCTGATGGTAGATGGACTTCACTCCAGTGGTGGTGGTCCTTCAAACATCTTTTCAAGCTCATCCCTTGTTTCTTCCAGATCTTGTATTTCAACTCTGAGTATCATAAACTTAGGATCTTGAAGTTCACCTCTCTCATAAAAGCCTCTGAGCTGGTCCCAGATGGCTGCTCTACACCTGCCTGATTGCCTGAATGAAGATGCAAGTCTGAAGGCTGCAAGCTGTCTCAGATCCACCTTGTAGAGATCTGATGCTCTTTGAAAGCACTTTTTCTGTGTTAAGGGATCAATAAAAAATGCCCCTAACTCAGGTTCTTCAATGATTTTGTCTTCTTCAAAGTCTACTCCACTGGGCAGGCTGTAGTCAATTCCTTTCATCTCAACAGCATAATCACCTTGCTCTATTAAGATGAGGACTTCCTCCAGCTCAGAATCTTTTCTTGTCCTCCTGGCCTTTATTTTGGGGTATGTCACAGAGACACCCTCACTTACTTCTTTTGAGATCGGCCAAGATCCTTCACTCTCTCCATCAGCTTCCTAACATATGCCCTGACAGTCTTATCCGTTTCTGACTTAGACTGGCTCAGGGCAACTGCCAGCTCAACCCATTCCCTGTACCCCATCTGTGCAACATCAGTGTAGTCATAAGTTTCCAGTTCTGGGCCTGTTGCACCGATTCTGGTAATTTGTAATTTCCACTGTTTGCCTTTTCTTGATGTGGGGACAGCTTTGACAATTGCTTCCTTTGCAAGCCTTCTATCAACAACATCATGAAACTTTTTCCATGCCAGGTTGTCAAAATGGAATTGGGCTCTTGTAGAGGATGCTTGCTTTGGTTTGGTCACAGAGACCAGAGCACCCTTTTCCTGTACACTTTCCTTCTCACCAGGTTATCCTTCACCTCTACAATTTGGGAAAGACAGGTTTGAAGAGAAGAGGATTGAAAATCAGCAAGAGTGGTCAGCTTAAGAAGGTTTTCCCTATCAGAAGCTGTGAACAGCAATCTTTTGAGCTGTGCAAGATGTAACTCAAGAGAGTCCTGCACATCAGCAAGGTTTACTGACATAGAGTTTGATAGAGAAACAATGAAAGTGTTTAGGCTGGCCAAGGTGGTGGGAAGTGTATTATTGCAAGTGGTGAGGAGTGTGGACAGCTGTAGGGAAATGGCTGTCATAGAGGACACAGAGTCCTGTTGGTTGGAAAGAATTGAGGAGAGGGAAGTGGAGACACTTTGCAGCTCTGCAGTGAGTGCAAGCAGCTATGAGGAGGTGTCAGGTTGAGGAGTGGAGGGAAAGGAATTCTTGAACACATCAAAGAATCCTTTAAGCTGTTCAGACACAGTGTATGAAATGAGAGAGGACAGAGAAGACATGGAAGTTTCTAAAGAACCAACTTTGTTGGTCAGCAGGGAAAGCTGATCCTTCAAAGGCAGGTCTTTAAACAATGGAGGTGTATGGGTGGATTGTTTGGAGTGAGCAGATGGAGATGAAGATGATGAGGCTGGTGTACGGGGATGTGATGTAGAGCGAGAGGGTATTTTGGAAAGAAGCTCCATAGCCTGAGCAAAAGTAATGTGGCCCAGTTTGAAGGGATCAATGGGTCCTTCAGCAGTGGCTGTAGCTGCATCATCAGGAGAGTGGGTAGAGGATGGTAGCCTTTCAGACACTGCTTGGTTTGCAGCACCTTCATTAAGGCCAGTGGTGGTTCCCTCTGCAGTACCTTGGTTTAAAGGTACCTCATCATTGGGAGACGGGATTTGCATTTCAACATCAGCAGTGGTGAAACCTAATGATGGAGTATGCAGAATTGGAGTAGACTCACTAAAGGGATGTTCTATTCCAAGAGGTTCATCAGCTTGAATGGTTGGTCCTTCAGCAGCTGTTTGGTGTAGAACAGCTGCATCATGAGGAACAGAGGATTGAGGATGAGCAGTTGGTTGGTCTAAGCCAGCAGTGTGGACACCTCGTGAAGACTCAGGGTGTAGAGAAGTATGAGGTGGGGACAGGGTGGACTCAGTATGGAGTGGAGAGAACTCCTGTCTTTCAATATTCATAGCCTGTTGGGAGGCTGGAATGGTTGATGTGGCTGTCTCCATTTATACAACTGGCTCCTGTTGGGAGGAACCAGAGGGTCTAGGCTGACTTGGAGTTGACACAGGGTGGAGTGAAGTAGGCTCCAATTGTGCTGAACCTTCTCCCAAAATAGGAGAGGCAGCACGAGTAGCTTCTTTTTCAACTGAACCCTGTTGAGAGGGAACAGAGGGGCTAGTTTGGGTTGTTTTGGTTTTTGGTTTCTTTTTGGTAAGGGTTTTTCTTTGGTTGGATTTGAGAGATAAGGTGGGTGATTGTGGATAGGTGAGAGGTGCAGACTGGACAGGTTTGGAGACTCGGTCAGAAACAGGTGGGTTGCCCTGTTCCATAGTCTCAGGTGCCACAGAGGCACTAGCCACAAAAGCTTCAGGTCCAACAAATGAACCAGGGTGAGGAGCCTGCTCCCCCTCAGCCACAGAGGCTGTGGGTGCAGACTTAGACTGAGCTGTTTTGGCCTTCTTGTGGACAGGCTCAGCTTCAGTTGTTGCCACGGTCATTTTAACAAGCTTGGCCCTGGCTTTGGCTTTTCTTCTGGGGAGCAGCTTCTGGATCCACCCTCACATCAGAGGGCCCTTCCACCAATCCTAGCAGCCTCCTCATTGGAGTAGAGAGAGGAGGCTCATTTGGGAGAACCGGAGTATAGAAAACTCTATTTCCTATAACAGGAAAAACAGCAGTACTGAGTAAAGGCTGAGAGTTATACAAGTGCTTACCACAAACATGTTTGAAAATGAGGCTTAGAAATCTGGGGTAACGAACAGCAGCTGGATGTGTCTCCTGCTGCACCAGATTCCTCAGATTCATGAAAATCCATCTGGCCATGTTGATAGTAGTCCCATCCACCAACTGTAGGACTATAGGAATCTCATCACGGCTGAGTTGGTCAACGGAACCAACCTTACTGCTGAAGCACATAACCACTGAGGCAAACAGCTATAAGTAGGAGACAAATCCTTTCTGAACAGTGTAGCTCCAACTTTTGGTAGCAGATTCTTCATCTGTTCATCTTCAGCCTGTGGCTGATCATATGTTTCAGCCACAGGGTGTGACACCCTTGCCACATTAACCACCAATTACCATTCACCCAGGATTAATCACCAACAAACACATAACATAATGATCTGATAGCTTAATAATAGTGCGGAAGCAAAATACATAAATAAAAGTAATACAACAGAGTCTAACACCCTACGGTGCTACAAAGGTTACACATCTAAGTCTACATACTCGAATGTATTACATCATCCCCAAAATTATTACAACATTGTTTCCATAGAACAAATACCAAGATAAACAGCGGAAATCTTCAAATCACTTCAATAAACGACCTAGCTGGACGGTCCAACTGTAGACTTCCCTTTTCCTGTAAAAATTAAACAACTAAAAGGTAAGCGAATGCTTAGTGAATACCAGATGATTTTACACATTCTACAAATCATTATGATGCCACCCAGGGTAACCGCGGTAACACATACCGTATACCCCACACGTACTCCAAGTACGCAAACCTGAGCCGCAGCTCCTTCGAGCTGACACTCGGCATAAGAACAACCAACCATCTGAGGCAGACATTACATCGGGGATGACCTACTGTCTATCCTGACCACAGAGGTGTCAAACTCTTGGTCATATAGCACAGTAACATCAGAGTACAGATGCGACCACGCAGGTCCATCGAAAAGATGCACAACAAATGAACGGACATGCAACAAATATGAATGTGCATCAACATAAACGCATGTTAGTAGAATGCCAAACGAACATGAAACAACATGCCTCAGCAGGCAATGCAAACATAATGCAGATGCAGCAATGTTAAAATCAAAGGTACTCACAGTGGGTGCGTTATTATCTTTATTCAAATTTTATTTCTCCTCGGGCTTTCAACCGGATCAACCAAGTACCCCACTGTGGGTTAAACAACTCCACAAGGGACCTGTAAGTCATTTGTAACAACACATCATGTTAATATCTTGTTTCTCTCCATAAAACTTAATTTTATAAGTTTTTACCATTTTTGATCCTAAATTCGGATCTGTGTCCGAATTCGGATCCCACCCGAATTCGGACCTCAGTTCGGATCCCACATGATTCTCAATTCGGTCCATATATATATAAGTCCCAATTTCGGATAATGGTCAAATTCGGACCATTAATTAGAATCGAACCACATGTTAACTTCGGACCACATCCGAATTCGGTCCCCAACCGAATTCGGACCCCATCCTAAATTCAAACACTTAGAATATTTTTGCCATATAAATTTTCCAGAATTCCGGACCTCATCCTAAGTTCGAAGATGTCCGAATTCGGATCAGATCCGAGTTCATCAAGGATCCGAATTCGGACCTTCTGATGTTCAAACTTGTGCAGTTTTATTATTTCCAGATTTTAATCCAAGTCCTTTTTGGTACTAATTCAATACATGAAATAAATTATACCAAACTAAAATACACTTAATTTCAACCACTTTAACACTAACATTAACCTCTTTCATGCACCAAATCACACCCTTTATAACCGTTTTTCTTTATTTTCGAACACACACTAAATGCTCAAATCCATACTTTCAGTTCGAATCAGGGGCTGAAATTTTGTACATAGCATCATAAATACTCGATTTAAACTAATCCACAATAAAATCATACATGCATCCATGATTGAATCTCCAAATCAAATTTTCGGTTCATATAAAAACCGAACCAAATATTCCCACAAATCGAATTTTAAAGAGATATTTACCTTAATTCGGTGATTGCAGATGTTATAATTCCTTCCTAACAATCTTGTTTCAGATTTTTAGCTTCCAAATCCAAGTTTTGAGGTTCTTCGATTGGAGAGAGAGAGAGAGCCGAGAGAGAGATTTCTAGAGAGAGAAATGGCTTGGTGAAAATGAAAGACAAATTTGTCTTTCATTCCTTTTTATTCATCACTTTAATCTTTTGGCACATTTAACCCCTCAACTCATCCGGTTCCATAAATACTGATTATGATTATATAAATAAAGAATCCATCTTTATTTATTATCCTTAATATTTAAATAATTATATTCACTTAATAATTTAAAATTCTAAATATCCAAATAATTCAACAAACTTTATAATTAATCCAAATTCCGTACCAACTTTCATAATCCAAGTACATAAACATTCTTAAAAATTTAACTTAATACAAAAATTCAATCTAATTATCCCAATTACAATAAATTAAATCCGAGGATGTTACAGCATGGGCTCCACCACGCTCAACTTCGTCCTCGAAGTTACTCGGATTCGAACAATTTCGGATACTTCTTCAACATCTCTGACTTAGGCTCCCAAGTATGATTCGCTCCTTTGTGATGCTTCCAACGTACAAGCACCATCTTAATTTCTTTGCTTCTCAACTTCTTTACTTTCGCATCTAACACACACTCCGGCTCTTCAACATACCGGAGCCTTTCGTCAATCTTTAGCTCGGTGTGATCAGCCCAATCCTCGTTTTCGGTTGTAAACGACTTTCTAAGGTTCCCCACATGGAACACCGGATGTATGCCCGACATTTCTTCAGGTAACTCCAAACGATACGATTGATTTCCTATTCTCTCAGTGATCCTGAATGGTCCGACGAATCTCGGAGCCAACTTTCCTCTTTTTTACAAAACGGGTAACACCTCTCATAGGTGAAACCTTCAAATAAACCCAATCATTTACATCGAAACTGATTGGCTTGTGCCTCCTGTCGTAATAACTTTTCTGGCGATCCTGGGCCGCCTTCATATTCTGTCGCACCAACTGAATCTTTTCATTCGTTTCTTGTAGTAATGCCGGCCCAGCAATCGGCGTTTCACCGGTTTCCCTCCAACATGTAGGAGTCCTACATCTTCTCCCATACAATGCCTCAAACGGCGCTTTCTTGATCGTCGCGTGGTAACTGTTGTTATATGAAAACTCGATCAGTGGCAAATGATCGTCCCAATTGCCACCGAGGTCTAACACACACGACCGCATCATATCTTCGAGTGTTAGGATGGTCCTTTCACTTTGACCATCGGTTTGCGGTCGGTAAGCCGTACTCATAGCAATCCTCGATCCTAACCCTTCTTGTAATGCCGACCAAAAGTTGGAAGTAAATCGGCTATCCCGGTCCGATACAATAGACTTTGGCACCCCGTGTCTAGAAACTATCTCAGCCACATAGATTTTAGCCAACTTTTCTAAGGAGTAACTTTCTCTTATCGGTATAAAATGTGCGGACTTAGTCAACCGATCCACTATGACCCAAACTGCATCGTGTTGACGCCTAGTCTTCGGCAACTTTGTAACAAAATCAATCGTTATGTGTTCCCACTTCCATTCCGGAACGGGAAGCGGTTGCAAACTACCGTATGGTTGCTGGTGTTCGGCTTTCACTAACCGACAAGTTCGGCATCTCTCCACGTACTGTCCGATATCTTTCTTTAATCCGGGCCACCAGAAGTCTGCTTTCAGCTCGTTGTACATCTTTGTGCTCCCGGGATGTACAGAAAATTTCGATTGGTGAGCTTCTTCTATGATCACCTTTCTCATGCCTCCATACTTTGGCACCCAGATTCTTCCGTAGATGCCTTTCAATCCCGATTCACTTGTTTCCATATCCTTGATCTGTGCCCTTATATCCTCAGCACCAACATTCTCGTCTTTCAAGGCTTCCTCTTGAGCGGCCTTGACATCATCAATAATAGTGGATGTTAACATAGTAGATGTCAACGTGTAACAGCAATCCTTGGCATATGCTTTGCGACTCAAAGCATCGGCTACCACATTAGCCTTCCCGGGATGATAAAGGATTTCACAATCGTAATCCTTTATAAGTTCCATCGAACGTCTCTGCCTCATATTGAGTTCCTTCTGACTAAATATGTATTTTAAACTCTTATGGTCAGTGTATAACTGACACTTAGTTCCATACAGATAGTGTCTCCACAATTTCAGTGCAAAGGTGACTGCAGTCAACTCCAAGTCATGAGTCGAGTAGTTCTTTTCGTGCTGCTTTAATTGTCTCGAAGCATAAGCTATAACTTTTCCACGTTGCATCAATACCGCACCAAGTCCCAACCTCGAAGCATCCGTGTATACCACAAAGTCCTCATTACCCTCCGGTAGGGCAAGTATCGGTGCTTCACTTAACGTCTTTTTCAAAATATCAAACGCCTCCTGCTGCACAGTTTCCCATACAAACGGTGCATTCTTCTTTGTTAATATCGTTAAAGGGACTGCAATCTTTGAAAAGTCCTTAATGAATCTCCTATAATAGCCCGCCAGCCCAAGGAAACTTCTGACTTCCGTAGCTGAGCGAGGCGGCTCCCAATTCCTTACCGCTTCTACCTTAGCCGGATCTACAGAAATTCCGGCCCCCGATATCACATGCCCTAAAAATTGAATCTGTTGCAGCCAAAACTCACATTTTGAGAACTTGGCATACAACCTTTCCTTTCTTAACAATTCCAATAACTCTTTTAGATGACCAGCGTGTTCGGCTTCAGACTTTGAATACACCAAAATGTCATCTATAAAAACAATTACCGACTTGTCCAACATCGGTCTGCAAACTCGGTTCATCAAATCCATAAAGACAGCCGGGGCATTGGTTAACCCGAAAGGCATAACCAAGAACTCGTAATGCCCGTAACGTGTCCTAAAAGCAGTTTTAGGCACATCTTCCTCTCTAACTTTTAACTGATGATATCCCGACCTCAAGTCAATCTTAGAAAACACACAAGCTCCATGTAACTGGTCAAACAAGTCATCTATCCGCGGCAACGGATACTTGTTCTTGATCGTCAATTTATTCAGCTCCCGGTAATCGATGCACATCCTCATGGTGCCATCCTTCTTCTTAACAAATAATACCGGAGCTCCCCACGGCGATGAACTTGGTCGAATAAAACCCTTGTCTAACAACTCCTGGAGTTGTGTCATCATCTCTTTCATCTCGGTTGGGGCAAGGCGATAAGGAGAACGAGCTACCGGTGCAGCTCCCGGGATCAGATCAATCCTAAATTCCACTTGTCTCTCAGGCGGCACGCCAGACAAGTCTTCCGGAAACACATCCGGGAATTGTGAAACAACAGGCACATCGGCCAACGTCTTCTTCTCAGCCTTGGCATCTATAGCATATGCCAGGTAGGCGTCACATCCCTTTGCAACAAGCTTTCGAGCTTTTGCAACAGTCAACAAACACAGATCCCCACTTCTCCTATCCCCATAAATACAGATCTCACGCCCCTCCGGAGTAGTTATCTTGATCATACGCTTCTTACACACTATATGGGCTTCATTCTCTATCAACCAATCCATCCCGATAATCACATCAAATTCACTAAACTCGATCGGAATCAAGTCCAAATTGAAGACTACATCTTCAATCACTAAAGTGCAGTTTCGGTATACATGATCTACTTTAACTAGAGTATTACTAGCAGTTTCAATATCTAGTACAGCAGATAGCTTAGACAATGGCATGGCAAGTTGTTGTGCAAACATAGTAGATACAAACGACCTATTGGCACCCGAGTCAAATAATACTCTTGCAGGTAAAGAGTTTACAATAAACATACCCGTGACCACCTCCGGGTTTTCCCTAGCCTCCTCTGCAGTGATTTGAAAGGCACGAGCCGGTGCCCTTTGCGACTGACCCCGACCTCGGTTAACTGAACCGCCGCTTGAACCTCCTGAAGATCGTGTTGATGTTGGAGCAGCAACTGCTGGGGTATTCTTTCGACAATTCCGACTATAGTGCCCCCATACTCCACACTTATGGCAAGCATCAGATCTCCGTGGGCATTCATTTTGAAAGTGGCCCAACTCTCCACAGCAAAAACACGCACGCCCGTTGGTGCACTTACCGAAGTGTTCCAGATGACACTTGTTACAATACTGCGGTTCGGTGTTGATAGAGTAAGCACGTGCGCGACCGGAAGAACTAGACTGTCGACGGAAGGATTGTTGCGGCGAGTACTGCGATGATCGTGAAGAACCAGAATAACCTCCTTCGCGTTGGCGTTTCGGTGGTGAAGGTTGAGTTGGGTTGACTGAAGCGGCAGCGGACCCCATCACGTATCCCGACATACCCAAGATCTGTTCCACATTCCTGGCGGCCTCCAGTAAACCAGCAAACGTGGGGTAGCGTACATTACTCATCACCCTTCGAATCTCCAAATCAAGACCAGCCTCAAACCTGGTCACTTTCCTCTCCTCGGTATCCACTTGATGAGGCGCGAACAAACTCAGCCTCGTAAACTCTACAGCATACTGGGACACAGACTTAGTCCCCTGTACCAACGTCATGAACTTTGCTTCAAGTCTTCGGCGCTCATCGGCCGGGCAATATTGTTGAGTGAAGATTTCAGTAAACTCAGCCCATGTCATAACAGATACTTTCTCCATAGTTAACGCATTCACCATCGAGTTCCACCACATTACTGCATCCTTGGTGAACATTGCAGTAGCGAACCGGACCATATCCTTCTCAGCACAATCGCTGATTCGGAATGTCCGTTCAGTGGCTGTTATCCATTCCAGAGCGGCGACAGCGTCACCCAGTCCATTAAATTCAACTGCTCCATTTCCCTTAAAGTCCTTGAAACGACAACCCCTGGGCTTATTTGATGACCCAGTGTTGTCACCTTGCTCGTCATCGTTTCCCTCTCTTTCCTTATTCTTTCTCTTATCTTCTCTTCGTTTAGCTTCGGCCTCATCTCGAGCCCGAAACTGGTCCTGAATCATCCGATTTTGCTCAGCCATCATGGCTAGCATCATTTCTCTCGTCTCTTCTGGTGTCATTCCTCCTCCAGACATGTTCTGAAATATGAAACATATAACTTATTTAGTAACATGTCATTTATTTATAGACACCACCCAATTGTCCCGTATGATAGTCAATATTCTTATGATTACTAGATCGTAACCTATCTTAGTTCAGATCATTACTTAGTATCACTACATGTCAACACTTAATGTTTGAGACCAAGACCTCACGGACACTTGAATCTCAAACTACTGCTCTGATACCATACGCTGTGACACCCTTGCCACATTAACCACCAATTACCATTCACCCAGGATTAATCACCAACAAACACATAACATAATGATCTGATAGGTTAATAATAGTGCGGAAGCAAAATACATAAATAAAAGTAATACAACATAGTCTAACACCCTACGGTGCTACAAAGGTTACACATCTAAGTCTACATACTCGAATGTATTACATCATCCCCAAAATTATTACAACATTGTTTCCATAGAACAAATACCAAGATAAACAGCGGAAATCTTCAAATCACTTCAATAAACGACCTAGCTGGACGGTCCAACTGTAGACTTCCCTTTTCCTGTAAAAATTCAACAACTAAAAGGTAAGCGAATGCTTAGTGAATACCAGATGATTTTACACATTCTACAAATCATTATGATGCCACCCAGGGTAACCGCGGTAACACATACCGTATACCCCACACGTACTCCAAGTACGCAAACCTGAGCCGCAGCTCCTTCGAGCTGACACTCGGCATAAGAACAACCAACCATCTTAGGCAGACATTACATCGGGGATGACCTACTGTCTATCCTGACCACAGAGGTGTCAAACTCTTGGTCATATAGCACAGTAACATCAGAGTACAGATGCGACCACGCAGGTCCATCGAAAAGATGCACAACAAATGAACGGACATGCAACAATTATGAATGTGCATCAACATAAACGCATGTTAGTAGAATGCCAAACGAACATGAAACAACATGCCTCAGCAGGCAATGCAAACATAATGCAGATGCAGCAATGTTAAAATCAAAGGTACTCACAGTGTGTGCGTTATTATCTTTATTCAAATTTTATTTCTCCTCGGGCTTTCAACCGGATCAACCAAGTACCCCACTGTGGGTTAAACAACTCCACAAGGGACCTGTAAGTCATTTGTAACAACACATCATGTTAATATCTTGTTTCTCTCCATAAAACTTAATTTTATAAGTTTTTACCATTTTTGATCCTAAATTCGGATCTGTGTCCGAATTCGGATCCCACCCGAATTCGGACCTCAGTTCGGATCCCACATGATTCCCAATTCGGTCCATATATATATAAGTCCCAATTTCGGATAATGGTCAAATTCGGACCATTAATTAGAATCGAACCACATGTTAACTTCGGACCACATCCGAATTCGGTCCCCAACCGAATTCGGACCCCATCCTAAATTCAAACACTTAGAATATTTTTGCCATATAAATTTTCCAGAATTCCGGACCCCATCCTAAGTTCGAAGATGTCCGAATTCGGATCAGATCCGAGTTCATCAAGGATCCGAATTCGGACCTTCTGATGTTCAAACTTGTGCAGTTTTATTATTTCCAGATTTTAATCCAAGTCCTTTTTGGTACTAATTCAATACATGAAATAAATTATACCAACTAAAATACACTTAATTTCAACCACTTTAACACTAACATTAACCTCTTTCATGCACCAAATCACACCCTTTATAACCGTTTTTCTTTATTTTCGAACACACACTAAAACACACACTAAATGCTCAAATCCATACTTTCAGTTCGAATCAGGGGCTGAAATTTTGTACATAGCATCATAAATACTCGATTTAAACTAATCCACAATAAAATCATACATGCATCCATGATTGAATCTCCAAATCAAATTTTCGGTTCATATAAAAACCGAACCAAATATTCCCACAAATCGAATTTTAAAGAGATATTTACCTTAATTCGGTGATTGCAGATGTTATAATTCCTTCCTAACAATCTTGTTTCAGATTTTTAGCTTCCAAATCCAAGTTTTGAGGTTCTTCGATTGTAGAGAGAGAGAGAGCCGAGAGAGAGATTTCTAGAGAGAGAAATGGCTTGGTGAAAATGAAAGACAAATTTGTCTTTCATTCCTTTTTATTCATCACTTTAATCTTTTGGCACATTTAACCCCTCAACTCATCCGGTTCCATAAATACTGATTATGATTATATAAATAAAGAATCCATCTTTATTTATTATCCTTAATATTTAAATAATTATATTCACTTAATAATTTAAAATTCTAAATATCCAAATAATTCAACAAACTTTATAATTAATCCAAATTCCGTACCAACTTTCATAATCCAAGTACATAAACATTCTTAAAAATTTAACTTAATACAAAAATTCAATCTAATTATCCCAATTACAATAAATTAAATCCGAGGATGTTACACAGGGAGTCTAAGAGCTTCCCTGATCAAATGAATGTTGATCTCAATGGTCTGAGTCCCATTGAGTATAGTGCCCTTATTGACTTTGGTGTCTGGGTTGTAGGCACAGGTGTACCAAAACTCATACACCATCTCCTGGTACAGGGCACCAGGAGTGGCCGTCATGGCATAGTTCAACGGATGAACTTTCAAAAACTCCACCATTTCTTCATAGCCTTTCCCCACATAGTTCTTGGGGATGGTTAGGTTTGCAAGGTAGTTGGTAGGTTTTAAGGTCAGCATTGTGGTGACTGATGAATGTTTCTGAACATCAGCACCCACAATCACTGGTAGAAAGGGGTTGTTTCTTTGAGCCATTTGGGAAGTAGTGAAAGGAGCAGAAGCACAGGACATTAGTCGATTTTTAGGGTTCTTTGAAGGTTTATGGAAGTAGTGAGGAAGACGAAGATGAAACAATAGGGGGTATTTATAGGATTTGAATGTGAGTGGGTATGAGAGAGAAACATTTGGGCGGTTGATTTGAAAAGGTCGTTAACGGAAAACGGAACGATTGTCCATGTCAGACCGTTTGTCGGACCACTTGAGCCCTTTTTCATCACTAACACACGAAACCCACATTATCCGCAGCAATTAAGTTAAATAAAAACAAAATTTAAGTAACTTAATTGTGAAGAAAGGTAATTAAACTGATGGTCAAACCTGTGATGAGCAGGGTCATCACAAGCTGTTCTCTCTTCAAGCTGTTCCTTCAACCTGTTCAGTTATGTGACAACAGGTTGTGTTCAATAGCTGAACAGATTACAAGACAATGTCTTGTATGACAGATTGAAAGAGTGAGCAGGGTGGAGGTTTGATCATCAGATCAGGCTTGACATATAAACTATTATTGTCAAACCTGTTATATGCTCAAGCTGCTCAAGTTTTACAGAAAGCGGCTAAGTATAAAAGATGCATAGCCTGTTCTGTCAAAGCTGTTTTGTGAAATTTGAGCAGGGTGAGACAGATAATGACTTAGAACATTTTTGGACACTTAGTCACTTGTGTTTAACATGCCCAGCTTGCTTATCAGATAGTTAAATCTGTTTTCATCAAGAGGTTTGATGCAAATGTCTGCAAGCTGTTCATCTGTGGAAATAAAACTTACCTCCACATTACCTTTCTGAATGTGATCCCTGATGAAGTGATGTCTGACCTCTATATGCTTTGTTATGGAGTGAAACACTGGATTGTTGGAGATAGCTATGGCACTTGTATTATCACATAGAATAGGAGTTTTCCTATATACAAGTCCATAGTCTTCAAGCTGATGCTGCATCCACAGAATCTGCCAACAGCAGCTTCCAGCAGCAATATACTCAGCTTCAGCAGTGGAAGTAGAAACTGAGTTCTGGTTCTTGCAACACCAACTGATCAACTTTCCACCAAGGAGTTGACATCCACCTGTTGTGCTTTTCCTATCTAACCTGCAGCATGCAAAGTCAGAATCTGAATAACCTCTTAGTTCTAGGCTTGAGTCTTTGGGATACCAAAGACCCAAACCTGGTGTACCCTTAAGGTATCTGAAGATTCTTTTCACAGCATCTAGATGTGATTCTTTTGGATCAGCTTGGAATCTAGCACATAAACAGGTATCAAATATAATATCAGGTCTACTAGCGGTTAAATACAGCAAGCTCCCAATCATGCCTCTGTAAGCTGTTACTGAAACAGCTTTGCCACACGCATCTGCATCCAATTTTACATTGGTTGCCATTGGGGTTTTAATAGGAGAACTTTGATCAAATTTAAACTTTTTCAATTGATCTAAAGTATACTTTCTTTGATTTATAAAAATTCCAGTTGAGGTTTGTTTAACCTGTAATCCTAAAAAGAAAGTAAGTTCTCCCATCATACTCATTTCATACTTGGATTTCATGAGTAATGAAAAATCTTGCATAATTGTTCATTAATAGAGCCAAATATTATGTCATCCACATAGATTTGAACAAGCATAATATCAGACTTCACCTTCTTTATGAACAGTGTGGTATCCACTTTACCTCTTGAATACCCATTGCTCATAAGGAAATTAGTAAGAGTGTCATACCAGGGCTCTAGGGGCTTGTTTTAGACCATAGAGGGCTTTGTCCAACTTATAGACAAAACCTGGATGATGTTCATTTTCAAAACGTGGAGACTGCTTGACATTAACTTTCTCTTGCAGCTTCCCATTTAGAAATGCACTCTTCACATCCATTTGAAATACCCTTATGCTCTTATGAGAAGCGTAGGCTAAAAACAAACGAATTGCCTCTAGCCTGGCCACAGGTGCAAATGTTTCATCATAGTCAATTCCTTCCTCCTGTCTATAGCCCTGAGCAACAAGTCTTGCCTTATTCCTAATGACATGACCTTGCTCATCCATCTTGTTCCTGTAAACCCATTTGGTGCCAATTATAGTTTTACCTTTAGGAGCAGGGACCAGCTTCCAAACCTTGTTTCTCTCAAACTGATTGAGTTCTTCTTGCATGGCAGTGATCCAATTGGCATCTTTAAGTGCTTCATCCACTTTCTTTGGCTCTATGAGGGACACAAAGCTAGAGAACATATAGAAGTTCCCTAAGCTGTCTCATCTTGTTTGCACCCCTTTGTTGATGTCACCAATTATTTGATCATTAGGGTAACACCTGATCCACTTAGGTACATTTTTCAATGAGGATTCTCCTGAGTTGCTTGCATCTTCAACAGGTCCTGTTGAACAGCTTTCAAGATTTTCAGACACACTGATGTCTTGAGCCTGTTCACTTGTTGAGCATGACTCTCCATTGTTGAACACATCAGCGGAGGATCCAGGAAAATCAACATTGATTGGTTCAGGACATGAAGTTGTAATTAAGTCAGTACACTTATTCACATAGGGTGTATCAACATAATCATCATCATGTCCATCATGGTTAGCATGTTCCACTCTGGGTGTAGTGGAAGCTTTTGAGTCCTCTTCACTGTTTGAATGCATGAGATCATCAAAGTTGAATTCTTCTGAAACTGATTCAGGAACAGCTTTGGTGGAGGCAATCCTGGACTCTTCAAAGGTGACATTGATAGATTCATCTATCACCTTTCTTTTGTTGTTGTACACTCTGTAGGCTTTGGAGATAGCAGAGTATCCAACAAACACACCTTCATCAGCTTTTTGTTCAAACTTTGCCAGTTGGTCCCTTTGATTCAGAATAAAACAGGGACATCCAAACACATGGAAGTAGCTAATATTTGGCCTTCTCCCTATGAGCAGCTCATAGGGAGTCTTGTTGAACCTTTTCACCACTAAGGATCTGTTTTGGGTGAAGCAGGCAGTGTTGACAGCTTCAGCCCAGAATTATGAAGGTAAACCAGATGCACACAGCATGGTTCTAGCAGCTTCAATAAGGGTTCTATTTCTTCTTTCAACAACTCCATTTTTTTGTGGAGTTCTTACTGCTGAAAAGTTTTGTGAGATCCCTTTTTCTTCACAGAAGTCTTCAAGAGTACTGTTTCTGAACTCAGTACCATGATCACTTCTTAGCTGCTTCACTTGAGCAGAGTTCAGCATTTCCATCTTTTTGACAAATCCACTGATTTCTCTAGCAGCATCTCCTTTGCTCTTCAAGAAGATTACCCATGTAAACCTAGAGAACTCATCAACCATTACTAGAGTGTATTTTCTTCCTCCTAGACTTGGGACATTGACTGGTCCCAACAAGTCCATGTGGATTAAGAAGAGAGGAGTATCAATAGAAAAATTATGCTTGGATTTAAAAGATGATTTCCTCTGCTTGCCTTTCTCACAAGCTGTGTAGAGTCTATCCTTAATAAAGGTCATAGAAGGCAAACCTGTTACCAACTCTTTCTTACAGAGTTTGTTGATATTCTTGAAGTTCAGGTGTGACAGCCTTTTGTGCCATAGCCAGTCTAGATCTGCATTGGTTCTTGTGAGAAAGTAGGTTTCAGTTGTGGGATCAGCTAATTTCATGTCCACAACATATACACCTTTCTTTCATTGAGCACACAACACAACTTTGCCTTGGGGATCCAATATCTAACCCAGGTGCTCATCAAAGTTAACCTTGTAGCCAGCATCACACAGTTGACTTATGCTAACAAGGTTATGTTTCATCCCAACCACATAGGCTACTCTTTTGAACACTGCAGCACCAGCTTTAAGAGTTCCATATCCCTCAGTGGATCCCTGTACATTGTCACCAATGGTGACTTTTAGCCTTTTTTCAGGCCTTAGATCATTCAGCAGGTCCTTGCAACCTGTCATATGCCCTGAGCAGCCACTGTCCAAGTACCAAACCTGGGATGCTTGTTTGTCCTGCAGAATGTCATAGGAAAATATTAGTTACATTTAGGGGAACTCATCACAGAGATGAGTTCTCCTACTTCATCAACATTTGTTGATGGGCTAGTAATATCCACATTAATATTTCCTATTTGAATGGCATCAGTTTGGATACCACTCTCATTGACTAAGTTACTTCCAACACTGCTTGTTTTAGCAATGATGGAAGTAGCAGAGTCAACAGGCCTTATGTCCTCAGTTTCAGGGCAGTCTTTGGCCATGTGTGTGTCTTCTTCCCACATTTATAGCATTTTCTCTTTTTAACCTTTTTGGAAGAAGAGCTTTCAGAAACACATTCTGAATTATTTCTGTTGATTTTATCAGTAGGTTTAGCAAACTTATTACTTTTTTTCGATGAATCAACAAATTGGGTGGATGGCACAATGGCAACAGCTTTGCCTGTTTCTTCTTTCCTCTTTTTGGGAGGACAGATGTCAAAAACAGGAAGCTTGATTGGTTTTTGACCTTCCACAGGTTTGGGAAACTTATTCCCAGATTTCTCAGGCTGAGCAATGGCTTTGCCTTTGCCCTTACGGAGATGTGATTGATGCTGCCTATCAACATAATCACTGTTTCTGGTTTTGAAAGATTTATTTTCATTTATAACCAGTTTTTCCACTATGATTTGAAAACTTATTTGAAACCACAGCAGATTTGCTTTCAACCTGAGACTTACCCTTGTTGAAAGTAGGCTGCTTACCTCTTGAAAACTTATTTTCAAAATGTTTAGCATCAAAAGGATTGACATGTTTCTTACCATCAGTTTTGGATCAAGAGCCTGTTTTGTCAACAGGTTTGGTGTCCACTGCTGCAGCTTGGGCATGTTTTCCTTTCCTTTGCTTGTGTGAATCAGCAGAGCACTTAGCAGGCTGATTTGATGGAGAACACATTCCATCATCAGCTTTTGGGCCTTTTTCATACAAGCTGTCAGTATTTTGAGGCCTGACAAACCTGTTTGTTGAGACCATCTTTCCATTAACTTTCTGGATGAAAGTACTGGGAAGCTCACCAAGAGTGGATAAGTCATCTTTCAGATTATTCATCTCAACAATAGAAGCTGTTGTGTCAAGATCCCCTCCAAGATAGGCTTTGATTTGTGCAGGGATCTGCTGACTTATGCAATGGCTGACTTTTTGTGCTGATTGGCACCAAGAGTCAACTATCTTTTGAAGCTTTGCATGTTTTACATCTGTTTCTCTCTTTTCTTCCAGTAAAATGGAGTTGATATGTTTTAGTTCATCAAGCTCAGTTTCCAACTTATGGAAATTGTCCAGTTTACCAGTTTTAATTTCAAGATCAGTTTTAAGCTTAGAGATTTCAGATAGTAGAACATTATGCTTCTCAACAGCAGCTTTTAAATCAACCAGCATATACTCAAACATTTTTACTTTTTCATCAGAACTGTAAGCCATAAAATTTTGTACCTTGTACATCATTGTAGGGTTCCAGTTCTCCAAGCTGCTGAAGGCTTCAGCTTCAGCCAAGTCCTATTTGAGATTGCTAGTTGATGGGACATCAGTATTGGCCATCAGACAATTGTTGTCATCTTCATCTGAGGATGAATCAGACTCCTCCCAGTCACATGTCTCTGCCATCAGTCCCTTTTGCTTCTTGGAAGCCACAGAGTTTTCCAACTTTTTCAGCTTAGCCATGGCCAGAAGGTACTTAGCCCTATAGCCATCGTCCCTGTTAGTCTTGTATGGTTTGGAAGACCGTCGAACAGCTTTTGACACACAGTCAGCAGCTATATGGCCAGTTTTTCCACATTTGAAGCACTCAGCTTTAGATTTATCAAATGCCTTCTTCTTGACAGCACTTGAGTTCCCCTGCAGCATATTTCTTCCAAGCCACTTCTTGTTGAACCTTTTGACAAGCATGGCTATCATCTGCTCATCATCCAGCTCAGCAAGATCTGCACTGTCTTCCTCATCTGACATTTCCTCTCTTTCATCATCAGCTTGTTGATCAGGTTGTGTGAACACATCACATACCTGCCCAGCAGGTTGTCTCACGCTGGCCACTAAGGCAGCACCTCTCTTGGACATTTCCAAGGCATTTCTCTTCTGCTGCCTTCACTGCTCATAATTTAGTAAGGATCCATATAAGTTTACAAGATCCATACCTTTGATGGTACCTGAATTTCTCAAGATGGTAGAAAAGTAGTTCCACTCTTCAGGCAAGATGTCCAAGAACTTATTCACCAGGGTCAGGCTGTCCTTTGTGATCCCAACAGCTTTGAGATCATTAACAAGAGCAGTAAACATGGTGTAGGTTTTTGTGAGTGTCTCCTTTGGTTTTGCAAAGAAGAGTTCATACTGTCTAACAAGATTGTTAATTCTGTTGTCCTGTGTGATTGTGGGTCCATCATAGACGGTACACAAAGTATCCCACATCTCCTTTGCATTCTTCATCTTCTCAACCTGTTTGAACACATCATCAGGCAGAGAGATAACCAGGTTATTCCTGGCTTTTGCATCCAGAGCAACCAGTCTTTCGTCTTCATCAGACCATTGAGCTTTAGCCTTCTCAAAGGTTCTGATTTCAGGGGCAGCTCCTTCAACAGCAGGAGTTATGGTAGTAACAGAGGTTGGCACATAGGGACCTTCCATTACTATCTCTGGTAGTTGTACACCCAACCAGAGAAGTTCTGATGATTGAACTTTGGAGGTTTGGCCATTGACCTATTGTCATAGTAGGATGAGGAATTTGCAGCACTGTTGTCGATGGAAAATTTGGGAAAATAAGAGATCTAGAGATGACACACACTCTATCTGCTCTGATACCAGTTGTAGGTCCCAAAAGGTTTCCTAAGAGTATAGTTCTAAGCAATAGAGGAGGGGTGAATACAGCTATTTAAAATTTTACAATCTTTTTCTCAATGTTTGTGTATATTATTAACAACTGTTAATTACAAACAAGCTTGAATGCGGAAAGGTTCAAGCTGATATGACAGATACAACAGTTGTTCAGCTAATCTAAGACACACTCAGACTAGACACAATGACTATGCTCACTTAGATGCACTCATTGTTTTTACAAGACTCAGATGGACAGCTTAGACAAGAACAGCTTAGACTCACTCTACTGTTTTATATAAGCAGACTTGCATGCATGGAATAACACACTTCAATGCACGTTCTGATTTCACACTCTTGATATCTCATAATCCTTGGAAGCTTCCTTTTATACTCAAAAGGTGAATCTCAGTGAAGCTTCTTCATTGGACAGATGAGATAGTGGAGAGTCTTTCCAAAAGGACAAAACACCTTTCTGCACGTTCTGATAAAGTATCTTTGTCTTCACATGACAGAATCTTTGTCTTTTCCTTTTTCTCACTGTTGCATAAGGCTTTAACCAAAAGAGGAATGTCAACTTTACATCTTTCTTCTTTTGTTAGTGCCAATTTGATATAAGAAATGGTCTGTCACCCTTTTCAAATATCCGTTTGTCTTCATGTAATCGGAACAGCGTGGGCAAGCTGTGCAGTTCTGTTTTCCACTTTGTCTTCGACTTGTAAACTGATCTTGTAGCCAAAAACAATACATGAGGACTTGGAAACATATTCCATAAAGTGTTTAACATGTTCACAAAGAACAGGTTCTGTTCACAAAGAACAGAACACTTGTAAACTGCCCAAGCTGCTTAAGAGAACAGAGCAGCGTAGACAGTTTATGTCCAGCCTGTTCAGCAGACTAAACAGCTTGGACAAACTGCCTTTGTTGCGACGAATGCAACATGGTAAACAGCTTTGGGCTGATTTTGCAAATCACTTTCAGGTTTCAATAAGGCATATAACAGGCCTTAAATTCAACCTTCAAGGGCATCAACAGGTTTGATTAAAAATCTCCCCCTCAGATATACAGCATATTTGACTGAGGCCTTTTTGTGCCTAACACTTACCATCAGCTTTGGACCCAGAGCCCGTTTTGTCAACAGGTTTAGTGTCCACGGCTGCAGTTTGAGTATGTTTTCCTTTCTTTTGCTTGTGTGAATCAGCATAGCACTTAGTAGGCTGATTTGATAGAGAACACATTCCATCATCAGCTTTTGGGCCTTTTTCACACAAGCTGTCAGTATTTTGAGGCCTGACAAACCTTTTTGTTGAGACCAACTTTCCATTAACTTTCAGGATGAAAGTATTGGGAAGCTCACCAAGAGTGGATAAGTCATCTTTCAGATTATTAATCTGAACAATAGAAGCTGCTTTGACAAGATCCCCTCCAAGATAGGCTTGGATTTGTGCAGGGATCTGCTGACTTATGCAATGGCTGACTTTTTGTGCAGATTGACACCAAGAGTCAACTATCTTCTGAAGCTTTGCATGTTTTACATCTGTTTCTCTCTTTTCTTCCAGTAAAATAAAGTTGTTGTGTTTTAGTTCATCAAGCTCATTTTCCAACTTATGGAAGCTGTCCAGTTTACTAGTTTTAATTTCAAGATCAGTTTTAAGCTTAGAGATTGCAGATAGTAAAACATTATGCTTCTCAACAGCAGCTTTTAAATCAACTAGCATATATTCAAACGTTTTAACTTTTTCATCAGAACTGTAAGCCATAAAATTTTATACCTTGTACATCATTGTAGGGTTCTAGTTCTCCAACTGCTGAAGGCTTCAGCTTCAGCCAAGTCCTGTTTGAAATTTCTAGTTGATGGGACATCAGTATTGGCCATCAGACAATTGTTGTCTTCTTCATCTGAGGATGAATCAGACTCCTCCCAGTCACATGTCTCTACCATCAGTCCCTTTTGCTTGTTGGAAGTCACTGCGTTTTCCAACTTTTTCAGGTTAGCCATGGCCATAAGGTACTTAACCCTATAGCCATCGTCCCTGTTAGTCTTGTATGGTTTGGAAGACTGTCCAAGGCATTTCTCTTCTGCTGCCTTGACTGCTCATCATTTAGTAAGGATCCATATAAGTTTACAAGATCCATACCCTTGATGGTACCTGAATTTCTCAAGATGGTAGAAAAGTAGTTCCACTCTTCAGGCAAGATGTCCAAGAACTTGTTCACCAGGGTCAGGCTGTCCTTTGTGATCCCAACAGCTTTGAGATCATTAACAAGAGCAGTAAACCTGGTGTAGGTTTTTGTGAGTGTCTCCTTTGGTTTTGCAAAGAAGAGTTCATACTGTCTAACAAGATTGTTAATCCTGTTGTCCAGTGTGATTGTTGGTCCATCATAGATGGTACACAAAGTATCCCACATCTCCTTTGCAGTCTTCATATTCTCAACCTGTTTGAACACATCATCAGGCAGAGAGATAACCAGGTTATTCCTGGCTTTTGCATCCAGAGCAACCAGTCTTTCATCTTCATCAGACCATTGAGCTTTAGCCTTCTCAAAGGTTCTGATTTCAGGGGCAGCTCCTTCAACAGCAGGAGTTATGATAGTAACAGAGGTTGGCACATAGGGACCTTCCATTACTATCTCTGGTAGTTGTACATCCAGATTCTCTAAGTAGAGCATCATTCTGCACTTCCAACCAGAGAAGTTCTTATGATTGAACTTTGGGGGTTTTGCCATTGAACCATTGTCATAGTAGGATGAGGAATTTGCAGCACTATTGTCCACGGAAAAGTAGGGATAATAAGAGATCTAGAGTTGACATACACTCTATCTGCTCTGATACCAGTTGTAGGTCACAAAAGGTTTCCCAAGTATATAGTTCTAAGTTGTAGAGGGGGGGGGGGTGAATACAGCTATTTAAAACTTAACAATCTTTTTCTCAATGTTTGTGTATATTATTAACAAGTGTTAATTACAAACAAGCCTGAATGCGGAAAGTTTCAAGCTGAGATGGCAGATACAACAGTTGTTCAACTAATCTAAGACTCACTCAGACTAGATACAATGACTATGCTCACTTAGATGCACTCACTGGTTTTACAAGACTCAGATGGACAGCTTATACAAGCACAACTTAGACACACTGTACTGTTTAGCAGACTTACATGCATGGAAAAACACACTTCAACGCACGTTCTTATTTCACACTCTTGATATCTCATAATCCTTAGAAGCTTCCTTTTATACTCAAAAGGAGAATCTCGGTGAAGCTTCTTCATTGGACAGATGAGATAGTGGAAAGTCTTTCCAAAAGGACAAAACACCTTTCTGCACGTTCTGATAAAGTATATTTGTCTTCACATGGCAGAATCTTTGTCTTTTCCTTTTTGTCACTGTTGCATAAGGCTTTAACCAAAAGAGGAATGTCAACTTTGAATCTTTCTTCTTTTGCTAATGCCATTTTGATATAAGAAAAGGTCTGTCACCCTTTTCAGATATTCGTTTGTCTTCATGTAACAGAACAACGTGGGCAGGCTGTGCAGTTCTGTTTTCCACTTTGTCTTCGACTTGTGAACTGATCTTGTAGCCAAAAAAATACATGAGGACTTGGAAACATATTCCATAAAGTGTTTAACCTGTTCACAAAGAACAGAACACTTGTAAACTGTCCAAGCTGCTCAAGAGAACAGAGCAGCGTAGACGGTTTATGTCCACCTTTTTTCTGCAGACAGAACAGCTTGGACAAACTAACTGCCTTTGTTGCAACGAATGCAACATGGTAAACAGCTTTGGGCTGATATTGCGAATCACTTTTCAGGTTTCGATAAGGCATATAACAGGCCTTAAATTATACCTTCAAGTGCATCAACAGGTTTGATTAAAAATCTCCCCCTCAGATGTACAGCAGGTTTGACTGAGGCGTTTTTGTGCCTAACAGATGGGCTTGGCTTGTTCTTTTGGATTGCCTTCTGTGTTAGATGGCATCTTTCCTTTCTCTCTTTCGGCCAATAGTTGCGCAATTTCTCCCACTTGTTTCTCCAAATTTTGAATTGAAGCTTGTTGGTTGCGAACTATATCCTCAAGAGTCGGCTTTGCCTCGGGTGGTGAAATATTTGGATTTATTGGGGGTTGAGATGATTGAACGTGTTGTGCTTGGGTGACGGGGTTGTTAAGGTGCATTCCTAGGATTGGATGAACTTGCACCTTCAAAACTGGGTGGAATGTGTGGTGGATCATTGGGTTGACGCCATCGGAAGTTTGGATGGTTTCTATTATCGGCATTGGGATTATAGTATGCTTGAGGGGGTGGTTGAAATGCAAGCTTCCCTCTTGGATTATCATACCTATCTCCATGTAAATATAATACATCCTCCTCCAATGTGTCTTCAATCTTATCTTCTTCACAATTCTTTGTCGAATGACCTCCTCCACATATTTGACAAACCTCTTGAATAGCATTACTTGTTGATTGTCTAGTGAGGAGTTTCATCCGTGATGGACAATCGAGTGCAGTGTGAGGTACCCTCACAAATTTCACATACTTGTCTTGCTTGACTTGATGGACCTTGCAAAAGAGTTAATTGTTTGCTCATTCTCGTCATCTCGTCTTTCATTGAAGTAACATCATCACTTTGTTTCACAGGACCCCGAAGTAATCTATGTCGTGATGAATGTCATTCTTGAGAATTGTTGGCGGATTTCTCTATTGCTCTATATGCATCCTCGGGTACATTATCCATAACACACTCGCCTGCTTTCAAGTCTAAGACTTCCCGAGTTGTATCTGTTAATCCCGTGTAGAATTGATACACTTGAGCATAAGTGTCCATGCCATGGTGTGGACACTTCCTTAACAATCCTTTAAATCTTTCCCAAGCTTCAAATATGGATTCTCCACTTTCCTGCACAAAGTTATGAGTATCATTAAGAAAACGGGCTGTTTTAGAAGGTGGAAAATAACGCATTAAAAATCTATCAACAAGCTCCTCCCATATGCCAATTGATTGGGGAGTGAGTGAATTGAACCATGTTTGTGCAGCACCACGCAATGTATATGGAAATAAACGCAAATGTAAAGATGCTACAGGAGTTTCTCGACTCTTTATGATATCACAGATATCTAAGAATCGAGTGAGATGTGCATTGGGGTCATCCGACTCAAGGCCGTCAAATGGACACATTTGACTCAGATATTGCAGATCTTGAGTCTTGATTTCATAATTTTCTCCTGGAACATTTTCTCGAATGATAGCCGATCCCGTGCCGGCGTTTGTTGGCTTAGCTCGCTCCCGCATCGTACGTCTATCTGGAGCTGCCATGTTTGTAACAACTTGAGGTTCAGTCTTTGGTTCTGAATTTTCAACGTTATGAACCACTATTATCGGTGAACCGTCAATTGGGGTGATCGGTGTTCCTTGCTCGTTATCCACGTCTGAATTTTCAACGTTATGAACCACTATTTCCGGATCTGACAATGGTTCAGTAAGATCCGAGAAGAGATTCCTGTTCATAAACGCCTATAACAACACAAACAAACACGATTACGTAGATCTGAACAAGTCTAAAGAATAAATTAAATTTAAGACAATGTAATAACTTTTTGGGAATAAATTCCCAAAAAGGGTCACTAATAAAAAACTTTCAATTATTTCAAATGTCACCGTCTAGTCCCCGGCAACGGTGCCAAAAACTTGATGTGCCGCTAGCACACATTTTTGTTTTAATAAAAATGGGAAATAACTAAGCTAAACTAGCGGAAAAATAGGCAAGTATCACCTATCGTTTACTAATATAGGTTAGGTAAGTCCGGATATCGAACACAGGGACAGAGAAGAAATAAGAAAAACAGATGATAGCTAAAGATTAGTTAAAAATCGAATTGGTGTTTAAAAATGATTTGAACCGAAAATTCCACAACTTAATTAACACACAATGAAATTTATCACTGAGAAAAACCTTATATCAAAAGGTGTAATCATTTGGAATCTTGTCCTCTAAACATTGGATAATGACAATAAGCATAAGGGTAGAATGAATATAACAAGGATTGAATATTATTCATATAAAGATCACTCAATAAAATGAATAACTATTAATCCTAGAATTAATTTTAAATGTGTAAAGATCACTCAACCACACATTTATCAAAAATTCATTTAGCAAGCAATAATCATAACATTATCAAGATCACTCAAATATAATGTTATAACCTCAAAAGATAAGTTAACTAAAATATGTAGATCACTCAATCATATTAAAGTTAAATATTCGAATATTATCAACTCACTTGCAAATATGATTTGATCATGAAAATAATCAAATATAACGATCTCAAGTGGTTTATAATTAGACTCACATCCAAATCACAAACCTTAATATAATGTTTGATCAAAATAATGAATGAAATCCCTTTTTGAATCTCACAATATCAAAACTACCAACAAAGTAATTTGTTAATAATGAATGACTAAATATTGACTCACATCACATAAATATATCATCCAAGATCATACATTCATCATTTATCTCAAACATTATATCAAAATCTATTTCATGAAAAGATCAACGGTAAATATATTCATTCTAACCACGAAAAATAACATCATCCAATGTTTAGGGTTTTTAACCCCAAATGATTACAACAAAACACTACTCCATATTGTGGAGCAAAATCATCAAGAACACAACGAAAATCACACGTTTACACATAATCAAAAGATTAGGAAATGAGTAAACTCCCCAAATGATGATTCTTGATGTAGTAATGTTGTTCCCTCTTGATGAAGCCTTTGAAATTAGCCACAAGCTTCCTTTTCTTCTCAAAAACGAGCAGAGCAAAGTGGTGAAAAAGTGATGAATAGTTCGTCTCCCCTTGCTGAAAAGAAAGTGAAAAGTTTATATATCTGCTGTCGACTCGGCGAGTCGCCCTGATCGACTCGGCGAGTCGCCCTGATCGACTTGGCGAGTCGATTACGTGTCGAATGCCCATTGGACCGCCAGTAACAACCAGCACGTACAATCAACAGCCCACTCGGCGAGTCAAAACCTTCTGAAATCTGGAATTATTGAAATTATGGTCGACTCGGCGAGTGGGTGATGTGACTCGGCGAGTCGAATTCTGCTGGAGCCCAAATCTTCATCTTTTCAAGAATAAAGGCTGAAATCAAAACAAACTTCGTAAATGACCAAAAATGACTATCGGGAACAATAAAAATAGGTATAATAGAGAGAAAATATCGCCAGAAAATATATGTAAATTTGGCGATATCAAACATTCCCACACTTGCACATTGCTTGTCCTCAAGCAATTCTAAACTTAAACGTGAAATTACAACACTTTGGCCAGGAAGGGGGGAAGAAATAGCAACTCTCAAAAGGAAATCAAAAATTCCAAGGCATTAAAGACTAAAATGAAACTACAACTTGAAGACAAAAATACACATCAATAGATTGCATCAAAGATAACTTGTCCGTGCCGGAACATTTTTTAGATCAAGAAATGCATGAATTATACACCTCACGAAAGATGAATAAATCACTCAATGCTCTCGGTGTAATTTTTGAGAAAAATCACTCAAATGCAACAAGTTATAGCACCTATTAATATAAGCTTGGTAAGGTATCAAATCTCAAACACTTGAATTCCAGAAATGCATATATATCATGAGGGCTTCAGAAGGGTTGTAATGGGGCTAGAGAAAAGGTAAGGAAATTTGAAAAAGTAGCAACTCTAGCCAAAAGACTGCATTCTTTGGATATGAACTTTTCAAAATAACTTATGAGGAGAACCAAAAAAACTAACATACATACAACTTCCTATTGCTACTGCCGACTTCGAAAGGAATACCTTATAATTGGATTTTGTATTCCTTACGGAAAAGTTTCCTTTTTAGGAATATCCTTCTCTCAAAACTTTCTGGAAAACACATTCTTTTTAGCCAATTCAACTCTTTTTATAAGCCCTCTATGGTCCAGAATTTTTTTTTTTTTTTTTTTTGAATCCATAATATATGAATTGCACAAAAATAAAAACTAGCATAAACAGACAATATTTCCTCAACTCTATACAAAGCATTAAGTTCTTCTCTCCTTAAATAACAATATTTAGGCTAGAATGGGAGGCTAAAGAAAAGAAACCTAAAAAGGGAAAAACACATACGGGCTAACAACAAACGAAAAGGAAAAATAAGCTCAAGAATGGGTAACTAGAGGACAACATATAGGTGGAAACAAGAACACAAAGGCTAGCAATGGGCTAAACCTAAATTGCCTCAATCACTTAAATATGCAAAACTAGAAAAATGTGCTCTTGACAAGTATAACCCAAACAAGTTCTAAAATAGGTGCAAATAACCAACAAACACACAACCAAATGAAAGTGAGCATATAAATGTATGAATGCTCCAATAAAGCTCAAATTCTCACAGGTAGATGGTTATCGTGTGTTTCAAGAAATTATCTTTCTACACAACTATCACGATGTCTAACTTTGCATTTCAGGAAATAAACACTTAGACAGTAATGCCAAGGAATTTACAACCTATTTGAGAAATAAAGGGAAAAAAAAAATTTGAAATTTTTTTTTTTTTGCCAATAAGCATAACCACTATATATAAGCTTAAAAACTACTTAAAAGCATGCAATGGCAACAAAAATTGATTATATTATCAACCTTCGCACACTTAAGCAAAACATTGTCCTCAATGTTTATATAAATATGCAAAACATGGACACTTAAGCAAAACATTGTCCCTGTAATGTCGAATCTGGCATGAGATTAACAAAATCCAGGATTGTGCCATGAGAAGGAAAGCGAGTCCCCACTCGTACAGTCTCTGTTAAAGATAAACAAAAATTGCCATTAAACAGGGGAAGAAAATTAAACTTTGATGTAATAAAATAAAAACAACAATTATCTAAGTTAAGTAAGTACTGAGAAAGAAATAAAAATGCAGAAAAGTAAATTGGCTTAGGCATCTCGCCTTTACAACCCGAATTAAAATAAACATAATTATAATTGTTCAACAAACACTCAAACACATAAAAACTTCAATCTTCTTCTTCTTCATCTTCGTCCTCTTCTTCCTCACTCTCCCGCTCAACCTCCATCCTTTGCCGAAACTGCTCCTCTTGATGCAGCTCGAAGCTCTCATCCCATGTATGATATTGGAAATATTTGAAGGGTTCCTGAGGTGGTGGTGGTTGGAATGCTTGCTGAGCCTGGGGAGGGTGACTGAAATAGGTGTCCATCGCGGACCGCATATCCGACAAATATCTACCGGCGGCTTGCCACTGTTGATTCGACACATGCCCGTAATGATCAAAATTATCGATGTTGTGCTGGAGCAATGTGTTCTGTTCCGTCAGTAGATTATTATTTGTTATGTAGTCGTCATACATCCAATTCAGTCCAAAGTTCATCTGCTCAAGACCAGAATTCATTTGTTGAATTCCAGCATTGAGTGTCCCATCGTCCCTTCCCAAGCTGAGATGATCAAAGCGACTGTGCAGGCATTGAAACTGGGCATCCCAATCATATGAATGCGGGGCGTACCGTGGTAGGGGCTGTTGTGGCTCTGGCTGCTGCTGTGGCTCTTGCTGCTGCTGTGCTTGACGAGGTGCAGCAAGATAGCATGAGGTTCTGAATTTGTCCACCAGATTAGATTTGATAAAGAAAGGCTCTCCACAAGTATCTGCCGGCTCTAACTCCCTCATTCTGCGAACATTCTCTGATGTAAGAATGTTGAATGATCGGGCTAGCTTGGTAATATACTTCCCACCACAAATAGTACTACCTCCGAATCTCCCACCTGCATGCAAAAAGTAGGAGGCAATGGCATAAGGCACACTTAAATGAACATCCGGGGTCATCAGATTCATCATAATCCACAAATCCGATTTTGTCACTTTTTTAACCCCCTGGTTCCTTTGCATTGCATCCACAGTGATGCAATGATGAACAATGCGGTGCAAGGGATGGAGTATTCACGATTCATATCCGGTGCGGCTCGTGTAAACACCGTCAGCAATGGTAGACCAAAAGTCTTGGTAGAAACAATTGGCAGGAGCTTTCTTAGCTCCTTCCTCCAAATACTGCTTGAAGTGCCTATGGCTAGTGTCCTCACGCGAATATAACCCCAGCCTAGTGCAGAGCTGGAGGGCGGATAATGACCTGTCTTGGCCGCCCAACCGAAACTGAACCATATTGGCTTTCTTCATGTCGGAGGTATTCTCGTTGAATGAATATGTTGAGAAGAACTCCAATACTAACTCTGCATAGACCGGTTCCCTTATTTGCATCAACTTCAGCATTGCCTGGGAGGTGAAATCCCGAAACTGGATGTTGAGGATTTCTGCCAATTGATCCAAGAGGGATTGACCCTCTTGTCCCGTTCTGACTCGTTCGATGAAATCCCAGTCAATGTCCCTTCCCGGATAGATGTGCCTCGCAACCAGCCCCTCAAGGTTACCTTCGTATTCCACCCGAATCCCGGAAGGTACCCGGGAAAAGTTCAAGAATGGGTGGCTGGGGTCGTATAAGAATATTGAAGATTGACCCTATTCCTCCGGGCTAGAATCTCTTGCGCGAGAGGACGACGCTTCACCTTGGGCTCTTTTCCTCCATTTGCCATAGCCTAAATTAAACAAATGGCAATTTCAACAATTGATGGATAAATGAACGGAAAGCATTCCCAAAGAATTATGCCTACACTAACAGAAAAAAAAACTAGCAATGTACAAGCAACCCAATTTTCCCACACTTATTTAAGTGTATGAGTTCCATAATCACCTAACATTGCCTACATATGCTTGGAGTATGCATTAAGCTCAATGAGAAATAAGCATAATGTGACTATGTGCAAGCAAAGAATCTTGATAGACAACAATGAAACTTAAGCTTGCAAAGACAATGAACAACCACAATCGCATACATCAACCATGTTCTTCACATTTAATCTCAAACCTATGCCCTTCTACAAAATTCTACACTATCTAAGCACAAATCATGTTTACAAGAAAAGCAAACAAAAACAAGTTTAAACTACTACTCAACAATTAGACAAACACATAAACTAAATAAAAAAAACAATCTAGCAAGAACCTAACTCAACTTAAACAAACTAAATCACATTTTAAAAACTAACGAAAACTATAAAGATAATTAAAAACTAACTTGAATTGAACACACACAACATATAAACATACAACAATGTAATTTCCACAAATGCCTATTAATTAGACAATGTAAAAACTACTAAACATCTCCATTAAACTGAAATGAAGTAAATTGCAAGAAATAACAACAAACTTTGACAGAAATGCACAAAACAGTGACGAATTTCTAAAAATGCAACTAAAAATACGAAAATAAACAAGATAAACGCATATATACTAACATCTATACTATCTTAGCATAAACAATTAAGAAAAACACGAAACAAAAATAAAAATTAAATTATGAAAATTCAAGATCTAGGCATAAAATGATAGATTTAACAAAGATTGGAAGTGATTTTACCAAATGTGTTAAGAAAAGAGAAGGTTGATGCAAAAAGTTGAAACTCCGGTGAGTTTTTCGGCGAAAGCGGCGGCGGCCGGCGGTGGTTCGTCGTGAAAATCGCCCAAAAACGCGTGAAAATGCTCCCACAATGTAAGAATCTTGGTAGACAACAAGATTATATGAAGATCTAGGAGATTTATGGTGAAAAACGAGTTTTGGGGGCCAAAATATGTGAAATCGCCGCTGGGGTTCGAGAGATAAAAGGGTTGTGCTTTTTGCGAAAATGATAAAAAAACGGCTAGGGTTTCTCTCTTAATCTGCGAGCGACTCGACGAGTCGGGTCAGGTGACTCGCCGAGTGGAAACTGACTGTCCGGATTTAATTATCTCAAAATTAGGCGACTCGACGAGTGAGTCAGGTGACTCGTCGAGTCAAAACTTTCTGTTTCAAAATTAATTCCGAAATTCACAAGTGACTCGCCGAGTGGGATATGTGACTCGACGAGTCATTTCCTGCTGGTGGCAAAATTCCCAGATTTTTTTCAATATGCAACCCGAAAAAGATTGATAACAATTGCAAACAACAACACACAACTTGAAGCACATAAAAACACTGAAATTGACAAATAAAATGCATGAAACACGATAAACAAACTAGCTAACAATTACATGCTTATTTATTTCTGAGTCATACGCTTGACTCTTTGTTCACTTCACGTGTGGATTGGAACCAAATTGAGGACTTCAACTTCCTCACTACTAACGTCCGACTCAAGGTACCTTTTAACACGATGGCCATTTACTTTGAAAGTATTGTCATCACTCGGATTCGCTAGCTCAAACGTGCCATATGGAAATATATTCTTGACAATATAAGGACCAGTCCAACGAGATTTTAGCTTTCCAGGAAAAAGCCTTAAACGTGAGTTAAAAACTAGGACTTTGTCACCTATCTTGATGTCGGCGTGATTTTTAAGACGCGCATCATGCCACCGTTTGGTTTTTTCTTTATAGATACAAGAATTCTCATAGGCGTGTAACCTCAATTCTTCTAGCTCTTGCAATTGATTGTTCCTTTGATTACCGGCTAAATTTAAATCAAGGTTACACATCTTGAGCGCCCAAAAGGCTTTATGCTCAATCTCAACTGGGAGATGGCAAGCCTTGCCATAAACCAAACGAAATGGGGTGGTACCAATTGGGGTCTTAAAAGCCGTCCTAAAGGCCCACAACGCATCATCTAATTTCTCGGCCCAATCCTTCCTATTCACATTCACCGTTTTCTCAAGAATTTGTTTTAGGCCACGGTTTGTATTTTCAACTTGTCCACTTGTTTGTGGATGATATGCTGTAGATAATCTATGGGTTACCCCATACTTTTGTAAAGCCTTTTCAAGTTGATTATTGCAAAATGGGTACCTCTATCACTAATCAAAGCTCTAGGGGTACCAAACCGTGAAAACATTTTCTTGAGAAACCTCACGAAAACTTGGGCATCATTAGTAGCCAAAGCTTGTGCTTCCGGCCACTTTGAAGCATAATCCACAGCCACAAGTATATACTTATTTCCATGTGAGGATGGGAATGGTCCCATAAAATCAATTCCCCAGATATCAAAAACTTCACATACCTGAATAGGTTGTTGGGGCATTTCATTACGAGAGGAAATGTTACCTGTCCTTTGGCAAGCATCACATACTCTTACCAATTCTTGAGCATCCTTGAAGATTGTAGGCCAAAAGAATCCTGTATCGAAAACTTTCTTTGCCGTTAGATTTGCTCCATAATGTCCTCCCGTTGGTCCATTATGGCAATGCTCCAAGACGCTTCTCGCTTCTCTCCCGTATACACATCTCCTCACCACTTGATCTGCACAAACTCTAAACAAATAGGGATCGTCCCAAAAGTAATGTTTGATATCGGCAAAGAATTTCTTCTTTTGCTGATATGTCATACCCTTTAAAAGGACTCCTCCGACAAGATAGTTAGCAATATCGGCAAACCAAGGGATTTCATCTACTACCTGTACTTTCATGAGATGCTCATCCGGAAAAATTATCATTAATGGCGGATTCAATCAATTCTTCCATTTCCGGAAATCCCAATCGTGACAAATGATCAGCAGCTAGATTTTCAGCACCTTTCTTATCTTTGATTTCAATATCAAATTCCTGGAAAAGAAGGATCCATCTTATCAACCTTGGTTTTGCATCTTGTTTAGCAAAAAGATATTTAAGCGCAGAATGATCTGTGTAAACTATAGTTTTAGATAAAACCAAATATGCACGGAATTTGTCAAAAGCAAAAACTACAGCTAGAAGCTCCTTTTCCGTTGTCGTGTAATTCTCTTGAGCATCGGTGAGTGTTTTGCTAGCGTAGTAAATGGGTTGAAAGTGCTTATCCTTCCTTTGGCCTAAAACTGCTCCAACTGCGAAGTCACTGGCATCACACATTAATTCAAATGGTAAAGTCCAATCAGGTGCTACCATGAGAGGGGCATTAGTCAATCTTTCTTTCAAAATATTAAAAGAATTCAAACATTCATCTGAAAAATTGAAAGGAACATCTTTTTCTAGGAGTTGAGTCATAGGCCTTGCAATCTTTGAAAAATCTTTTATGAACCTTCTATAAAATCCCGCATTGCCTAAGAAACTCCTAACTGAGTTCACAGAAGTGGGAGGAGGAAGCTTTGAAATAGTGTCAACCTTTGCTTTATCAACTTCCATTCCCAATTGTGAAATCTTATGTCCTACTCTTACCATGAAATGGCATTTTTCCCAATTCAACACAAGATTGGTTTCTTCACACCTAGTGAGCATCTTTTCAAGATTAAGCAAACAATGATCAAAGGAACTACCAAATACAGCTAAGAAAGGCCTTTTCATCAAACAATGATCATGAGAATGATCATGAGAATTCCTCATTGAACTTTTGATCTCAAACGTTACCTTTTCATCACCTACATAAAGAGTTAGTTTGCCATTTTGTATATCAACGAGGGCACCGGATGTAGCTAAGAAAGGCCTCCCTAAAATTAGGGGTACGGTCTTGTCCTCATCCATGTCAAGAATCACGAAATCCACAGGAAAAACAAATTTATCTACCTTAACCAACATATTCTCAACAATACCTCTAGGGTATTTAACCGACCTATCGGCTAATTAAATACTCATTCTTGTTGGTATAGGTTCACCTAGGCCTAGCTTTGCAAAAACAAAATATGACATTAAATTTATGCTAGCACCCGAATCCGCTAATGCATTACTCACTGATAACGTACCTATCAAACAAGGGATAGTAAAACTCCCTGGATCACTCTTCTTTTCGGGTAACTTGTTTTGCAAAACTGCCTAGCATTCTTCACTTAGCAACACCTTTGAAATCCCTTCAAGCTTCCTCTTGTTGGTGAGCATATCCTTCATAAACATTGCATATTTCGGCATCTGTGAAAGAGCATCAAAAAAACGTAACTTAATATGAAGTTGCTTGATGAGTTCCAGAAATTTACCATACTGTTGCTCCAACTTTTCTTTCTTCAAGCGTTGTGGGTATGAAATTTTTGGCTCGTGTTGTTTAACCAGAATCGTGACTTGTGAGGTACTTCCTTGGCGATCTTTTTGCACCTCGTCATTTTGTTCTTCGGTTACCTGCTCAACATTAGAGTTGGAATTAGTATTAGGAATAGAGGGAGAAGGATTTGATACCACATCTTTGCCGCTTCTCAATGTGATGGTGTAGGTCCCAAAAGGTTTCCCAAGTATATAGTTCAAAGCTATAGAGGGGGGTGAATACAGCTATTTAAAACTTAACAATCTTTTTCTCAATGTTTGTGTATATTATTAACAAGTGTTAATTACAAACAAGCTTGAATGCGGAAAGGTTCAAGCTGAGATGATAGATACAATAGTTGTTCAACTAATATAAGACTCACTCAGACTAGATACAATGACTATGCTCACTTAGATGCACTCACTGTTTTTACAAGACTCAGATGGACAGCTTATACAAGCACAGCTTAGACACACTCTACTATTTTATATAAGCAGACTTACATGCATGGAATAACACACTTCAATGCACGTTCTGATTTCACACTCTTGATATCTCATAATCCTTAAAAGCTTCCTTTTATACTCAAAAGGCGAATCTCAGTTTCTTCATTGGACAGATGAGATAATGGAAAGTCTTTCCAAAAGGACAAAACACCTTTCTGCACGTTCTGATAAAGTATATTTGTCTTCACATGGCAGAATCTTTGTCTTTTCCTTTTTGTCACTGTTGCATAAGGCTTTAACCAAAAGAGGAATGTCAACTTTGCATCTTTCTTCTTTTGCTAATGCCATTTTGATATAAGAAAAGGTCTGTCACCCTTTTCAGATATCCGTTTGTCTTCATGTAACAGAACAGCGTGGGCAGGCTGTGCAGTTCTGTTTTCCACTTTGTCTTCGACTTGTAAACTAATCTTGTAGCCAAAAACAATACAAGAGGACTTGGAAACATATTCCATAAAGTGTTTAACCTTTTCACAAAGAACAGGTTCTGTTCACAAAGAACAGAACACTTGTAAACTGTCTAAGCTGCTCAAGAGAACAGAGCAGCGTAGACAGTTTATGTCCACCCTGTTCAGCAGACAGAACAGCTTGGACAAACTGCCTTTGTTGCAACGAATGGAACATGGTAAACAGCTTTGGGCTGATATTGCAAATCACTTTTCAGGTTTCAATAAGGCATATAACATGCTTTAAATTATACTTTCAAGTGCATCAACAGGTTTGATTAAAAATCTCCCCCTCAGATATACAGTAGGTTTGACTGAGGACTTTCTGTGCCTAACAATCTCCCCTATTTGCAATAATCAGTTTAAGTTGATTTAATCAATAATCACTATACATTTTTACAATACATCTTGATCAAAAGAAATTACAACATTTAAGTAAAGAAAAGATCAGTCTATGTATACTAATTTTGATTACATAAACAACACATGATTTTGCAGAAGTACAACTAATGTACTAATGTATATTATAACTAATGTAAATAAGAAAAGTTACAACATATGTAACAGGGTACAACTAATGTACAAAAAAGAGTTCAACACTTTGGACTGTTGATTTTGGGAGCTGATAATGGCAAGCCTGTCCAACAGATGGACAACTTCCATTCTTCACCTACCCAGATGGTAGGTGGACTTCACTCAAGTGGTGGGGGTCCTTCAAACATCGTTTCAAGTTCATCCCTTGTTTCCTACAGATTTTGAATTTCAACTCTGAGGATCATAAACTTGGGATCTTGAAGTTCACCTCTCTCATAAAAGCCTCTGAGCTGGTCCTAGATGGCTGCTCTCCACCTGCTTGATTGCCTGAATGAAGTTGCAAGTCTGAAGGCTGCAAGTTGTCTCAGATCCACCTTGTAGAGATCTGATGCTCTTTGAAAGCACTTTTTCTCTGTTAAGGGATCTACAAAAATTGCCCCCAAGTCAGGGTCTTCAATAATTTTGCCTTCTTCAAACTCTACTCCACTGGGCAGGCTGTAGTCAATTCCTTTCATCTCAACAGCATAATCACCTTGTTTAATTAAGATAAGGAGTTCCTCCAGCTCAGAATCCTTTCTTGTCCTCCTGGCCTTTATTTTGGGGTATGTCACAGAGACATCCTCACTTACTTCTTTTGAGATCAGGCCAAGATCTTTCACTCTCTCCATCAGCTTCTTAACATATACCCTGATAGTCTTAGCCATTTCAGACTTAGACTGGCTCAGGGCAACTTCCAGCTCAACCCATTCCATGTACCCCATTTGTGCAACATCAGTGTAGTCATAAGTTTCCAGTTCTGGGCCTGTTGCACCCATTCTGGTTATTTGTAATTTCCACTGTTTGCCTTTTCTTGATGTGGGGACAGCTTTGACAATTGCTTCCTTGGCTAGCCTTCTATCAGCAACATCATGAAACTTTTTCCTTGCCAAGTTGTCAAAGTGGAACTGGGCCCTTGCAGAGGATGCTTGCTTTGGTTTGGTCACAGAGACCAGAGCATCCTTTTCCTGTACACTATCCTTCTCACCAGCTGAATCTCTAGCAGCTTCCAGCAGTTTTCTCTGTACATCCAAAGAAGGCATTTTGGTTTTCCTTGCCTCTTTGAATGCAAGAGATATTGCAGCTTTGGCAGATTCTTCTTCTTTTCTGAGTATTTCCATGGCTTTGAGTTGTTCATCTCTGAGCTCATAGTATTTTTCAAGGGGAACACCCATTTCTTTGGCCCTGGTTTTGTCAAATTTTAGCTCTGATGCTTTCTGGTGGTCAGGATCAACCACTGCTTTTTCTTTTCCTTTAGCTGGTAGTAGTAACAGCTTCAGGAATGTCTTCTTCTTCTTCTTCTTCTTCCTCCAGAATGAGGTGCCTCCTTCTGCTGCTTGGCCTGTCCTCAGAAATGAATTCCTCCCCCTTAGACTGTGCATGGTTTGGAGATTCAGCCTGAGTAGGCTGAGCAGCTTCAAGTAGATGAGAGGCACCATCAGCTGGACTAGTACCTGTTCCAGATGCACCTGCTGTTTGACCAGTAGGTGCTGATTTCTCCTTAGGAGAAGAAGTTTTCTCCCCCTTAGACTTAGACTTAGTCTTAGAGGCAGACAACTTCTCCCCCTTTGAAGGAGATGGACCAGAACCTTCAACAACTGGTCTGCCTGAAGAAACAAATTCAGCAGGCTTTGGAGCAGTTTTGGCAGCAGGCTTGGAACCAACCAGGCTATGCACTAAGAAAGCCAGGTTATCCTTCACCTCTGCAATTTGGGAAAGACATGTTTGAAGAGAAGAGGATTGGGAATCAGCAAGAGAGGTCAGCTTAAGAATATTTTCTCTATCAGAAGCTGTGAACAGCAAACTTTGAAGCTGTGCAAGATGTAACTCAACACATCAGCAAGGTTTGCTGACACAGAATTTGATAGAGAAACGATGAGAGTGTTTAGGTTGGCCAAGGTGGTAGGAAGTGTAGTATTGCAAGTGGTGAGGAGAGTGGACAGCTGTTGGGAGATGGCTGTCATAGAGGACACAGAGTCCTGTTGGTGTGAAAGAATTGAGGAGAGGGAAGTGGAGACACTTTGCAGCTGTGCAGTGAGTGCAAGCAGCTGAGAGGAGGTGTAAGTTTGATGAGTGGATGGAAAGGAATTCTTGAAGATCGAAGAATCCCTTAAGCTGTTCAGACACAGAGTCTGAAATGAGAGAGGGTAGAGAAAACATGGAAGTTTCTAAAGAACCAACTTTGTTGGTCAGCAAGGAAAGCTGATCCTTCAAAGGCAGGTCTTTAGGGGATGGAGGTGTATGGGTGGATTGTTTGGAGTGAGTAGATGGAGATGAAGAGGATGAGGTTGGTGTATGGGGATTTGATGTAGAATGAGAGGGTATTTTGGAAAGAAGCTACATAGCCTGGGCAAAAGTAATGTGGCCTAGCTTGGGGGGATCAATAGGTCCTTCAGCAGTGGCTGTAGCTGCATCATTAGGTGAGGGGGTAGATGTTGGGAGCCTTTCAGATGCTGCTTGTTTTGTAGCACCTTCATTAAGGCCAGTGGTGGTTCCCTCTGCAGTACCTTGGTTTAAAGGTACCTCATCATTGCAAGATGGGAGCAGCCTCACCAAAGGGATGTTCTGTTCCCTGAGGTTCATCTGCTTGAGTGGTTGGTCCTTCAGCAGCTGTTTGGTGTAGAACAACTGCATCATGAGGAAAAGAGATTTGAGGCTGAGCTGATGGTTGGTCTAAGCCAGCAGTGTGGGCACCTCGTGCAGACTCAGGGTGTAGAGAAGTATTAGGTGGGGACAGTGTGGACTCATTATGGAGTAAACAGAACTCCTGTTTTTCAATAATCTCAGCCTGTTGGGAGGCTGGAATAGTTGATGTGGGTGTCTCCATATGTACAACTGGCTCCTGTTGGGAGGAACCAGAGGGTCTAGGCTGACTTAGGGTTGATACAGGGTGGAGTGAAGCAGGCTCCAATTGTGCTGAACCTTCTCCCAAAATAGGACAGCAGGGGTAGCTTCTTTTTCAACTGAACCCTGTTGAGAGGGAACAGAGGGGCTGGTTTGGGCTGTTTTGGTTTTTGGCTTCTTTTTGGCAAGGGATTTTCTTTGGTAGGATTTGAGAGATGAGGTGGGTGATTGTGGAGAGGTGAGAGGTTCAGATTGGACAGGTTTGGAGACTGGGTCAGAAACAGGTGTGTTGGCTTGTTCCATAGTCTCAGGTGCCACAGAGGCACCAGCCACAGAGGCTTCAGGTTCAACAAATGAACCAGGGTGAGGAGCCGGCTCCCCCTCAGCCACAGAGGCTGTGGGTGCAGACTCAGACTGAGCTGTTTTGGCCTTCTTGTGGACAGGCCCAGCTTAAGTTGTGTCCAGGGTCCTTTTAACAAGCTTGGCCCTGGCTTTGGATTTTCTTTTGGGAGCAGCTTTTGGATCCACCCTCACATTAGAGGTTCCTTCCACCAATCCTAACAACCTCCTCATTGGAGTAGATAGAGGAGGCTCATTTGGGAGAACCGGAGTGTAGAAAACTCTATTTCCTATAATAGGAAATGCAACAGTACGAAGTAAAGCTGAGAGTTATACAGATGAAGCAATCCTAACAACCTCCTCATCATGGCTTAGTTGGTCAAAGGAACCAACCTTACTGCTGAAGCACATAACCACTGAGGCAAACAAAAAGCTGTAAGTTGGAGACAAATCCTTCCTGAACAGCGTAGCTCCAACTTTTGGTTCTGCTACACCACAGAAGTGCAGCAGATTCTTCATCTGTTCATCTTCAGACTGTGGCTGATCATATGTTTCAGCCAGAGGGAGTCGAAGAGCTTCCCTGATCAGACAAATGTTGATCTCAATGGTATGAGTCCCATTGAGTATGGTGCCCTTAATGACTTTGGTGTCTGGGTTGTAGGCACAGGTGTACCAAAACTCATACACCATCTCCTGGTACACGGCACCAGGAGTGGCAGTCATGGCATAGTTCAACGGATGAACTTTCAAAAACTCCACCATTTCTTCGTAGCCTTTCCCCACATAGTTTTTGGGGATGGTTAGGTTAGCAAGGTAGTTGGTAGGTTTCGAGGTCAGCATTGTGGTGACTGAAGGATGATTCTGAACATCAGCACCCACAAACACAGGTAGAAAGGGGTTGTTTCTTTGAGCCATTTGGGAAGTAGTGAAAGTAGCAGAAGCACAGGACACTTAGATGATTTTTAGGGTTCTTAGGAGGTTTATGGAAGTAGTGAGGAAGACGAAGATGAAACAGTATGGGTTATTTAAAGGATTTGAATGTGAGTGGGTATGAGAGAGAAACATTTGGGCGGTTGATTTGAAAAGGTCGTTAACGGAAAACGGAACGGTCGTCCATGTCTGACCGTTTGTCAGACCACTTGAGCCCTTTTTAATCACTAATACACGTAAACCCACATTATCCGCAGTAGTTAAGTTAAATAAAAACAAAAATTAAGTAACTTAATTGTGAAGAAAGGTAATTGAAACTGATGGTCTAAGCTGATGGTCATACCTGTGATGAGCAGGGTCATCACAAGCTGTTCATTCTTCAAGTTGTTCCTTCAACCTGTTCAGCTATGTAGGAACAGATTGTGTTCAATAGCTGATCAGGTTACAAGACAGTGTCTTGTATGTCAGATTGAAAGAGTGAGCAGGGTGGAGGTTTGATTATCAGATCAGGCTTGACATACAAATGGTAATTGTCAAAGCTGTTATACGCTCAAGCTGTTTAAGTTTTGCAGAAAATGGCTAATTATAGAACATGCATAACCTATTTTGTCTAAGCTGTTCTGCGAAATTTGAGCAGTGTGAGACATATAATGACTTAGAACATTCTGGGCACATAGTCACTTTTGTTTAACATGCCCAGCTTGCTTACCAGATAGTTAAATCTATTTTCATCAAGAGGTTTTGTGAAAATGTCTGCAAGCTGTTCATCTGTGGAAATAAAACTTAGCTCCACATTACCTTTCTGAATGTGATCCATGATGAAATGATGTCTGACCTCTATATGCTTTGTTCTGGAGTGAAATACTGGATTGTTGGAGATAGCTAGGGCACTTGTATTATCACACAGAATAGGAGTTTTCCTATATACAAGTCCATAGTCTTCAAGCTGATGTTGCATCTACAGAATCTACCCTGTTGGTACACCCTGTGTGACGATAGCAGTCTAAGTGATCGAACATTTTGGTTTAAGTAATATTCAAGGTATTGGGAATTAACTAGTGTTTGATATATATGTTTATGTATGTTTGTCAGTTATTGATTGTGTGTTTGAACTTGATGTAACATATTACAAGAAGTTCAAACATAAAGTTCAAAGATTAATTCAAGCATAAGTAAAAACATAAGTTTCAACACTTAGGTGTTTAAGTGAATTGGTTAGATTCGAATTATATAAGGCTTGGCATTCGAATCTGTGATAGATTCGAATGTAGCCCAAGATTCGAATGAGCCCAGATTCGAGAGTGTCATTGTGGACAAACTCGAATGGGCCTTGGGCCAGATTCGATTTTGGCCCATAGCAGACTCGAATCAGGGTCTATAATTAGGGATAGACTCGAGATATTATTAGACTTTTTGCAGAATTCGTGAGGGATTAAGCATAAAGCGATCTCGAGTTTATCATCAGCGTTAGTGCCGTTTCGGAGAGAATCAGTTCGTAGGATCGTTCGTGTGTCGTTCGTTCAGCCTCTGATAGTCTCCGTGTTTCCGATTAAGAGTTGTTTCCGTCTACCCGTTAACGAGGATTCCGCACTCGTTGACGGTTCCGCGTCTAGATATATCTCGTAGTGGTAGACCTTACATACCCACAGCAGCTTCCAGTAGCAATGTACTCAGCTTCAGCTGTAGAAGTGGAAACTGAGTTCTGCTTCTTGCTACAACAACTGATCAACTTTCCACCAAGGAGTTGACACCCACCTGTTGTGCTTTTCCTATCTAGCCTGCAGCCTGCAAAGTCAGAATATGAATAACCTGTTAGTTCGAGGCTTGAGTCTTTGGGATACCAAAGACCCAAACCTGGTGTACCCTTAAGGTATCTGAAGATTCTTTTCACAGCAACTAGATGTGATTCTTTTGGATCAACTTTGAATCTAGCACACAAACAAGTAGCAAACATAATATCAGGTCTACTAGCAGTTAAATACGGCAAGCTCCCAATCATGCCTCTGTAAGCTGTTACTGAAAGAGGTTTGCCACTGGCATCTGCATCGAATTTTACATTGGTTGCCATTGGGGTTTTAATAGGAGAACTTTGATCAAATTTAAACTTTTTCAATAGATCTAAAGTATACTTCCTTTGATTTATAAAAATTCCAGTTGAGGTTTGTTTAACCTGTAATCCTAAAAAGAAAGTAAGTTCTCCCATCATACTCATTTCATACTTGGATTTCATGAGTAATGAAAAATTCTTGCATAATTGTTCATTAATAGAGCCAAATATTATGTCATCCACATAGATTTGAACAAGCATAATATCACACTTCACCTTCTTTATGAACAGTGTGATATCCACTTTACCTCTTGAATACCCATTGCTCATATGGAAATCAGTATGAGTGTCATACCAGGCTCTAGGGGCTTGTTTTAGACCATAGAGGGCTTTGTCCAACTTATAGACAAAACCTGGCTGATGTTCATCTTCAAAACCTGGAGGCTGCTTGACATAAACTTCCTCTTGCAGCTTCCCATTTAGAAATGCACTCTTCACATCCATTTGAAATACCTTCATGCTCTTATGAGCAGCGTAGGCTAAAAACAAATGAATTGCCTCTAGCCTGGCCACAGGAGCAAATGTTTCATCATAGTCAATGCCTTCCTCCTGTCAATAGCCCTGAGCAACAAGTCTTGCCTTATTTCTAATGACATGACCTTGCTCATCCATCTTGTTCCTGTAAACCCATTTGGTGCCAATTATAGTTTTACCTTTAGGAGCAGGGACCAGCTTCCATACCTTATTTCTCTCAAACTGATTGAGTTCTTCTTGCATGGCAGTGATCCAATTGGCATCTTTAAGTGCTTCATCCATTTTCTTTGGCTCCATGAGAGACACGAAACTAGAAAACATTCAAAAGTTCCCTAAGTTGTCCCATCTTGTTTGTACCCCTTTGTTGATGTCACCAATTATTTGATCATTGGGGTGACACCTGATCCACTTAGGATCAATTTTCAATGAGGATTCTCCTGAGTTCTTTGCATCTTCAACAGGTCCTGTTGAACAGCTTTCAAAGTTTTCAGACACACTGATGTCTTGAGCCTATTCACTTGTTGAGCATGACTCTCCATTGTTGAACACATTAGCAGAGGATCCAGGAAAATCAGCATTGATTGGTTCTGGACATGAAGTTGTAATTAAGTCAGTACACTTATTCAAACAGGGTGTATCAACATAATCATCATCATGTCCATCATGGTTAGCAGGTTCCACTCTGGATGTAGTGGAAGCTTTTGAGTCCTCTTCACTGTTTGAATGCATGAGATCATCAAAGTTGAATTCTACTGAAACTGATTCAGGAATAGCTTTGGTTGAGCATTCCTGGACTCTTCAAAGGTGACATTGGTAGATTCATCTATCACCTTTCTTTTGTTGTTGTACACTCTGTTGGCTTTGGAGATAGCAGAGTATCCAACAAACACACCTTCATCAGCTTTTGGTTCAAACTTTGCCAGTTGGTCCCTTTGATTCAGAATGAAGCAGGGACATCCAAACACATGGAAGTAGCTAATATTTGGCCTCCTCCCTTTGAGCAGCTCTTAGGGAGTCTTGTTGAACCTTTTCAACACTAAGGATCTGTTTTGGGTGAAGCAGGCAGTGTTAACAGCTTCAGCCCAGAATGATGAAGGTAAACCAGATGCACACAACATGGTTCTAGCAGTTTCAATGAGGATTCTGTTTCTCCTTTCAGCAACTCCATTTTGTTGGGGAGTTCTTACTGCTGAAAAGTTTTGTGAGATCCCTTTTTCTTCACAGAAGTCCTCAAGAGTACTGTTTCTGAACTCAGTACCATGATCACTTCTAAGCTGCTTTACTTGAGCAGAGTTCAGCATTTTCATCTTTTTCACAAATCTAATGATTTCTCTAGCAGCCTCTCCTTTGCTCTTCAAGAAGATTACCCATGTAAACCTGGAGAACTCATCAACCATTACTAGAGTGTATCTTCTTCCTCTTAGACTTGGGACATTGACTGGTCCAAACAAGTCCATGTGGATTAAGAAGAGAGGAGTATCAATAGAAAAATTATGCTTGGATTTAAAAGATGATTTTCTCTTCTTACCTTTCTCACAAGCTGTGCAGAGTCTATCCTTAACAAAGGTCATAGAAGGCAAACCTGTTACCAACTCTTTCTTATAGAGTTTGTTGATATTCTTGAAGTTCAGGTGTGACAGCCTTTTGTGCCATAACCAGTTCAGGTCTGCATTGGTTCTTGTGAGAAAGCAGGTTTCAGTTGTGGGATCAGCAGATTTCATGTCCACAACATATACCCCTTTCTTCCGTTGAGCACACAGTACAACTTTGCCTTGAGAATCCAATATGTAACCCAGGTTCTCATCAAAGTTAACCTTGTAGCCAGCATCACACAGTTGACTTATGCTAACAAGGTTATGTTTCAGCCCAACCACATAGGCCACTCTTTTGAACACTGCAGCACCAGCTTTAAGAGTTCCATATCCCTCAGTGGATCCCTGTACATTGTCACCAAATGTGACTTTTGGCCCTTTTTCAGGCCTGAGGTCATTCCGCAGGTCCTTGCAACCTGTCATGTGCCCTGAGCAGCCACTGTCCAAGTACCAAACTTGGGATGGTTGTTTGTCCTGCAGAATGTCATAGGAAAATATTAGTTACTTTTAGGGGAACTCATCACAGTGATGAGTTCTCCTACTTCATCAACATGTGTTGATGGACTAGTGATATCCACATTAATATTTCCTATTTTTCTCATTGACTAAGTTACTTCCAACACTGCTTGTTTTAGCAATGATGGAACTAGCAGAGTCAACAGGCCTCATGTCCTCAGTTTCAGGACAATCTTTGGCCATGTGTGTCTTCTTTCCACATTTATAGCATTTTCTCTTTTTAGCCTTTTTGGAAGAAGAGCTTTCAGAAACACATTCTGAATTATTTCGGTTAATTTTATCAGCAGGTTTAGCAAACTTATTACTATTTTTCGATGAATCAACAGCTTGGGTGGATGACACAATAGCAACAGCTTTGCCCGTTTCTTCTTTCCTCTTTTTGGGAGGACAGATGTCAAAAACAGGAAGCTTGATTGGTTTTTGACCTTCCACAGGTTTGGGAAACTTATTCCTAGATTTCTCAGGCTGAGCAATGGCTCTGCCTTTGCCCTTACTGAGATGTGATTGATGCTGCCTATCAGCATAGTCACTGTTTCTTGTTTTGAAAGACTTATTTTCATTTATAACCAGTTTTCCACTATGATTTGAAAACTTATTTGAAACCACAGAAAGATTTGCTTTCAACATGACACTTACCCTTGTAGGAAGCAGGCTGCTTACCTTTTGAAAACTTATTTTCAAAATGTTTAGCATCAAAAGGATTAACATGTCTCTTACTGTAGGTCCCAAAAGGTTTCCCAAGAGTATAGTTCTAAGATGTAGAGGGGGGTGAATACAACTATTTAAAACTTTACAATCTTTTTCTCAATGTTTGTGTATATTATTAACAAGTGTTAATTACAAACAAGCTTGAATGCGGAAAGGTTCAAGCTGAGATGACAGATACAACCGTTGTTCAGCTAATCTAAGACACACTCAGACTAGACACAATGATTATGCTCACTTAGATGCACTCACTGTTTTTACAAGACTCAGACGGACAGCTTATACAAGAACAGCTTAGACTCACTCTACTGTTTTATATAAGCAGACTTGCATGCATGGAATAACACACTTCAATGCACGTTCTGATTTCACACTCTTGATATCTCATAATCCTTGGAAGCTTCCTTTTATACTCAAAAGGTGAATCTCAGTGAAGCTTCTTCATTGGACAGATGAGATAGTGGAGAGTCTTTCCAAAAGGACAAAACACCTTTCTGCACGTTCTGATAAAGTATCTTTGTCTTCACATGGCAGAATCTTTGTCTTTTACACTCATGACACAATGATTATGCTCACTTAGATGCACTCACTGTTTTTACAAGACTCAGATGGACAGCTTATACAAGAACAGCATAGACTCACTCTACTGTTTTATATAAGCAGACTTGCATACATGGAATAACACACTTCAATGCACGTTCTGATTTCACACTCTTGATATCTCATAATCCTTGGAAGCTTCCTTTTATACTCAAAAGGTGAATCTCAGTGAAGCTTCTTCATTGGACAGATGAGATAGTGGAGAGTCTTTCCAAAAGGACAAAACACCTTTCTGCACGTTTTGATAAAGTATCTTTGTCTTCACATGGCAGAATCTTTGTCTTTTCCTTTTTGTCACTGTTGCATAAGGCTTTAACTAAAAGAGGAATGTAAACTTTGCATCTTTCTTCTTTTGTTAATGCCATTTTGATATAAGAAAAGGTCTGTCACCCTTTTCAAATATCTATTTGTCTTCATGTAATCAGAACAGTGTGGGCAGGCTGTGCAGTTCTGTTTTCCCCTTTGTCTTCTACTTGTAAACTGATCTTGTAGCCAAAGACAATACATGAGGACTTGGAAACATATTCCATAAAGTGTTTAACCTGTTCACAAAGAGCAGGTTTTGTTCACAAAGAACAAAACACTTGTAAACTGCCCAAGATGCTCAAGAGAACAGAGCAGCGTAGACAATTTAGGTCCAGCCTATTCAGCAGACAGAAAAGCTTGGACAAACTGCCTTTTTTGCAACGAATGCAACATGGTAAACAGCTTTGGGCTGATTTTGCAAATCACTTTCAGGTTTCAATAAGGCATATAACAGGCCTTAAATTCAACCTTCAAGAGCATCAACAGCTTTGATTAAAAATCTCCCCCTCGGATATACAGCAGGTTTGACTGAGGCCTTTTTGTGCCTAACAATCTCCACCTATTTGCAATAATCAGTCTAAGCTGATTTAATCAATAATCACTATACATTTTTACAATACATCTTGCTGAAAAAGAAATTACAACATTTAAGTAAAGTAAAAGATCAGTTTATCTATACTGATTTTTATTACATAAACAACACATGCTTTTTACAGAAGTACAACTAATGTACTAATGTATATTACAACTAATGTAAATAAGAAAAGTTACAACATATGTAACAGGGTACAACTAATGTACAAAAAAAATGTTCAACACTTTGGACTGTTGATCTTGGGAGCAGGTAACGGCAAGCCTGTCCAATAGATGGACAGCTTCCATTCTTCACCTACCCTGATGGTAGATGGACTTCACTCCAGTGGTGGTGGTCCTTCAAACATCTTTTCAAGCTCATCCCTTGTTTCTTCCAGATCTTGTATTTCAACTCTGAGTATCATAAACTTAGGATCTTGAAGTTCACCTCTCTCATAAAAGCCTCTGAGCTGGTCCCAGATGGCTGCTCTACACCTGCATGATTGCCTGAATGAAGATGCAAGTCTGAAGGCTGCAAGCTGTCTCAGATCCACCTTGTAGAGATCTGATGCTCTTTGAAAGCACTTTTTCTGTGTTAAGGGATCTATAAAAAATGCCCCTAACTCAGGTTCTTCAATGATTTTGCCTTCTTCAAACTCTACTCCACTGGGCAGGCTGTAGTCAATTCCTTTCATCTCAACAGCATAATCACCTTGCTCTATTAAGATGAGGAGTTCCTCCAGCTCAGAATCTTTTCTGGTCCTCCTGGCCTTTATTTTGGGGTAGGTCACAGAGACACCCTCACTTACATATGCTTTGACGGTCTTAGCCGTTTCTAACTTAGACTGGCTCAGGGCAACTACCAGCTCAACCCATTCCCTGTACCCCATCTGTGCAACATCAGTGTAGTCATAAGTTTCCAGTTCTGGGCCTGTTCCACCGATTCTGGTAATTTTCAATTTCCACTGTTTGCCTTTTCTTGATGTGGGGACAGCTTTGACAATTGCTTCCTTGGCAAGCCTTCTATCAGTAACATCATGAAACTTTTTCCTTGCCAGGTTGTCAAAATGGAATTGGGCTCTTGCAGAGGATGCTTGCTTTGGTTTGGTCACAGAGACCAGAGCACCCTTTTCCTGTACACTTTCCTTCTCACCAGCTGATTCTCTGGCAGCTTCCAGCAATTTTCTCTATACATCCAAAGAAGGCACTTTGGTTTTGCTTGCCTCTTTGAATGCAATAGATAAGGCAACTTTGGCAGATTCTTCTTCTTCTCTGAGAACGTCCAGGGCTTTGAGCTGTTCATCTCTGAGCTCATAGTATTTCTCAAGAGGAACACCCATTTCTTTGGCCCTGGCTTTGTCAAATTTATGCTCTGCTACTTTCTGGTGGTCAGGATCAACCACTGCTTTTTCTTTTCCTTTAGTTGTTGTTGTAGTGACAGCTTCAGGAGTATCTTCTTCTTCTTCCTCTAGTATGAGGTGCCTCCTTCTGCTGCTTGGCCTGTCCTCAGAGATGAATTCCTCCCCCTTAGACTGTGCAGGGTTTGGAGATTCAGCCTGAGTAAGCTGACCAGCTTCAAGTAGATGAGAGGCACCCTCAGCTGGACCAGTACCTGTTTCAAATGCACCTGCTGTTTGACCAGTAGGAGCTGATGTTTCCTTAGGAGAAGAAGTTTTCTCCCCATTAGACTAAGTCTTAGAGGCAGACAACTTCTCCCCCTTTGAAGGAGATGGACCAGCACCTTCAACAACCGGTCTGCCTGAAGAAACAAATTCAGCAGGCTTTGAAGCAGTTTTGGCAGCAGGCTTGGAACCAACTAGGCTATGCACTAAGAAAGCCAGTTTATCCTTCACCTCTGCAATTTGGGAAAGACAGGTTTGAAGAGAAGAGGATTGGGAATCAGAAAGAGTGGTCAGCTTAAGAAGGTTTTCCCTATCAGAAGCTGTGAACAGCAAACTTTAGAGTTGTGCAAGATGTAACTCAAGAGAGTCCAGCACATCAGCAAAGTTTGCTGACACAGAGTTTGATAGAGAAACAATGAGAGTGTTTAGGCTGGCCAAGGTGGTGGGAAGTGTATTATTGCAAGTGGTGAGGAGAGTGGACAGCTGTTGGGAAATGGCTGTCATAGAGGACACAGAGTCCTGTTGGTTGGAAAGAATTGAGGAGAGGGAAGTGGAGACATTTTGCAGCTGTGCAGTGAGTGCAAGCAGTTATGAGGAGGTGTCAGGTTGAGGAGTGGAGGGAAAGGAATTCTTGAACACATCAAAGAATCCTTTAAGCTGTTTAGACACAGAGTCTGAAATGAGAGAGGGTAGAGAAGACATGGAAGTTTCTAAAGAACCAACTTTGTTGGTCAGCAGGGAAAGCTGATCCTTCAAAGGCAGGTATTTAAAGAATGGAGGTCTATGGGTGGATTGTTTGGAGTGAGTAGATGGAGATGAAGAGGATGAGGCTAGTGTAGCCCAGTTTGGAAGGATCAATGGGTCCTTTAGCAGTAGCTGTAGCTGCATCATCAGGAGAGTGGCTAGAGGATGGTAGCCTTTCATACACTGCTTGGTTTGTAGCACCTTAATTAAGGCCAGTGGTGGTTCCCTCTGCAGTACCTTGGTTTAAAGGTACCTCATCATTGGGAGACGGGATTTGCATTTCAACATCAGCAGTGGTGAAACCTACTGATGGAGTTTGCAGAATGGGAGTAGACTCAACAAAGGGATGTTCTATTCCCACAGGTTCATCAGCTTGAGTGGTTGGTCCTTCAGCAGCTGTTTGGTGTAGAACAGCTGCATCATGAGGAACAGAAGATTGAGGCTGAGCTGCTGGTTGGTCTAAGCCAGCAGTGTGGACACCTCGTGCAGACTCAGGGTGTAGAGAAGTATGAGGTGGGGACAGGGTGGACTCAGTATGAAGTGGAGAGAACTCCTGTCTTTCAATATTCACAGCCTATTGGGAGGCTGGAATAGTTGATGTGGCTGTCTCCATTTATACAACTGGCTCCTGTTGGGAGGAACCAGAGGGTCTAGGCTGACTTCGGGTTGACACAGGGTGGAGTGAAGCAGGCTCCAATTGTGCTAAACCTTCTCCCAAAATAGGAGAGGCAGCACGGGTAGCTTCTTTTTCAATTGAACCCTGTTGAGAGGGAACAGAGGGGCTAGTTTGGGTTGTTTTTGTTTTCGGTTTCTTTTTGCTAAGGGTTTTTCTTTGGTAGGATTTGAGAGATGAGGTGGGTAATTGTATAGAGGTGAGAGGTGCAGACTGGACAGGTTTGGAGACTGGGTCAGAAACAGGTGGGTTGCCCTGTTTCATAGTCTCAGGTGCCACAGAGGCACCAGCCACAGAAGCTTCAGGTCCAACAAATGAACCAGGGTGAGGAGCCTGCTCTCTATCAGCCACAGAGGCTGTGGGTGCAGACTTAGACTGAGCTGTTTTGGCCTTCTTGTGGACAGGCTCAGCTTCAGTTGTTGCCACGGTCATTTTAACAAGCTTGGCCCTGGCTTTGGATTTTCTTCTGGGGAGCAGCTTCTGGATCCACCCTCACATCAGAGGGCCCTTCCACCAATCCTAGCAGCCTCTTCATTGGAGTAGAGAGAGAAGGCTCGTTTGGGAGAACCGGAGTATAGAAAACTCTATTTCCTATAACAGGAAAAACAGCAGTACTGAGTAAAGGCTGAGAGTTATACAAGTGCTTACCACAAACATGTTTGAAAATGAGGCTCAGAAATCTGGGGTAATGACAGCAGCTGGACGTGTCTCCTGCTGCACCAGATTCCTCAGATTCATGAAAATCCATCTGGCCATGTTGATAGTAGTCCCATCCACCAACTGTAGGACTATAGGAATGTCATCACGGCTGAGTTGTCAATGGAACCAACCTTACTGCTGAAGCACATAACCACTGAGGCAAACAAAAAGCTGTAAGTAGGAGACAAATCCTTTCTGAACAGCGTAGCTCCAACTTTTGGTTCTGCTACACCACAGAAGTGCAGCAGATTCTTCATCTGTTCATCTTCAGCCTGTGGCTGACCATATGTTTCAGCCACAAGGAGTCTAAGAGCTTCCCTGATCAAACGAATGTTGATCTCAATGGTCTGAGTCCCATTGAGTATAGTGCGCTTAATGACTTTGGTGTCTGGGTTGTAGGCACAGGTGTACCAAAACTCATACACCATCTCCTGGTACAGGACACCAGGAGTGGCCGTCATGGCATAGTTCAACGGATGAACTTTCAAAAACTCCACCATTTCTTCATAGCCTTTCCCCACATAGTTCTTGTGGATGGTTAGGTTAGCAAGGTAGTTGGTAGGTTTCAAGGTCAGCATTGTGGTGACTGATGGATGTTTCTGAACATCAGCACCCACAATCACTGGTAGAAAGGGGTTGTTTCTTTGAGCCATTTGGGAAGTAGTGAAAGGAGCAGAAGCACAGGACACTTAGTCGATTTTTAGGGTTCTTAGGAGGTTTATGGAAGTAGTGAGGAAGACGAAGATGAAACAGTATGGGTTATTTAAAGGATTTGAATGTGAGTGGGTATGAGAGAGAAACATTTGGGCGGTTGATTTGAAAAGGTCGTTAACGGAAAATGGAACGGTTGTCTATGTCAGACCGTTTGTCAGACCACTTGAGCCCTTTTTAATCACTAACACACGAAACCCACATTATCCGCGGTAATTAAGTTAAATAAAAACAAAATTTAAGTAACTTAATTGTGAATAAAGGTAATTAAACTGATGGTCTAAGTTGATGGTCAAACCTGTGATGAGCAGGGTCATCACAAGCTGTTCTCTCTTCAAGCTGTTCCTTCAACCTGTTCAGTTATGTGACAACAGGTTGTGTTCAATAGCTGAACAGGTTACAAGACAATGTCTTGTATGACAGATTGAAAGAGTGAGCAGGGTGGAGGTTTTATCATCAGATCAGGCTTGACATATAAACTATTATTGTCAAACCTGTTATATGCTCAAGCTGCTCAAGTTTTACAGAAAGCGGCTAAGTATAAAACATGCATAGCCTGTTCTGTCAAAGCTGTTTTGTGAAATTTGAGCAGGGTGAGACATATAATGACTTAGAACATTTTTGGACACTTAGTCACTTGTGTCTAACATGCCCAACTTTCTTACCAGATAGTTAAATCTGTTTTCATCAAGAGGTTCGGTGAAAACGTCTGCAAGTTGTTCATCTGAGGAAATAAAACTTACCTCCACATAACCTTTCTGAATGTGATCCCTGATGAAGTGATGTCTGACCTCTATATGCTTTGTTCTGGAGTGAAACACTGGATTGTTGGAGATAGCTATGGCACTTGTATTATCACATAGAATAGGAGTTTTCCTATATACAAGTCCATAGTCTTCAAGCTGATGCTACATCCACAGAATCTGCCCACAGCAGCTTCCAGCAGCAATATACTCGGCTTCAGCAGTAGAAGTAGAAACTGAGTTCTGCTTCTTGCTACACCAACTGATCAACTTTCCACTAAGGAGTTGACATCCACCTGTTGTGCTTTTCCTATCTAACCTGCAGCATGCAAAGTCAGAATCTGAATAACCTGGTAGTTCTAGGCTTGAGTCTTTGGGATACCAAAGACCCAAAGCTGGTGTACCCTTAAGGTATCTGAAGATTCTTTTCACAGCAGCTAGATGTGATTCTTTTGGATCAGCTTGGAATCTAGCACATAAACAGGTAGCAAACATAATATCAGGTCTACTAGCGGTTAAATACAGCAAGCTCCCAATCATGCCTCTGTAAGCTGTTACTGAAACAGCTTTGCCACAGGCATCTGCATCCAATTCTACATTGGTTGCCATTGGGGTTTTAATAGGAGAACTTTGGTCAAATTTAAACTTTTTCAATAGATCTAAAGTATACTTTCTTTGATTTATAAAAAAATTCCAGTTGAGGTTTGTTTAACCTGTAATCCTAAAAAGAAAGTAAGTTCTCCCATCATACTCATTTCATACTTGGATTTCATGAGTAATGAAAAATTCTTGCATAATTGTTCATTAATAGAGCCAAATATTATGTCATCCACATAGATTCGAACAAGCATAATATCAGACTTCACCTTCTTTATGAACAGTGTGGTATCCACTTTACCTCTTGAATACCCATTGCTCATAAGGAAATCAGTAAGAGTGTCATACCAGGCTGTAGGTGCTTGTTTTAGACCATAGAGGGCTTTGTCCAACTTATAGACAAACCCTGGATGATGTTCATTCTCAAAACCTGGAGGCTGCTTGACATAAACTTCCTCTTGCAGCTTCCCATTTAGAAATGCACTCTTCACATCCATTTGAATTACCTTCATGCTCTTATGAGCAGCGTAGGCTAAAAACAAACGAATTGCCTCTATCCTGGCCACAGGAGCAAATGTTTCATCATAGTCAATTCCTTCCTCCTGTCTATAGCCCTGAGCAACAAGTCTTGCCTTATTCCTAATGACATGACCTTGCTCATCCATCTTGTTCCTGTAAACCCATTTGGTGCCAATTATAGTTTTACCTTTAGGAGCAGGGACCAGCTTCCAAACCTTGTTTCTCTCAAACTGATTGAGTTCTTCTTGCATGGAAGTGATCCAATTGGCATCTTTAAGTGCTTCATCCACTTTCTTTGGCTCCATGAGGGACACAAAGCTAGAGAACATACAGAAGTTCCCTAAGCTGTCCCATCTTGTTTGCACCCCTTTTTTGATGTCACCAATTATTTGATCATTGGGGTGACACCTGATCCACTTAGGATCATTTTTAATGAGGATTCTCCTGAGTTGCTTGCATCTTCAACAGGTCCTGTTGAACAGATTTCAAGATTTTCAGACACACTGATGTCTTGAGCCTGTTCACTTGTTGAGCATGACTCTCCATTGTTGAACACATCAGCGGAGGATCCAAGAAAATCAGCATTGATTGGTTCAGGAAATGAAGTTGTAATTAAGTCAGTACACTTATTCACATGGGGTGTATCAACATAATCATCATCATGTCCATCATGGTTAGCAGGTTCCACTCTGGGTGTAGTGGAAGCTTTTGAGTCCTCTTCACTGTTTGAATGCATGAGATCATCAAAGTTGAATTCTTCTGAAACTGATTCAGGAACAGCTTTGGTGGAGGCATTCCTGGACTCTTCAAAGGTGACATTGATAGATTCATCTATCACCTTTCTTTTGTTGTTGTACACTCTGTAGGCTTTGGAGATAGCAGAGTATCCAACAAACACACCTTCATCAGCTTTTGGTTCAAACTTTGCCAGTTGGTCCCTTTGATTCAGAATAAAACACGGACATCCAAACACATGGAAGTAGCTAATATTTGGCCTTCTCCCTTTGAGCAGCTCATAGGGAGTCTTGTTGAACCTTTTCACCACTAAGGATCTGTTGTGGGTGAAGCAGGCAGTGTTGACAGCTTCAGCCCAGAATGATGAAGGTAAACCAGATGCACACAGCATGGTTCTAGCAGCTTCAATAAGGGTTCTATTTCTTCTTTCAGCAACTCCATTTTGTTGTGGAGTTCTTACTGCTGAAAAGTTTTGTGAGATCCCTTTTTCTTCACAGAAGTCTTCAAGAGTACTGTTTCTAAACTCAGTACCATGATCACTTCTAAGCTGCTTCACTTGAGCAGAGTTCAGCATTTCCATCTTTTTGACAAATCCACTGATTTCTCTAGCAGCATCTCCTTTTCTCTTTAAGAAGATTACCCATGTAAACCTGGAGAACTCATCAACCATTACTAGAGTGTATCTTCTTCCTCCTAGACTTGGGACATTGACTGGTCCAAACAAGTCCATGTGGATTAAGAAGAGAGGAGTATCAATAGAAAAATTATGCTTGGATTTAAAAGATGATTTCCTCTGCTTGCCTTTCTCACAAGTTGTGCAGAGTCTATCCTTAATACAGGTCATAGAAGGCAAACCTGTTACCAACTCTTTCTTACAGAGTTTGTTGATATTCTTGAAGTTCAGGTGTGACAGCCTTTTGCGCCATAGCCAGTCTAGGTCTGCATTTGTTCTTGTGAGAAAGCAGGTTTCAGTTGTGGGATCAGCTGATTTCATGTCCACAACATATACACCTTTCTTTCGTTGAGCACACAACACAACTTTGCCTTGGGGATCCAATATCTAACCCAGGTGCTCATCAAAGTTAACCTTGTACCCAGCATCACACAGTTGACTTATGCTAACAAGGTTATGTTTCATCCCAACCACATAGGCTACTCTTTTGAACACTGCAGCACCAGCTTTAAGAGTTCCATATCCCTCAGTGGATCCCTGTACATTGTCACCAAAGGTGACTTTTGGCCTTTTTTCAGGCCTTAGATCATTCAGCAGGTCCTTGCAACCTGTAATGTGCCCTGAGCAGCCACTGTCCAAGTACCAAACCTGGGATGGTTGTTTGTCCTGCAGAATGTCATAGGAAAATATTAGTAACATTTAGGGGAACTAATCACAGAGATGAGTTCCCCTACTTCATCAACATTTGTTGATAGGCTAGTAATATCCACATTCATATTTCCTATTTGAATGGTATCAGTTTGGATACCACTCTCATTGACTAAGTTACTTCCAACACTACTTGTTTAAGCAATGATGGAACTAGCAGAGTCAACAGGCCTTATGTCCTCAGTTTCAGGACAGTCTTTGGCCATGTGTGTCTTCTTCCCACATTTATAGCATTCTCTCTTTTTAACCTTTTTGGAAGAAGAGCTTTCAGAAACACATTCTGAATTAATTCTGTTGATTTTATCAGTAGGTTTAGCAAACTTACTACTATTTTTCGATGAATCAATAGTTTGGGTGGATGGCACAATAGCAACAGCTTTGCCTGTTTCTTCTTTCCTCTTTTTGGGAGGACAGATGTCAAAAACAGGAAGCTTGATTGGTTTTTGACCTTCCACAGGTTTGGGAAACTTATTCCCAGATTTCTCAGGCTGAGCAATGGCTTTGCCTTTGCCCTTACAGAGATGTGATTGATGCTGCCTATCAACATAATCACTGTTTCTGGTTTTGAAAGACTTATTTTCATTTATAACCAGTTTTCCACTATGATTTGAAAACTTATTTGAAACCACAGCAGATTTGCTTTCAACATGAGACTTACCCCTGTTGAAAGTAGGCTGCTTACCTCTTGAAAACTTATTTTCAAAATGTTTAGCATCAAAAGGATTGACATGTTTCTTACCATCAGCTTTGGATCCAGAGCCTGTTTTGTCAACAGGTTTGGTGTCCACTGCTGCAGCTTGGGCATGTTTTCCTTTCCTTTACTTGTGTGAATCAGTAGAGCACTTAGCAGGCTGATTTGATGGAGAACACATTCCATCATCAGCTTTTGGGCCTTTTTCACACAAGCTATCAGTATTTTGAGGCCTGACAAACCTGTTTGTTGAGACCAGCTTTCCATTAACTTTCTGGATGAAAGTACTGGGAAGCTCACCAAGAGTGGATAAGTCATCTTTCAGATTATTGATCTCAACAATAGAAGCTGTTGTGTCAAGATCCCCTCCAAGATAGGCTTGGATTTGTGCAGGGATCTGATGACTTATGCAATGGCTGACTTTTTGTGCTGATTGGCACCAAGAGTCAACTATCTTTTGAAGCTTTGCATGTTTTACATTTGTTTCTCTCTTTTCTTCCAGTAAAATGGAGTTGATGTGTTTTAGTTCATCAAGCTTAGTTTCCAACTTATGGAAATTGTCCAGTTTACATAAGGCTTTAACCAAAAGAGGAATGTCAACTTTACATCTTTCTTCTTTTGTTAATGCCATTTTGATATAAGAAATGGTCTGTCACCCTTTTCAAATATCCGTTTGTCTTCATGTAATCAGAACAGCGTGGGCAGGCTGTGCAGTTCTGTTTTCCACTTTGTCTTCGACTTGTTAACTGATCTTGTAGCCAAAAACAATACATGAGGACTTGGAAACATATTCCATAAAGTGTTTAACATGTTCACAAAGAACAGGTTCTGTTCACAAAGAACAGGTTCTATTCACAAAGAACAGAACACTTGTATGCCCAAGCTGCCCAAGAGAACAGAGCAGCGTAGACAGTTTATGTCCAGTCTGTTCAGCAGACAGAACAGCTTGGACAAACTGCCTTTGTTGCAACGAATGCAACATGGTAAACAGCTTTGGGCTGATTTTGCAAATCACTTTCAGGTTTCAATAAGGCATATAACAGGCCTTAAATTCAACCTTCAAGAGCATCAACAGGTTTGATTAAAAATCTCCCCCTCAGATATACAGCAGATTTGACTGAGGCCTTTTTGTGCCTAACACTTACCATCAGCTTTGGACCCAGAGCCCGTTGAGGTTTAGTGTCCACGGCTGCAGTTTGAGTATGTTTTCCTTTCTTTTTCTTGTGTGAATCAGCATAGCACTTAGCAGGCTGATTTGATAGAGAACACATTCCATCATCAGCTTTTGGGCCTTTTTCACACAAGCTGTTAGTATTTTGAGGCCTAACAAACTTTTTTGTTGAGACCAACTTTCCATTAACTTTCTGGATGAAAGTATTGGGAAGCTCACCAAGAGTGGATAAGTCATCTTTCAGATTATTAATCTCAACAATAGAAGCTGCTTTAACAAGATCCCCTCCAAGATAGGCTTGGATTTGTGCAGGGATCTGCTGACTTATGCAATGGCTGACTTTTTGTGTAGATTGGCACCAAAAGTCAACTATCTTTTGAAGCTTTGCATGTTTTACATCTGTTTCTCTCTTTTCTTCCAGTAAAACAGAGTTGTTGTGTTTTAGTTCATCAAGCTCAGTTTCCAATTTATGGAAGTTGTCCAGTTTACTAGTTTTAATTTCAAGATCAGTTTTAAGCTTAGAGATTTCAGATAGTAAAACATTATGCTTCTCAACAGCAGCTTTTAAATCAACTAGCATATATTCAAACATTTTTACTTTTTCATCAGAACTGTATGCCATAAAATTTTATACCTTGTACATCATTGTAGGGTTCCAGTTCTCCAACTGCTGAAGACTTCAGCTTCAGCCAAGTCCTGTTTGAAATTGCTAGTTGATGGGACATCAGTATTGGCCATCAGACAATTGTTGTCTTCTTCATCTGAGGATGAATCAGACTCCTCCCAGTCACATGTCTCTGCCATTAGTCCCTTTTGATTGTTGGAAGTCACTGCGTTTTCTAACTTTTTCAGCTTAGCCATGGCCATAAGGTACTTAACCCTATAGCCATCGTCCCTGTTAGTCTTGTATGGTTTGGAAGACTGTCCAACAGCTTTTGACACACAGTCAGCAGCTATATGGCCAGTTTTGCCACATTTGAAGCACTCAGCTTTAGATTTATCAAATGCCTTCTTCTTGACAGCATTTGAGTTCCCCTGCAGCATATATCTTCCAAACCTCTTCTTGTTGAACCTTTTGACAAGCATTGCTATCATCTTCTCATCATCAAGCTCAGCAAGATCTGCATTGTCTTCCTCATCATACATTTCCTCTCTTTCATCATCATCCTGTTGATCAGGTTGTGTGAACACATCACATACCTGCCCAACAGGTTGTCTCACGCTGGCCACTAAGGCAGCACCTCTCTTGGACATTTCCAAGGCATTTCTCTTCTGTTGCCTTGACTGCTCATCATTTAGTAAGGATCCATATAAGTTTACAAGATCCATACCTTTGATGGTACCTGAATTTCCCAAGATGGTAGAAAAGTAGTTCCACTCTTCAGGCAAGATGTCCAAGAACTTGTTCACCAGGGTCAGGCTGTCCTTTGTGATCCCAACAGCTTTGAGATCATTAACAAGAGCAGTAAACCTGGTGTAGGTTTTTGTGAGTGTCTCCTTTGGTTTTGCAAAGAAGAGTTCATACTGTCTAACAAGATTGTTAATCCTGTTGTCCAGTGTGATTGTGGGTCCATCATAGACGGTACACAAAGTATCTCACATCTCCTTTGCAGTCTTCATCTTCTCAACCTGTTTGAACACATCAACCAGGTTATTCCTGGGTTTTGCATCCGGAGCAACCAGTCTTTCGTCTTCATCAGACCATTGAGCTTTAGCCTTCTCAAAGGTTCTGATTTCAGGGGCAGCTCCTTCAACAGCAGGAGTTATGGTAGTAACAGAGGTTGGCACATAGGGACCTTCCATTACTATCTCTGGTAGTTGTACATCCAGATTCTCTATGTCCACCCTTTTCAGCAGACAGAACAGCTTGGACAAACTGCCTTTGTTGCAACGAATGCAACATGGTAAACAGCTTTGGGCTGATATTGCAAATCACTTTTCAGGTTTCAATAAGGCATATAACAGGCCTTAAATTATACCTTCAAGTGCATCAATAGGTTTGATTAAAACTCTCCCCCTCAGATGTACATCAGGTTTGACTGAGGCCTTTTTGTGCCTAACAGATGGCCTTATCTTGTTCTTTTGGATTGCCTTCTGTGTTAGATGGCATCTTTCCTTTCTCTCTTTCGGCCAATAGTTGCGCAATTTGTCCCACTTGTTTCTCCAAATTTTGAATTGAAGCTTGTTGGTTGCGATCTATATCCTCAAGAGTTGGCTTTGCCTCGGGTGGTGGAATATTTGGATATATTGGGGGTTGAGATGATTGAACGTGTGCCCTTTGTTGATATTGAGCTGTGCTTGGGTGACGGGGTTGTTAAGGTGCATTCCTAGGATTGGATGAACTTGCACCTTCAAAACCGGGTGGAATGTGTGGTGGATCATTGCGTTGACGCCATCGGAAGTTTGGATGGTTTCTATTATCGGCATTGGGATTATAGTATGCTTGAGGGGGTAGTTGAAATGCAAGCTTCCCTCTTGGATTATCATACCTATCTCCATGTAAATATAATACATCCTCCTCCAATGTGTCTTCAATCTTATCTTCTTCACAATTCTTTGCCGAATGACCTCCTCCACATATTTGACAAACCTCTTGAATAGCATTACTTGTTGATTGTCTAGTGAGGAGTTTCATCCGTGATGGACAATCGAGTGCAGTGTGAGGTACCCACACAAATTTGACATACTTGTCTTGCTTGACTTGATGGACCTTGCAAAAGAGTTAATTGTTTGCTCATTCTCGCCATCTCGTCTTTCATTGAAGTAACATCATCACTTTGTTTCACAGGACCCCGAAGTAATCTATGTCATGATGAATGTCATTCTTGAGAATTGGTGGCGGCTTTCTCTATTGCTCTATATGCATCCTCGGGCACATTATCCAAAACACAGCCGCCTGCTTTCAAGTCTAAGACTTCCCGAGTTGTATCTGTTAATCCCGTGTAGAATTGATACACTTTAGCATAAGTGTCCATGCCATGGTGTGGACACTTCCTTAACAATCCTTTAAATCTTTTCCAAGCTTCAAATATGGATTCTCCACTTTCCTGCACAAAGTTATGAATATCATTAAGAAAATGGGCAGTTTTAGAAGGTGGAAAATAACGCATTAAAAATCTATCAACAAGCTCCTCCCATGTGCCAATTGATTGGGGAGTGAGTGAATTGAACCATGTTTGTGCGGCACCATGCAATGTATAGGGAAATAAACGCAAATGTAAAGATGCTACAGCAGTTTCTCGACTCTTTATGATATCACAGATATCTATGAATTGAGTGAGATGTGCATTGGGGTCATCCGACTCAAGGCCGTCAAATGGACACATTTGACTCAGATATTGCAGATGTTGAGTCTTGATTTCATAATTTGCTCCTGGGGCATTTTCTCGAATGATAGCCGATCCCGTGCCGGCGTTCGTTGGCTTAGCTCGCTCCCGCATCGTACGTCTATCTGGAGCTGCCATGTTTGTAACAACTTGAGGTTCAGTCTTTGGTTCTGAATTTTCAATGTTATGAACCACTATTATCGGTGAACCGTCAATTGGGGTGCTCGGTGCTCCTTGCTCGTTATCCACGTCTGAATCTTTCTGTTGTTTGTTTCATTTGCGAATTAATCTTTCCAGATCTGACAATGGTTCAGTAAGATCCGAGAAGAGATTCATGTTCATAAACGCTCATAACAACACAAACAAACACGATTACGTAGATCTGAACAAGTCTAAAGAATAAATTAAATTTAAGACAATGTAATAACTTTTTGGGAATAAATTCCCAAAAAGGGTCACTAATCAAAAACATCAACTATTTCAAATGTCACCGTCTAGTCCCCGGCAATGGCGCCAAAAACTTGATGTGCCGCTAGCACACCTTTTTGTTTTAATAAAAATGGGAAATAACTAAGCTAAACTAGCGGACAAATAGGCAAGTATCACCTATCGTTTACTAATATAGTTTAGGTAAGTCCGGATATCGAACACATGGACAGAGATGAAATAAGAAAAACAGATGATAGCTAAAGATTAGTTAAAAATCGAATTGGTGTTTAAAAATGATTTGAACCGAAATTTCCACAACTTAATTAACACACAATGAAATTTATCACTGAAAAAAAACTTATATCAAAAGGTGTAATCATTTGTAATCTTGTCCTCTAAACATTGGATAATGACAATAAGCATAAGGGTAGAATGAATATAACAAGGATTAAATATTATTCATATAAAGATCACTCAATAAAATGAATAACTATTAATCCTAGAATTAATTTTAAATGTGTAAAGATCACTCAACCACACATTTATCAAAAATTCATTTAGCAAGCAATAATCATAACATTATCAAGATCACTCAAATATAATGTTATAACCTCAAAAGATAAGTTAACTAAAATATGTAGATCACTCAATCATATTAAAGTTAAATATTCGAATAGTATCAACTCACTTGCAAATATGATTTAATCATGAAAATAATCGAATATAACGATCTCAAGTGGTTTATAATTAGACTCACATCCAAATCACAAACCTTAATATAATGTTTGATCAAAATAATGAATGAAATCCCTTTTTGAATCTCACAATATCAAAACTACCAACAAAGTAATTTGTTAATAATGAATGACTAAATATTGACTCACATCACATAAATATATCATCCAAGATCATACATTCATCATTTATCTCAAACATTATATCAAAATCTATTTCATGAAAAGATCAACGGTAAATATATTCATTCTAACCACGAAAAATAACATCATCCAATGATTAGGGTTTTTAACCCCAAATGATTACAACAAAACACTACTCCATATTGTGGAGCAAAATCATCAAGAACACAACGAAAATCACACGTTTACACATAATCAAAAGATTAGGAAATGAGTAAACTCCCCAAATGATGATTCTTGATGTAGTAATGTTGTTCCCTCTTGATGAAGCCTTTGAAATCAGCCACAAGCTTCCTTTTCTTCTCAAAAACGAGCAGAGCAAAGTGGTGAAAAAGCGATGAAAAGTTCGTCTCCCCTTGCTGAAAAGAAAGTGAAAAGTTTATACATCTGCTGTCGACTCGGCGAGTCGCCCTGATCGACTCGGCGAGTCGATTACTTGTCGAATGTCCATTGGACCGCCAGTAACAACCAGCACGTACAATCAATAGCCCACTCGGCGAGTCGGCCATATGACTCGGCGAGTTAAAACTTTCTGAAATCTGGAATTATTGAAATTATGGTCGACTCGGCGAGTGGGTGATGTGACTCGGCGAGTCGAATTCTGCTGTAGCCCAAATCTTCATCTTTTCAAGAATAAAGGCTGAAATCAAAACAAACTTCGTAAATGACCAAAAATGACTATCGGGAACAATAAAAATAGGTAAAATAGAGAGAAAATATCGCCAGAAAGTATATGTAAATTTGGCGATATCAGGTTTCAAGTGATGGTACCACTGGTTCCGGTTCGAGTTCCGAGTGTTCATATGAAGGAAGGATATTTGGCATTATATGTGAGGGTATTACAGGAGTAGATTCAACGGCGGATGTATCAGTGGATGATGTTGATGGATGAGGGTATGATGTGGATGAAGATGGAGCGGACAAACTTTGTGGTGCAGTTGAATTGGATGGATTACCTACATTATTGACAATATTAGACACATTATCATTAGGACCGAAAAATTCTACGTAAAAAGGATCAAACAAATTAACTAAATCGGAAGAAGAAAAAGAAGTAGGAAGACTAGAAGAGTCTCTAGGCATTTGTGTAATGCGAGGTCCTGTATGATCAACTTCGGGTGCCAGTTCAGCCAACTCATCAAATGTGACATGCACACTTTCATTAACTGTCCTAGTTCAGGTATTGAGTGCACGATAAGCCTTCGAGTTGGATGAGTATCCAATGAAGATCGCTTCATCCGCTTTTTCGTTAAATTTCCCGAGGTTGTCTTTATCGTTCAACACATAGCACCTGCAACCAAATACACGTAAGTACTTGATAAAAGGCACTTTATTCAGGAAGAGTTGATAAAGAGTTTTATTGAAGCGCTTATGGATAATGGAGCGATTTTGTGTATTGCAAGTTGTTGATATGGCTTCGGCCTACAAGAATGGAGGTAGCTTTGAGTAGGTTAGCATTGTACGAGTGGCTTCCACTAGGGTACGGTTACGCCTTTCCACGACTCCATTTTGTTGTGGTGTTCTAGCAGCGGAATATTGATGCTGAATACCTTTGGATCGAAGGAAGCCCTCAACTACCGAGTTCTTGAACTCCGTGCCGTTATCGGATCTGATTGATTGAACTGACAGCTGCTGTTGGGTTTCGACACTCTTTATAAAATCTATGATTTCTTGAGCCTTCTCAACCTTGGATCGCAAGAACTTAACCCAGGTATAACGTGAGTAGTCATCAACGATAACCAACATATATCGCTTCCCATTTATGCTTTGGGTCCGCATCGGTCCGCATAAATCCATGTGAAGTAACTCCAATACTCTTTTCGTTGATGGTTCGGGTTTTGGTTAGTGAGATGATCATTTCATCTTTCCTTTCTCACAAGCTCCACAAAGATGGTCTTTTTCATAACGCAATTCAGGGAGACCTTTGACCAGTTGTTTCGAAGCCAGCTTGTTGGTATTGTTAAAGTTCAAGTGGGATAACCTTCGATGCCACAACCAAGAGTCTTTTGAAGAGGCTTTTGATAAGAGGCAAATGTTATCCTTTTCTATGAGCTTGGCTACGTCTATGGTGTAAAGGTTAGAGTTACGGGAACCGGATAAGATTTCTTTTCCATCCATACTCCTTACACTGCAGTTCTTAGCCCTAAAAGTTACTTCTAGTCCTTTATCACAAAGCTGTCCTATGCTAAATAGATTATGCGATAATCCCTCAATATAGTCAACGTCCTTGATGACTAGATTATTCAAGACTAAGTCCCCGTAGCCTTTTATATGATCCTGATGGTTGTTCCCGAATTTTACCGTCCCGTAATATTGTTCAACTACGTTGGACAGCAACTCTCTTCTCCTAGTCATATGCTTGGAGCAACCTGAATCCATATACCAGATGGATTTAGCCTGAAAAACAAATAAATTCATATAATGAAAAACTATATGCATTCAAACACATCCATTTTTTTATTCACAATCAAACCGTGTTCTGAACCGAGATGTTCAGAAAACATGATGAGATAAGACCGGGTCCTAAGCTGTGTGCACAGAAGCCAAACGTGTCGGTTTAAGCACAATCGACAAGCAGAAGAACGGGTCCTAGACTATGGTAACTAGAAGCCAATTCATTGAAACCAAGAACCATCTGCATTAAGATCACACAACTTTGGGTACCCATCTCAATATGGGTCCCTTTTTGTTAGGAGTTCGTGTGCAGTATTAGGAACCCATTTAGCATTTATGTGTGGTCCGGATGCATAGCCTTTTGGAATCCATTGAAGATTGGATTTATTAGGCTTTGGAACCTTAGGCGATGAAATTACCCTCGGTTTTTGACTTTTTGAGACCTTATTGACTTTTGCTTTTGTTTTGGGCCTCGGCAAAGGACAAGTCTCAGTTTTTTTATGGCTGATGATGCAACAATTTTTATTTTCTTTTTTCCGAATTCTTTTAACAGGATATGGCACATAAGCATTCATTTCAGGAACCTGACATCTATAACGAGTTTGACATAACTTAAACAATTCACTGAAAGAGTATTTTAAACAAACAGGAGAATTCATTACATCGTTACACACATTGTTATCTGAGATTACAGGTATCCTATCTCTAGAAACAAATTCACTTGGCATTATAGCCTTCTTCACAAAAAAAAAACTTGAAAAATCCAGCATGGTGGTTTTAGGAACTCTTCTTACATAACTGTAGGAACAAAACGATTAGAGTCAGTATGCATGGAAGATTTAGACTTTACAGAATTTTCCTTTTGTTGGTGAGTGGGTTTCTTAAAAGACTTGGATTGGATCTGAGTCTTTATAGAAACCTCATTTTTAAACGATTTTGAGCACTCACCTTTATAAATGATAGAAGAAGTTTCAGCTTTAGACTTACCTTTGTTGGATGACACACATGGGATTTTGGTGGAATGAGAAACTGTTTGTTCTTTTGAAAAACCTTTCAGTGTTTGAGAAACCATGTCAAATTTTTCTCTGTAGACAGTTAATTCCACAGATTGTTGAAAAGTTTGATTTACCAATTTTTCTTCACTTTTAAGAAGAGCTTCTTGAAAATCAAGAGCTTTCTTTTGAGTTGACTTTAATTCCTTTTCTAAAACAGTAATTTGATGTTGAAGAACTTTTGTAGGAATATAAAGTCGAGGAATTGGTTTTTCAGGTTTTGTTTTCAATTCAGCTTCTGAATAAGTTGACAAGAAGTCTTCCTCTAAGTGGGTACTCTAGAAGGATAACTCTCGTTAAGTTCTTCATATTGAAAAGAAATTTCTTTTTCTTTATTTTCAACGTGTTTCTCATTCTCTTGGTTTAAAACTTCTTTTGATGACTCAAAAAAGAAAGATTTAAGTCCAGCTCCCATATAATTCATGTCATAAAATAAAGGTAAAACTCTTTGACCTTTTCCAAATATTTAGGATTTTTAAAACCTATTCCTTGTTTAGAATGGAAAAACCTAGATTCTTTGGGCTGATTCAAATGAATAGTTTGTTCAGTTTGACCCCTTTTTAAAAATGCATCGTCAAGGATCTTTATTCGTGAGTGCAAACTTATTCTTTCTTCTTCAATCATTTTATATTTTTCTAAACTGTCTATATTTTCCATACTTACTGTCTCTAATTGTTTTGAAAGTACAAATATTTCTTCTTTTAAAGAGAGTTTTTCATTAGATAACCTATCCATACAAGATTCAAGGTATTTATTCATGTCCTGAACATCTACGTTTTCGATTAGCATCTGTTTTATGACATTGTGATTAGTTAACCACTTTGATTGATATAATTCAGACGACTCTTTTAAAGTTTGAGCTAGATGTTCAGCTTGCACACACTTTTCAGTTTCAGCGTTAAACCTAGCTTCTAGATCAAGTATATGTGTGTGCAATGTACATTCAGTATTTACAGATAAATTATTTACAAGCTCTTGAATGTAACAGGAATATACCTCTTGTGTCTGAACCGGATGATGAGCATTCGGGATCGTCGGATTTAGCCATCAGACATGCTGGTGGATTTGTCAATGTCCCCCCCCCCCCCCCTGTCAGCACTGTCTGAATCTGAAGCAGTTGAAGTGGCATATTGATCCAACCCCAGACGATCAACCATATAACAATTCTTGCCCTTTATCATCCTCCTCGTCGGTGTCTTCAGCATCCCAGTAGTCTTCCTGGGCGACGAGAGCCATGGCATCGGTTCTTTTCTTAGTGGCTTCCAACTTCCGCTCATAGTAGTCGACGTCCCTGTCAAACTTGTTATTGCATTCCCGAGCAAAGTGGCCCGGTTTCCCACATTTGTAACAGAGACGCTCTTCGGCGCCTTTCGGTTCATCGGCTCTCGGCCTCTCATCCCTCCTTTCTACCGGCCTCTTGTCGCCGCGGAGAGGTTCTCGGCTTTCATCTCTCTTTTTATCCTGGCAATCATTCTCTCTTCAATCGTCCCTGCGGTCATCACGACGATCATCCCTTCGATCATAGTCTCTCCTGTCATCCCTACGATCATCACGCCTATCGTCTCGCCTTTCATAACGGCGATCATCTCGATAGTCGCGTCTATTGTAGTACCTCCTCTTATCCCTGTCATCCCTGCGATAGTCATCCCGACGATAATCATCGCGTCGTTCATCTCTCCTGTCATCTGAGTACCTCCGCGACCGGTGTCATAGCGGAGCTGATTGTTAGTCTTGTGGGAAAAACGTCGTTGTTGGAGACGATTGGTCCACAAGGCTATTTGTTCTTGAATAATGGCTTCATCCTCATCCATTACATAATGCGGAAGAGAAGCATACCCGTACTGTGACGATGATGAACCTTGTGCAAAAGATGCAGTGGGAATATTCGTGTTGGAGATCAAGGCTAGATTTATCATTTGGTTTGATGCCGGTGTTAGCAGATAGCAGCAAGGATGCGAGTTGATTTGCCATCTGTTTCTGGTGATCCACATCACCTTGATACTTTTTCAGCTCTTTGAAGACGACATTGATCGATACTTCAGGAATAATCAGGACTCATCGTGTGGCCCGGCATGCAATCTGCCACTCGGGGGCTAAGGCTAAAAAGAACTGGATGTTTATGTCATCCTTGTCCTTTTTGATGTGCAGTTTGTTTAACTCATTTAGGACTGCACAGAACCTGGTAAACGTAGCCTGCAGCGATTCCCCGTCTTTGCTTGGAATTCGGTAAACTTAGCCTTAGCTTCCTCTATTTTAGCACGGTCATCTAGATCTGCCCCCAGCATTTGCACTTCTAACTCGTCCCACATCTCTTTAGTAGACATTTTGCTGTCTACCCCGACTAAAATATCAGTGGGGAGGGCCTGATAAATCAGGTATTCGGCCCTCTTATCGGCATGCTGCCTGTCTCTCTCGGCGTCATTAGCGGGTTCTCTCTCAATCTTAGATGCGAGGACAGGGGGGTCAGCCTCGGGTCTAGCCGCGATTTCCCGATAGTAGATAACGGGGCCCTCAGAGATGGACTGAAGCATAAGATTTCCGTTGATTTGCATACCGACAAACTTTAGGAACCGGGACTTCCATTGTTCGTACTCGTCAGGATACACAACAGGTGGTCTGTTCTCGGATCCGAGTACTAGAGCTTCACGAGACATGATTGAGGGTGCTGATTGAACAAATAAGATCTTGAAGGTGGAAACTTGAATTGGATGGACTAGACTGCAGATGAATAGTACACTGGATGGTATTAATTCGGATCTAAGTGCTGAGTTTGGATGGAGCCGAATTCGGATGGATAGTAGTTCGGACAAGAACCGAATTCGGATGAACAGTGGGTTCGGACAGAGACTTAGTTCGGATGATTGAAGCAGGATGAACCGAATTCGGATGGTCCGGATTCGGGTGAACAGTGTCTATTTCGGGTGAACAGTGCCTACTTTGGATGGATGAAGGAACCGAATTCGGATGGTCCGGATTCGGGTGAACAGTGTGTAATTTGGACGAACACTTAGGAAATTGTCCAGGAAGGGGGGACCAAAAACGGATGGTCCAGAATCGGTTGGTCCGAAATGGAAATGGTCCGAAATGAGAAGTTAAATTAAAGCACAAGACAAATTATGAAAATGAAAGTGACTGATCTGGACTTCGGTTGGGACCGAAACAGGGTCCGAAATGGGCACTAGGATGGTCTGAAATACACCTAAAAGTGGTCCGAAATAAGGTCCGAACTAGTTCGAAATTGGTCCGAAATAGTGTCCTAAATGGTCCGAAATTTGGTCCGAAATGCTACAGTGAGGTCCGAAATACAGCAGGTATTCAAAAGATATTCATTTTTTCAGAACAGTTCAGACCACGATTTGAGCAGATTTTTGGCCTAAAATTGTTTCTAAATGATTGGAAAACTATTTTAAAAACTTTTTATGTTTTAAAATATACCAAAACACTTCAGAATCATTAAAAACAGACCAAAAACCATAGAAAACCCATATTTTTTTTTAAACTTTAAAAACAGCCGATTAAGGATGATTTTAATGGAAAGATTGAACCTAATAAGCTCTAAATCAGTAGAAGATGATAATGTGATGATTATATGACAATAATAACACAAAAACAGCAGAAAGATGAAGATTAAAAAGGGTCTAACCGAGAGAAAAATGAAGAACACGATGAACTCGATGAAGAAGATGAAAAACCCAGCAGAATCCGATTCCTTTAATGTTGTAATCCACCTTTTCAGCTCTGATACCAATTGTTGTAATGTATTCCCAGTAGAATCAGAACATGAATGTTTCTTTTATCGAACACAAGAGGAATAAGTCTCAATAATTGTGTAATGATGATGAAACAAAGAGAATGTTTGAGAGTATATTGAAAATGGCGGCTGCAGTGATATTCTTTATTTTAACCGTGTAAAACATATTACAACCCTAGGAGCCTATTTCTAGGCTCCTTTAATTAACTATCTAGCATTGACACTTTTGGTCCCTTGACTTTTACATTGAATTAAACTAACAAGGAAATAAATACAAGACTAACATTAACAAAATAATTATTACAATATAAGTCCACATGATCGAAATTTAATATCTAACAATATATATATATATATATATATATATATATATATATATATATATATATATATATATATATATGTGTGTGTGTGTGTGTGTGTGTGTGTGTGTGTGTGTGTGTGTGTGTGTGTGTGTGTGTGTGTGTGTGGAAGGGTTCTATTGAGAACCCTATATATTGTGGGAGCCTAAGAACTAATCTCATCCATTGAATTTATAGGATCAAGGACTAAGAAATTCGATGGCATTTTTGAAATTAAAAAGACTTCAAGGGTTTTGGTTGTTGGAAAAAGGGGCGGGAAAGGGGTAAAAAAGGGAAACTTTTTTTGAAAAACTGATTGTTAAACCATCTATACACGCTTCCAAAACAATCATTTCCCTCCCCAGTTTCCTCTTCATCATCTTTTCTCCCAAAAAAACCATCGGATTTCTAAATACTCGTCGGAGAAGATGGCATCGTCGTCGGCGACAGAGGAAGAAACTCTCAACCAGTTGTACAATAAAGCGAAAGGTAAGTAGAAAAAGAGTTTGTTAAACCAGAGAATGATTATGTGTTCATGTTAAGTTTACAAATATCTGCATTTCACGAAAATGCATTCTACAGGGAAGGGGGGTTCGAAGGGTAAACGAAAAGAAGAACAAAGGGTTGTGGTGAAGAGGTTTGTTGCAGCAAAGCATGTACAAGTTTCGTCGGGGGACGATTTTGGTAAATGTTGTTTTTATTTAGTGATTTTCTCTTCTATGATC